>LNAC01000280.1:1442296-1502563 GCA_002007465.1 Ailurus styani
AAGAGACACAGTGAGAGACGGAACACAGCAGGGGGAGTGGGAGAAGGAGAAGCAGACTCCCCACTGAGCACAGAGCCAGATCCCAGGACCCTGGGATCATGACCCCAGCCGAAGGCAGACGCTTAATGGACTGAGCCACCGAGGCCCCCCCAGGACAACTGCACTTCTTACATGGCAGAGGACTTCCCTCCAGAGTAAGAGTTGCAATAATTCATTCCAAGAGACCACAAGGAAGCTATAAAACTTCTTATAACTTAACCTCAGAAGTCCCAGAATCACTTCTGCCACATCGCATTGATCAAGGAAGTCATTAAGATCAGCCCAAATTCAAGAGGAGTGCAGGACGAGACTGTTTCTTACTGGAGTATATACAGAAGAAAAGAATGGACAATGCCATCATGAATACAAGTTACCACAGGAATAGCATTCTGTAACTAGATTTTTAACTCGGCAATAAGTCTGGAGAGCTACTCAAGTTAGTCCATATAGATGTACTTCATTTCTTCTAATTGTTGGATAATATTTACTAAGACTATATTACAATTTATTTAGATACTTGCACCTTTGGGGACATTTAGGAGCTTCCCACTTTTTCTATTTTAAATCATTCAAATACACTTATTTTTGTTTATGTTCCAGTATTTCTAAGTTTAATACTGAGGAGTGAAATTAAAGTTTAAGCATTGTAGGATATAACATATTTAATAGCTACTACCACCTTGCTCTCTAAACTTGTTCATCCAGTTTATATTCCCCCATGAATGCCTGGCAATACTAGTTTCCCTCACAGTCACTTGGTACTATCAAACGTGTTAAATGTGTGCCAGTTTGACTGATGGAAAATGATGTCTTGTCTTTTATTAATTCTTATTTTTCTGACATTATGGATGCTTACTATTGGGTTTGTTCCTCTGTGAGTTGCCCATTCATATCTTTTGCCCATGTTTGCGTTGTAATTTTTTATATTTTAATTTACTCATAGAAATTATTTGTCTATTGTGGATTCTAATCCTCTTTCTCTTACCTATTCAGAGAAGGTTTTGATGGAGGTCAGGGTCCTGGCTACAGGACCGGAGCTCAAATGAAGAGGAAGACTCAGAGCTGTGAGGTACAGGGTACCGCAATTTCATTATTGAGCTGCAAGCTGTATTCCAGACTGAACCAGCGTTCCAAAGATTCCCCAGGAAAACCCCTTTCTTGAAATTACAAATTATACTCTTGACGGTGTTGCTTAAAATGTGGTTCTCAACCGATGGTCTCAGAATCACCTACATGCTGGTTAAAAATACAGATTCCTCAGCAATACCCTAGGTCAGCTTCCTCAGAATTTCATGCGGTGGGTCCTAGGAATCTACATTTTTAATCAGCTGTTTGCTACTACTCACCCCTAAAGTTTGAAAATTACTACTCTAAGAACAGGTCAGAAAGTTATTCTAAAAGTGGGGGAGAGTGAGAGGCGGAATAATATGCCACCTCCTGGTTTGCTGTGGAAAGAAAAATAGAACCACATTTTCCTAGAATCTGAGAGCTAAGCAGTATCTTGGAGGTCACTGAAGCCAGTGGTTTAAACCTTGGTGTTAGCATGACCTACAGAGATTCACCCAGATTGCGTAAGTTGGAATCTCTGGAGGCTGGGTCAAACATCAGCATTTATGAAAAGCTATGCTCTGTGTCAGGTACCAGAACCACTACCTTATCTAAACTCCTCACTTTACAGACAAGGAAACTTGGGCCAGTGAATTTACATCATTTGTCTAGGGTCTCCCAGATGCTAGTGGCCAAGTACTTACCTTCCTGACCAGCATTCTCTCTATTATTTGAGTTCCTCTAGAAAGGTGGATTTTAGTTGGAAAGGGTTAATGCTGGAAATACTTTGCGAGTGGAGTGTTTTTGTAATATTGGAAAATGTTCTTTTCTAAAAATCAATTCTGTACTTAGGTCTGTATTTCTATAAGAACTAAGAAGAAAAGCTGCCAGGCTTCTGACTGTAGCAGTATTATTGCAGGAAGCACAGCTATGATTAAACATAAAGCTTTTCCCATTATGTACTTTTTCCTCACGTGCTTTTTAAAAACCACATATTACCCACTCATACATGAGTAATTGATCAAGACTTGAATATATGTACTTTTAAAAAAATATTTTTACTTTCTTTACAACCTCAAACTAATGTGTTCTCAGAGACAGGAGGTAATATAAAAAATGTAACCAAGCATTCCAATTTTCATTCATCCTTACCGGTTTTGGGTTTTGTTTTGTTTTTTTTTTTCATTTTTTTACTCTCTCTTTTCCCTGTGCTCTTGTCTATGTTCCAATTACCTTAAAATCCTCTGCACAGCTGAGGTGAATAAACCTAGATATGGGACCAAGGAGTTTAAGTTCTAGTCTTTACTACACTCTAGTTGTAGCATAGAAAACAATTCATTTAATGTTTTCCTCTTCCTTTACTATTCTACAAGATGAATAAGATAATCCATGCCCTGTTTGACTCACAGGCTCATAACAATTGTCAAAATACTTTACAAACATAAGCATTGTGGAAATATGACCTATCACTATCATGATGTACTTGTGATAACATGCCTTAGCCTACGTAAGTGTAGGATATGGCCATTAGAAGCCATCCAAAGGAGTTTCCTGAAATTGTATGTTTTGGGAGATGTGTTTAGTTTCACCTATAAGTTACCCCAAAGCCATAATCATAGAAATGGTACACAAAACTGGGAATGGAAAGAGAGAGTCAAAATCTCTTTTTGTTGCTTGTCCATGTCTAAATAATCAACATTCCTTTCTCAAGTTTTATACCTTTGTCCCAGATCTTATTGGCCCCAATTTTTTTCTCTAACTCTGTCTTATTGCCCCTTTTTTGTTTTTGTCAATCCTATCCTTCCCTACACAACAAAAACATTGTCCAAAAGGAAATATAGTACTACAAAAAAGTTTTAATCAATATCCAAGACACTTATTTTTGAATTTTTTAATTGGATAACAAGATAGCATTTATCAGTTGGATAATATTCCCATATATGGCAAGAACTCCCATGGCTATTTTTTGTCTTTAGGGGGAATATTATAAAGTAGTCTGAGCTTACTTTAAATGGAAAGAAACCATGTAAAGAAGACAATATTGTTTATCCAGAGGCAATCATGTTTAATATTTTCATATATTTTCTTCCAGTATTTCTTCTATACAAATTATGGGTACACTTGCATACGTTTCAAAATTGAGACAAAGTTGTGCATACAATTTTAAATCCTTATTGTTTTAATTTAACATGTTATCGTGAATACTATTTCTTGTCTTTAATTATTCTTTATAATCATAACTTTTAATTATTTTTATCTTATTTCTTTGTATAGAAGAACCATTATATAATTATTCATTTTCTTACTATTAGATGCATAACATAATAAGAACTATCATTTATTGAACCATTAGATTATGGCTGTAATTAGGGCAAGATTTTATCTAAATTTTTTTAAATTTTATTTTATTAAAGATTTTATTTATTTATTTATTTATTTGACAGAGAGAGAGAGCCAGAGAGCACAAGAGTGGGGGCTCGGGGGATGGCAAAGGGAGAAGGAGAAATAGGCCACTTGCAGAGCAGGGAGCCCTGATGTGGGACTCGATCCCAGGACCCTGGGATTATGACCTGAGCCAAAGGCAGATGCTTAACTGACTAAGCCACCAAGTCTCCCCTAATAGATTTTATTTTATAGCAGTTTTAGGTTCACCACAATTAGATTGTGGCTGTAGTTATGGCAAGATTTTATCTAAATTTTTTTCTTTTTAATAGATTTTATTATATAGCAGTTTTAGGTTCAGTACAGAACTGAGAGGATGGTATAGAGATTTCTCGTATATCCCTGTTGCTGTATATGAATAGCCTCCACCACTATCAAAAGCCAGCACCAGAGCTGTATGTGTGTTACAGCTGATGAACACACACTGACACATCATAGTCACTCAAAGTCCATAGTTTAGTGTTCACTTCTAGTGGTATACATTTTCTGGGTTTAGATAAATGCATAATGACATGTACCTACCATTATAATTTCATATAGGGTAGTTTCACTGCCCTAAAAATCCTCTGTGCTCCACTTACGTAGCTAACCCCTGGCAACCACTGATCTTTTTACTGTGTCCGTAGTTTCACTTTTGTTATATAGTTGGAGTCATATGACATACAGTTTTTTTAGATTGGTTTCTTTCACTTAATATTATACATTTAAGTTTCCTCCACATCTTTTCATGGCTTGATCGTTCATTTCTTATTAGCACTGAATAGTATTTCATTGTCTGCATGTACCATAGTTTATACATTCACTTACTGCAGATGTCTTGGTTACTTCCAAGTTTGGGCAATTATGAATAAGCTACTATAAATAGCCATGTGCCCATTTCTGTGTGAACATATGCTTCCAACTCCTTTGGGTAAATATCAAGAAACAGAATTATTGGATCATATGGTAAGAGTATGTTTAGTTTTGTTAGAAACCACCCATTGTCTTCCAAAGTGACTGTGCCATTTTGCATTCCCATTACCAATCAGTGAGAATTCCTGTTGCTCCACTTCCTTGTCAGCATTTGGTGTTGTCAGTGTTCCAGAATTTAATCATTCTAATAGGAATGCACTAGTATCTCGTTGTTTTAATTTGCATTTTCCTAACGTATGATGTGGAACATTTTTTCATTGGCTTACTTGTTATCTATATATCTCCTCTGGTGAGGTGTCTGCTAAAGTCTTTGGTGCATTTTTAAATCAGGTTGTTTGGTTTCTTATTATTGAGTTTTAAGTGTTCTTTACAAATTTTGAATAGCAGTCCTTTATTCTTCTCGGTCTGTGGCTTGTCCTCTCATTCCCTAGACATTGTCTTTTATAGGGCAAAAGTGTCTCATTTTAATGAAGTTAAGCTTCACAATTATTTCTTTCACTGATTGTGCCTTTGATATTTTGTCTAAAAAGCACTGACACATCCAAGGCCCTTTAAGTTTTCTCCTATGTTATCTTCCAGGAGTTTTAAAGTTTTGTATTTTACATTTAGGTCAATGATCCATTTTGAGTTAATTTTTGTGAAGGGTATAAGGTCTGGGTCTAGGTTCATTTTTTTGTATGTGGATGTCTAGCACCATTTCATTACTATTTGCCGAAAGATTTTTTTTTTTTTTGGTAGATCTCATCGTGTAACTTCTGACTTTTAGTTAAAATGACTAAAAAAGTCCATAACCTGGGGTGCCTGGGTGGCTCAGTGGGTTAAAGCCTCTGCCTTCAGCTCCGGTCATGATCTCAGGGTCCTGGGATGGAGGCCCGCATCGGGCTCTCTGCTCAGCGGGGAGCCTGCTTCCTCCTCTCTCTCTGCCTGCCTCTCTGCTCACTTGTGATCTCTCTCTCTCTCTGTCAAATAAATAAATAAATTTAATTTAATTTAATTAATCTTTATTTTATAAAATAAATAATATATTTATATATTTATATATAAATAAAATATATAAAATTTATATATATAAATATATATATACATAAAATCTTTTTTTACAAGTCCATAACCTGCAACCTCTGAACTTAATATCTTATCTTTTTTAGTATTTATAGGAACTATATACGAAAAGACTATCTTTGCCCCACAGTATTACCATTATTCCTTTGTCAGCAATTGGTTGACTATATTTACATGGGTCTCTTTCTGGACTTTCTGTTCTGTTCCATTAATCTATTTGTCTGTTCTTTCACCAGTATTATACTCTCTTAATTACTGTAGCTTTATAGTAAGTCTTGAAGTTGGGTAGTGCCAAATCCTCCAATTTTGTTTTTTGGCTTCAATTTTGTGTTGGCTATTCAGGGTCTTTTGCCTGTCCACATGAACTTTAGAATCAGTTTGATTATATCCACAAAATAACTTACGGAGATTTTGATTGGGATTGCACTGAATCTGTGGATCAAACTGAGAAGAACTGAGACCTTGACAATATTGAGTTTTCCTATCCATGAATATGAAATATCTCTCCATTTATTTAGTTCTTCTTTGTTCATGAGAGTCTGTAACTTTCCTCACATAGATCTTGAAGCTACTTTGTTAGAATTATACCTAAGTATTTTATTTTGGGGGGTGCTAATGTAAACTGGTATTGTGTTTTTAATTTCAAATCCCACTTGCTCATTGCTGGCATGTAGGAAACAACTGATTTTTATATATTAACCTTGTATCTTGCAACCTTGATATAATTGCTTATTAGTTCCAGAAGTATTTTGGTCAATTATTTTGGATTTCCTACATAGAAGATCACGCCATCTTTGAACAAAGGAAGTTTTATTTCTTCCTTCCCAGTCTGTACACATTTTATTCTTTTTTCTTGTCCTACTGAATTAGCCTGGACTTCCAGTACAATGATGAAGAGCAGTGGTGAGAAAGGACATCTTTGCCTTGTTCCTGAACCTTAGTAGAAGAGCTCAGATCTCTCATCATTAAGTATGATGTTAGCCATAGGTTTTTGTGGGTAAGTCTTTATCACACTAAGGAAGTTTCCCTCTATTCCTATTTTACTGAGTGTGTTTATCATGAATGGTATTAGATTTCATCAAATACTTTTTCTGTATCTACTGACACGATAGTGTATTTTTTTTCTTCTTCAGCCTATTAATGTGATGAATTACATTAGTTGATTTTCAAATACTGAACCAGCCTTGCATACCTGAGAGCAGGCTTTGTTAAGAAGAGCAGAATGCTCTGCCATATTTCAAAAGGGTTTCTTTTCCACCTGCTCCTGCCAGAAGCATGAGGGGATGTTTCTTAAATATTCACTATGAGAATCAGATCAAACCCTTGGAAGTAAAACTCACAAAAGTGTAAGATCCCCCTGTGACTGGGTCCCCCTGGAGTATTTTTTTAACTCTCAGAGTTTTCCACAAAGACTCTAGAAGTTCATAGGTTGCATTCCTGATTTTCCCAGCCTGGTGCTGGTTTCCTCAGAGTTTCTGCTGGTGGATTTCTGCTCTGGTAAATTGTGATTCTCTATCATTCCAATTTTGGAAACAGTGGTTTGCCCTGTGGCCTTACTTTTCTTATGGATCTAAGAAAAATTGTTAATTTTCAGATTTTCTATTTTTACTTGCTGTTAGGAAGGAATGCCAACTCCTAAGCTTCCTACATACTGAATTGGAACCCAGAAGTCCTGAACATTCATATACTTTTTTAAAATTCCAATAACTCAGTTGAATTATATAAAATATCCAGTATTTGATGGGTTTTGACCTACAAAAATGGCAATTTCATATTATACAACCTCATAAATATTACCAGTGTTGCATGAACACTAAGTTTTAGAGGTCAATTACCTGCCCACATTACACAGCATGTGGAAAGGCTAAGATGTGAACCCATATCTGCCTGATTCCAAAGTCCTGATCTTAACCACCACTATTTTATGCTATTATATTTGAGTTGTTATGTTTATATTTTTAAATAAATCTTCTCCTGTTTCTATTAATACTACAAATTAAAAATAATATTGCTTTTAGTTCTTTATATTATGCAATACCCTGATGATAAAAACGATTCATAATTTTCCTATTCACTTGTGTAACCTCTTTCTTCTATTAGAAACCTACTCTAATTAAACAAATTGAACTAATTCAAAGACTAGCCATGGAAAGATCACAGAGCACTTCACTTTCATTAAGTTGAAGACATTCTTTTCTTATTCATCTATTCTCTGACCCAACATTTCCGATTACCTTCTTTGGGTCAGTTATTTTTACTATAATAATGGTATAGGATTGAGTATATTTCCACACAGTCTTCCTATGTACAAACAAGGCCAGAGGAAGAAAACTCATGTGGTAAACACATACTACGTGCCACTCATAATGGAAAAAACATTCACAAATTATACATTACATTCTCATTGTAATCCTATGGAGTGAAACTTATAGGAAGCAAATGGAAAATTAACTTATTCGTTAGTACAGAGAACAGGATGGAGCTAGGATTTTAATACAGGTCAGAGGCCTGAGCAGATATTGATTTTGTACAAAAAAGCTGGACAGTAAATATCCATCTCTAGTGGTAAACAGAAACCAAACCATTCATGCTGAAATTCAGTCATCTTCTAAATACATCTTAAATGTCCCAAGAGTTTTTGCTCAGATGCTTTTATCTGAACAGTAAAATGTCTTCTACATGACTTCACACTTTTCTGCCTGGGTTTCCCCAACTCTGTTGCTAGACTGTGTGACTTTAGGCAAGCTACTTAATTCACTAAGTTTTCACTTTCTCATCAACAAAATTAGGTACATTTAAGTTTTATTTTATTTTTTTTTCTTACATTTAAGTTTTAAAACTCTACAAGTCTATGTAGAAGAAGAAGACTACTATCCATCAGACAAAAAGAAACAGGTATAACTACATCAGCAGTCTGTAAATTACAGAAACTCCTGATGCTGAAAAAAAAAATCACAACTCACTGAACATAATCAAATGCATGGTCACCTGCAAATATATAAAGTCAAAGTGAAATAAGATGAAACATAATTTACAAATAAAAAATATGTCACATATCTATAAGGAAACTACTGTATTATATCAGGTTTTGCTTTGGTTTGGTTTTTCTTGCCTTTTTTTTTTTTTTTTAAGAATTTACTTATTTAATTGAGAGAGAGAGAGCACATGCACGAGCTGGAGGGTTGGGGGGTGGAGAGGGACAGAGAAGACAGAGAAGCAGACTCCCCTTTGACCAGGGAGCTCAACATGGAGCTTGATCCCAGGCCTCCAGGATCATGACCTGAGCTTTTCCAGGACTCTGGAATCATGACCTAAGCCAAAGGCAGACACTTAACAGCTTAATCAACTGAGCTACCCTGACACCCCATGGTTTTTCTTGTGTCTTTTGAGAGAGTTGTGGGGTTTTTTGTTTTATTTGGGGAAGTGTTTTATTTGTGTTTGGGTTGAGGATGGAGGGAGGCTTTGTTTCTGGTTTTGTTTGGAGGAATGTTTTCTATTCAAAACAGAGCATTGCATTACCCGTAGAGGCAGATAGACCTAAGCTCTGGTATCAGATTCAGTCTATTTCTTATTCTTACATGATTGATGAGAACCCATTTTGTTCAATGTGCTTTCAAAAACAACAAAAAATAACCTAGAATAAGTGGATAAACTCCTATAAACTAACAACCTACCAAGACTGAATCATAAAAAATACAAAATTTGAACAGACCAGCTAGTAGCAAGGAGATTGAGTCAGTGATCAAAAATCTCCCAACAGGGCGCCTGGGTGGCTCAGTGGTTTAAAGCCTCTGCCTTCGGCTCAGGTCATGATCTCAGGGTCCTGGGATCGAGGCCCACATCAGGCTCTCTGCTCAGCGGGGAGCCTGCTTCCTCCTCTCTCTCTCTCTGCCTGCCTCTCTGCCTACTTGTGATCTCTCTCCCTCTGTGAAATAAACAAATAAAATCTTTAAAAAAAAAAAAATCTCCCAACAACAAAAAGGATAAAACCAGTAGCTTCAGCAGTGAATTCTACCAAACATCCAAAGAAGAATTAATACCAACCCTTCTCAAGCTCTTCCAAAAAAAGAGGATTAGGTAACAATTCCAAAGCCACTTTATGAGGCCAGCATTACCCTGATATCAAAGCCAGACTGGGACCCTACCAGAAAAGAAAATTATAAGGGTGCTTGGGTCGGTTGAGCATCCAACTCTTGATTTTTGGCTCAGTGTCGTGAGATTCAGCCGCATATCAGGCTCCATGCTCTGCGTGGTGTCTGTGCAGGAGAGTCTCTCCTCTCCTTCTTGTGCTTCTCCCCCAACTAGTGCACACGCGCGCGCACACACACACACACACACACACACACACTCTCTCTCTCTCTCTCTCTCTCGCAAATAAAATTTTAAAGAAAAGAAAAAATTATAGAATATTCCTGATAAGCATAAATATAAAAATCCTCAACAAAAGAGCAAGCTGAATTCTACCATACATTAAAAGGATCATACACCATGATCGAGTGAGGTTTATTTCAGGGATGCAAGAATGGCTTGGTATCTGTAAATCAATAGTGTGATAGACCACATTAACAAAATGAAAGATAGAAATCATGTAATCATCTCAATAGATTCAGAAAAGGCATGTGACAAATTTCAACATGATTTTTAAATAAAACTCAAAAAATTAGATATACGGGGCGCTTGGGTGACTCAGTTGGTTAAGTAAGTGTCTGCCTTCAGCTTAGGTCATAATCTCGGGGTCCTGGGATTGAGCCTGAATCAGGCTCCTTGCTCAGAAGGAAGCCTATTTCTCCCTCTCTCTCTGTTCCTCTGCCTGCTTGTGTGCGCACACTCTCTCTCTCTCTCTCTCTCTCTGCCAAATTAATAAATAAAATCTTTTTTAAAAATTAGGTATGGATAGAATGTACCACAATATTTCAACATAATAAAGACCATATATGACAAGCCCACAACAAACATCATTCTTAATGCTGAAAAGCTGAAAACTTTTCCACTAAGATCAGGAACAAGACAAGGAAGCCCACTCTCACCACTTTCATTCACAGAGTACTGAAAATCCCAGCCACAGCAATTAGACAAGAAAAAGAGATAAAAAGTATCCTAATCAGAAAGGAAGAAATAAAACTGTCTTTGTTTGCAGATGACATGATGTTATACATAGGAAATCCCAAAGATCCACCAAAACACTATTAGAACTAATGAATTCACAAAGTTGGAGTACGCACAATCAATACACACAAATCAATAGTGTCAGTTGTGTTTCTATACACTAACAATGAACTGGAAAGGGAAGTTAAGAAAACAATCCCATTTACAATTACATCAAAAGGAATAAAATACCTATGATTAAATTTAACCAAGTTAGGTGAAAGATCTATACACTAAAATCTACAAAACAACAATGAAAGAAACTAAAGAAGACACATATAAATTGGAAGATATCCTATGTACAAAGATCAGAAGTATTATCATTGTTAAAATGCCCATGCTACCCAAAGTGATATACAGACTCAGTGTAATCCCTATTAAACTTCCAATAGCACTATTCACAGAAATACAAAGGACAATTTGAAAATTCACATGGAACTTCAAAAGATCCTGAAAAACCAAAACAATTCTGAGCTAAAAGAACAAAACTGAAGGGGTCATACTTCCTGGTTTCAAACTATATTACAAACCTATAGTAATCAAAAAACAATACATTGCTGACATAAAAGCAGACACATAGATCAGTGGAACATAATAGAGAGCCCAGAAATAAACAATGCATACATGGTCAATTAATTTTTAACAAAAGCGCCAAGAATGTGCAATGGGAGAAAGGATAGTCTGCTCAATAGTGTTGGGAAAACTGGATATCTAACATGCAAAGAAGGAAACTAGACCACTGTCTTACACAATATACAAAAATCAATTCAAAATGGATTAAAGACTTAAACCTGAAGACCGAGATCTGAAACTATAAAACTCCTAGAAGAAAACATCATAGGTAAGCTCCCTGACATCAGTCTGGGCAATGACTTTTTGGTTTTGACACCAAAAGGGAAGAAAGCAAAAATAAATAAGTGGTACTCTATCAAACTAAGAAGCTTCTGTATAGCAAATGAAAAATCAACATATGGACTGGGAGAAAATATTTGCATACCACACATCCAATAAGAGATTAATATCCAAAATAAATAAGGAACTCATATATGTCAATGGCAAAATAAACAAATAATCTGATTATAAATAGGCAAAGAACCTGAAGAGACATTTTTCCAAAGAAAATAGTCAAATGACCAACACATACATGAAAAGCTACTCAATGTCACTAATCACTGGTGAAATGCATATCAAAACCACTATAAAATGTTACTTCACACCTGTTAAATGACTATTATTAAAAGAACAAGTGATAACAAATGCTCTTGAGGATATGGAAAAAGAGAATCCTTGTGCACTGCTGGTGGGAATGTAAACCATTACAGCCACTGTGGAAAACAGTATGGAGGATCCTCGAGAAATTAAAAATAAAATTGTCATATAATCCAGCACTCCCACTTCTGGGTATATATCCAAAGTAAATGAAACTATTATCTGAAAGAGATATCTGCACTCCCATGTTCACTGTAACATTGTTCATGACAACCAACATATGGAAACAACCTAAGAATCCATTGACAGATGAATGGATAAAGAAAATGTAATATATCTGTATATCTACAATGGACTATTCAGCCATAAAAAGAAGGAATCCTCCTATTTGCAAAAATATGGATACCCCTGTAGGGTATTGTTCTAATTAAAATAAGCCAGATAGAAAAAGAGAAATACTGCATGATATCACTTAGATGTGGAATCTAAAACAAACAAAGTCAAACTCATAAGAACAGAGTAGTGGAAAGGGTACTGTCACTGGCATTATGCAGACCTGCGTTCCCATTCTGGTTCTGCCACCTCTTCTGTCAAACTGGGATAATATATCTATTCTAAGGATGCCAGAGGCTGGGGGGCGGGGAGCAGGGGGAAGTGGGAGAAATGGGGAAATGTTGATCAAAGGATACAAACTTTCATTTATAAAATGAATAAGGTCCAAGGACAGAATGCATAACATGGCAACTACAGTTGATTACATTATATTGTTTAAATGAAATTTGCTAAGAGAGTAAGACAAGTAGTCTCACACACACACACACACACAAAGTAACTATATAAGGTGATGAATGTGTTAATTAATTGGGAATTGTTTCACAATGTATACATATTATTGCACTGTACACTTTAAATATAATTTTATTCATCAATTATGCCTCAATAAAGCTGAACATATATATTTTTTGAAACTATCTGGAGTTGCCTTTAAAAAAAAAGATTTTATTTTTCAATAATCTATGTACATGACTTGGCGCTGGAACTTATAATTCCAGGATCAAGAGTCACATGCTCCACTGACTAAGCCAGACAGGTGCCCCTGGATTTGTCTTTTCAGTAAACCACTTAATTCTCAGTTGCTATGGAAAACTAAAATTTGAGAGGCATACATTTATAAAAAAGATTATTGGCTTGTTTTATTGTACTTCTTGTTAATCACAGTATTGTGTCTTAGAGAGAATCTATTTACATGCTTGCAAGATTTCTGTTTCTCTCTAAAGTAACAAAATGCTGTGGATATCCTGGAAAACTATCTTCCCATCATTAAAAAAAAGAAGGAAGGGAAGAAAGCGTCTCTTGCATATAAACCTTCTCTCAGAAGAGCGTCCAGCTAACTCCACTGTCAACTGCTACCTAAACATCCATAGGGAAGAGGCCACTTTATCTTAAGAATCAATGGAGACAAGGGTTGAAGAAGATGGAAAATGGAGCCTGCTTTCATGTTAGGATGGCTAGAACATTGCCTCTTAAATAAAAGGATATGTGTTACAAAAGGGATGTAGCTCTTGAGTACTTGATCTCTTAACCTTCTGACATTTCATGTTGGAAAAATAAAATTGATACCACAGGTGTGTGGCTCAGCGAAGTCACTGTAGTTAAGATGTGGAGCAAAATGGAAACTGTAGAGTATTTACTGGGAGAAAAGTAACAGAATAAAAGAGAAGGCGAATATGGCAGTCTCTTAAAAGGACAGTTCTTCGAAGAATAAGATTTAAGAGGCCTCACATCATGGTGGGATTGTATCAAATTCCCTGCATGGTCATTACATTAAGCTGCAATAAAAAAGCTCACTTTCTTTCTTGTTGGATGAGGGTATGCGTGTTCAGGTAGTTTAATCAACCAGACATATAACCAAGAAATATACACCTGCTATTATGAATAAGGAAGAAATTTGTAGAGAAGGATCCTTGCAAAACCACTATGACAGAGGAGAATATGGTAGCATATTTCCTAGTAGCCTCTGGTGGCTTAAGAGGAAATCAACCAGGCCTATGGCCTGTAATGGCTGCCCATTTACAGTGAGAAGCGTTCAGGAAATTTGATGTTACCAGGTTGTTTGGTAGGTAATACTGCCTGTCTCTATGATACAGTCCATTCTAGTGAGTGTAGGGAATCCCTTTTATAATCTTAAGGATATCTCATAAGATGTAAGTCATAAAGAAAAAGCATACTGATTTGAGACATTTGTATTTGAACCACGTTAAGATGGGCTAACAGACTAGAACCTGCAAAGCAATATGAACTACATGAGTAATAGGACACCTAAAGGAGTATCCGAGGGTCAAAATTGCAGAGAAATGAAAAAACATCTGAAAGGAATCAGAGGGAATTGCTTGCTTCATGAGGAGCAACATGGCCTAGTGGAAAGGGCACTGTCGTTGGAGTTATGCAGACCTGGGTTCCCATTCTGGTTCTGCCACCTAATTACTGCTTAATTGCATTGAGCTTTCATTTCCTCTTCTATCAAACTGGGATAACACATCTATTCTACAGGATGGTTATATTAACTGACAGAGCAACCACGGACCAAGTACCTAAGATGGAGTCCATGCCCAGTAAAGGTTAGTGTTATTAGTAGAGGCAATAAATCATAGACTTGTGAAAAGTTTACGCTGGAGGCATCCTGGATGATCACTTAATGGAACATCACCTTGTTCTAGAGAAAGGTGAGATCTGGGGAGGTGTAAAGATGGCCCACCCATTCCTGAGCTTCAGTGGTGCTCAAACAGCTCTTCAGAGCCCCAGCAGTTCCAAAGTCTGCTCAGGAACAGCCGAGGGAGTGGAGAGAAGAGACTAAGAGGAAACACTGTGGACCTCCTATCCCACTTCCACACAGCCCCTCCACTTTTCTCCCTTTTAGTGTTGGATGTTCATGTAAGTATTCATGTAAAGAAGGAGTAGGATGGCCAGAAAGCTGTTAGAAAGTCTGTTGCTGGGGCACCTGGCTGGCTCAGTCATTAGGCATCTGCCTTCAGCTTGGGGGATGATCCCGGGGTCCTGGGATCGAGTCCCCCCACAGGCTCCCTGCTCTGCAGGGAGTCTGCTTCTCCCTCTGCCCCTCCCCCCACTTGTTTTCTCAAGCTCTCTCTCTCTCAAATAAATAAATAAAATCTCAGGAAGGAAGGAAGGAAGGAAGGAAAGAAAGAAAGAAAGAAAGAAAGAAAGAAAGAAAGAAAGAAAGAAAGAAAGAAGAAAGAAAGAAAGAAAGAAAGAAAGAAAGAAAGAAAGAAAGAAAGAAAGAAAGAAAGAAAGAAAGACAGGCAGGCTGTTGCACTGTGCCAACAGACCACTAGAGGAACCTAAGGAAGCACTGGATATTAGAGGGGAGCCTATGGCCCCATGTGGTGGTTGTAGCACACGTTAGCAGTCAGTGAGGGACCTTCCCTTGCCCACATGACGAGCGGCACGCACACATACACACGCACACACCCCTCCAAGGCTGCCTCAGTGTCATGGCCGCTCAGGAACACATCTGCCTCCGCTGGTATTAGTCAGGGACACCAGGGCCAAAAACTTATCTGCCAGGAACAGAGAGAACACTAACATTCTGTGAGGGCCTCAGAGATTTGTAATAGCTAGATGTAAAGAGAGGAGACTAAAGTTGTACCCTCACTGACCCTGGGCACCGGATCCTCTCCGTGAAACAGGCCTGGGAGGGAGAGCCCAGGATATCATGGCTCTTGCATTGTACCAGCTAGTGTGCCCCACACCATGTTCTAAACAAAGCTAACAGCCTAAATAATAACTTCATCTTTACTCTATTAGTCAGGGTTCTCCAGAGAAACAGAAGCAATAGGAAGCACACAGAGAGATTTATTTTAAGGAATTGATTCATGTGACTAGGGGTGCTGGCAAGTCTGACCCTGCAGGGCCAGACCGGCAGGCTGGAAACTGCAGAAAGCACTGATATTGCATCTTGAGTCCAGAGGCAGTCTGGAGGCAAAATTCCTCCCTCCTCTGAAGACCTCAGTCTCAAAGCCTCTTAAGGCTTTCGACTAATTAAACGAGGCCCACCCATGTCATGGAAAATATTCTGCTTTCCTCAAGATCAACTGATTTAATGTTAATCACATCTTAAAAAAAAAAAATGCCTTCACGGCAACATCTGGATTGGTGTTTGACCAAACAGTGGGGCACCATAGCCTGGCCAAGTTAACATGTAAAATTAACCATCAGTTTACCATGTGAAGAGAGATGACATCTGGGGTTTGTTGTTGTTGTTGTAGGTTTCTGTGTTTGTAAATATTTCCCTGTGCATGCTAGGTTTTTGGTTGGGTTTTAGTATAGGTCCTTACCCAGATGCAGCATTTGAATTGCTCTACCAGTGAGTTGTTGCTACATAAATAGACCATCCCCAAAACTTCGTGAGTGAAAGCACCAACCACTTATTTAATTCACAGTTCTGTGGTTCAATACTTTAGGTTGGGCTTAACTGGGCAGCTCCCGTCTTGGGTGGATTTACTCACGTGTCTGTGGTCAGGTGGTGGCTCAGTTGAGTGCTTGTTGATCTAGGATGACCTCAGATGGGATGGCCCATCACTGCTGCATGTGGTCACTCATCCTCAATGAGACTAACTCAGGCTTGTTCACACACGGAGCCAAGGGTCCCTAAAGAGAGAAAAGCATGCAAGGGCTTCTTGAGGCCTCCACTTGTAAAGGCTGAAGAAACAGGGGTGCCTCTTGAGATGCTACAAAGTGACATTGCAGAGGACACAGCTGTAGGAATACTTGTAGCCATTTTTGCAAACAATCTTCTAGAGTTCCCCTCAAGTATAGACCATCAGCTAGCCTGTCAATGCCTGACATGTAATACAAGGTCAGTGAACATGCTCTCTCTTCCTAGTCCTTTTGGTCATCATTTTGTTTTTTGTTTTGTTTTGTTTTGTTTTTTGTTTGTTTGTTTTAAAGATTTTATTTATTTATTTCACAGAGGGAGAGAGATCACAAGGAGGCAGAGAGGCAGGCAGAGAGAGAGGAGGAAGCAGGCTCCCCGCTGAGCAGGGAGCCCGATGCGGGCCTCGATCCCAGGACCCTGAGATCATGACCTGAGCCGAAAGCAGAGGCTTTAACCCACTGAGCCACCCAGGCGCCCTTGGTCATTATTTTGAAGCAATTCAAGTTTTTACAAATACAGCCAGGCTATCGTTTCTTTTTTTCAAGTTTCAGATATTTATTAATCAGTATGATAGACACCTTCACCCTGTGCTGTTCTCAGCATTGACGATCCTAGAAAGATAAGAATAGGAAAGAAATTGAGAGACAGTCTTTATCCCCCCAGCCCAAAGTATGATCACTGGATATATTTTATAAAGGCGAATATTTCCCTTTTTGGGGGGTGCCCAGTTGTTAAGTGTCTGCTCAGGTCATGATCCCAGGGTCCTGGGATTGATCCCCACATCAGGCTCCTTGCTCAGCGGGAAGCCTGCTTCTCCCTCTCCCACTCCCCCTGCTTGTGTTCCCTCTCTCTCTGTCTCTCTGTCAAATGAATAAATAAAATCTTAAAAGATAAAAATAAAGGTGAACATTTCCCTTTTTAGAACACAGGTTCTTATACTTACTCATTCCTCTAAGTCATTATTTCTCTCTCTCTCTCTCTCTTTTTCATTTTCACCCCTCCCTGCCAAGGCTTTTTAAATACTTTTTTCTCTATTCTTCACCCTCAGGAAAGTGTACCACCACATATATACCATATATCTGTGCTTTTTACATATAATTAATAAGGTATTTTTTGGCCTGAAGTCCACCACCTGAGTTTTACCCCATTGGGTGTGCATCACTCTTTTGCAAGTGCATCACACTTACTGGAAGCCCATACCTAAAGTTCTCACAGAACTTTCTTCTCCCATCCTCAGCCACCTCTGCCATCCCCACCACACCCCAGAATCAGGCCAGGATTTGCCTGTATCAGCTTTAATCATAAGTCAGGGGCTGCTGACACCAGTGAATCTGTCTTCACATGACAAACGATAAAAACAGGAAGATAGGACAAAAAGTTAAGTGGAATTTCATAAATAAGGTCTTAACTGACAGGGAGAAGCCAAAGGCAGGGAGAATCACCAGTTATGAGTAGAGACTGAATCACTGTCCAGAATTATCAGAACCCAAAACAAAACCCATACCTACCATTAGGGAAATTGAAGGTATGGGTAGCAAAGGAAATGGCTTTCAAACCAACACTGTTCCACATTTTCCTGATCTTTCTTCTCTTGAGTGTGTATGTGCATGCGTGTGCTTGCTAGTTCATGTGCGTTACGAAGCAATTAAACGTAATTTAGATATTAGTTGGTATTTCCTCCTGATGAGTATTTAGAATCCTTCTAGTATCTCTTATTTTGTTAAGCTCACTCAGTAATATGCTCCAGTCAATCTAATTTCCAGAAGCAATGTTTTTGTTGATATGCAAGCTTATTAATTTTTTTGTTACCTTACTAAATCTCTAAAACTGATTGTTTAGGAAATGACATAATGAGCAAAACCTCCAAGGATGTGCTAAATTTGCACTTGACATTTAATCAATGTACCTATATGTATACATTTGAAAATATAATTATACCATGACAGAATTTTTAAAAATATATCTAACCACGGGTAATTAGCGTGCTCATACTCTGATTTTCTTAATGAAGCAATTAAAGCAACTTCCCAGATCAAATTTCAAGGAAATTATTTGTAGACTGGTTCCTTTTGGTAGCTATGATCATCTGTTGAGTGAGACATTATTTTTCTCTTATTCTGGCATTTTAACCCGAATTAAATTCTTTGCTGAATTTTCCCAGCAACAAGTATTGCTGGGAATTAAATTTAAAGAACAATGACAAAGGTAGATCCAGTTGATGTGAATTAGATCCTTAAGCCACTAAATAACATGATTCTCTGTACCTTCAAAGACTGAAAATCCTAAACCAGGAGCCTGGGATTTCCTGGTTAAGCAGGAACTTAACTAACTGGAACTAACAAAGCAGGAACTAACTGCCCTGAATTTCTTGAATTCGCATGAAGTTCTCAGTTTGATTCCCTAGCTCTTTGGCCTAGAGTAAGTGAGGTGTTTGGTATATCCATTGTGAAGCCTGTGCTTCTCTGGGCTTTAAGCAATGACTGATATGGGATCAAAAGTGGTTACAATATAAGCTGTAAAAAAAAAAATAAAGAAAAGGAAACAAAGAAACCAGTACTCACACCAGTGATAGGAATAGAATTTGTTACCATATTTTTAAAGGGCAGGTGGCAATATTTATCAAAAGCCTAACGTGTGCATACCCTATGACCCAGCAAATAGACTTGAAAAACTTATTCTAAAGAACAATGAATATGCCTAAAGAATTAACTATAAGGATAATAGTTGCTGTGTCATTTATAATGTTTTATTTTATTGTAAGCTCCTAACTATCTCACTACAGAGAAATAGTTAAATAAACAATGGTAGATCCAAATATTTCCATACAAAAACAGGTAACAAAACTATATTAAAATATCAATTATAAGTAAAATAATCCAGTTCCAAAAAGACAACTACTGTAGGATTCCACTTACACGAAATACCTAGAATAGTCAAATTCATAGAGACAGAAAGTAGAATGATGGTTGCCAGGGGTAGGGAGTACTTGAGAGGGAGTTGATGTTTAATGGGTATGAAGTTTCAGTTAGGAAGGATGAAAAAAGTTCTAGAGATTGGTTTCACAATAATGTGAATGTACTTAATACTATTTAACTACACACTTTAAGATGAATAAGATGGTAAATTTTATATTATGTATATTTTACAATTAAAAATGCATATCTTAAAGATATTATGAGTCATTTTTCTTCATTTTCTGTATTTTCTAAATATTTTCTATAAATATATTTTGCTTATAATAAAGGGTGGCCTAATTATATGGAAAAAAAGAAAACCCATCTCATCCTCAGTTAATATTGTTTTTTAAAAATATTATTTTTAGTGGCTAATAACTTTGTGCGACAATAAAGAAGGGTTCTGGTCATTGTCCCTGCTGAACATGTTTTCTTTATCTAGAAGCTCTCCCTGCCCACACCCCCCATACTGTGTACAGAAGACAAACTTACTCTTCAAGACCCAATTTGCATCCATCTGCCCTAAGAAAACTTCCAATATGACCTCAGTGAGAAGTCATTCTCATATGCACAGCATCTGTAATAACAGTAATAATACTTAATGTTATGAGGTGCTTAAAATGTAACTAGCACTAAGATTAACATATTATTTCACCTCTTAATAATTATAATTAAGTAGGTGTTATCATCGCCATTATACAGATGAGGAAACTGAGAAACAGACACAAAACACCTTGAATTGTAACAGAGATTACAGAACGGGTCTGTCTGCCCTAGAACACACAGCCTTATCCTGCCTCTTCACTTACTTTGTGGAACAGAATTTTCAACCAATATTTGGCAGGAAATATATTTTTCAAAATTTCTTTCCTTTCTCCCAGTTATTTCCCATTGCATTTGCAGAGACACTAGATTCTAAGATCCTTGCCACCAGGGAGAGATGTGATCCATCCAAAAGTAGAACATAGCAAATGAGACTCTTCCTGACTGTGAGTTCTGAGAGCTGCAAGACAGATAAGGTGGTTGCCACAGGCTTCATGAGAAAGGCCTTCCCTCTGTCAGCTCCCCCATACTCCACTCAGTCCTTCTTTGTAAAGGGAACAGAGGAAGAAGGTGTGCCAGGTGAGAAGCACGGGGGGCTGTGACCTAGGTGGGTATCTGCAAGAGAGGACCTACGTCCACTTCCCAGGTTGGGCCCAGGGTGAATGAGTGACTTTGATGCCTGAGGAGACATGGATCACAGAGGATTTTCGAAAAGTTACTGTGTCCCAGAGGATAATGAAAACCCTGATTGTAGCCCTCAAGGAGAAAGGTGTGGTCCTGAATGAGTCAGAGAAGGAGGGGCTTCTCATGCTGACCAACACACAACTAGTCCCTTGCCTTAGGTTGGGCAGGTAGGAAAACTGCCCATAGCCTTGTGGTAGGAGGCAGTCATGGGACAGTATACCTTATCCTTGTTTTCTGAGCATCATTATAATTCAGTACTCCCACAGATCGTCTGGGATTTGCTTCAAAATAATCCAGTGTACTGGGGATATGGGTGAAACAAAAAAAATATGATCATTGCAGCTGGGAGAGGAACACTTGGGGGTTCACTATTCTCTTTTTATGTATGTTTAAAGGTTTTCAGAATTGCTTAAATTTTAACTTTAAAATTTCTAATAATATCCCAAAGACCATAGGGGAAGATGCTAGCCATGTAGTTTCATTCCGATTAGAATTACAGAGGGTCCCCAACTTAGAATGGCCCAACTTAGAATGGTTCGACTTCATGGTTTTTCAATTTTGCAAAGGTAAAAAAGCAACAGGCATTCAGAGGAAACCGTACTTTGGATTTTTAATTTTGATCTTTCCTCAGGCTAGTAACAGGCAGCATGATACTCTCGTGATGCTGGGGCGTGGCAGCAAGCCACGGCTCCCCGTCAGCCACCAGTCACGAGTGTGAACGACTGATACATCTGCAACCCTTCTGTTCCCAGAGAGCCATTCTGTTTTTCACTTTCATTGTACTGTTCAATAAATGACATGTGATATTCAACACTTATTACAAAATAGGCTTTGTGTTAGATGATTTCACCCCATTGTAAGTTAACATCAGGGTGCCGAGCACATTTAAGGTAGGCAAGGCTAAGCTACGATGTTCATTAAGTTAGGTAAATTAAATGTGATTATTTTCAATTTGAAACAGGTTTACTGGGACATAATCCCATTGTAAGTTGAGAAAGGTCTGTATCTTGCACCTGTCTGTCCTACAGCAGTTGAGTTACTCTGGGCCCTCAACTCTTCTAAGGAAGGCCATGCCAGCGTGGATCAACGCAAGGACTGATGGGACAGTGGAGGCTTCCATGATGCCTACATGACATGGAGACTTCGTTTCTTCTCCCTTCTCTCCTTTCAAGGCCTTGGGCCTTACTACATAAGCCCCTGGAGTTTATTAGATTCAATCCCAAGGGGAGGGTAGGAACCACAAATTGACTGAGACTGTTTCTACATAATGGAAACAGAATTAAAGGGAAATAAAGCTAGATTTCTTATACCTGACACTTTATTTTGAAATTCTTCCTTGCTACAAATATTTTCAAGGTGCTCACTATACCCTACCACTCCATAATGTTTGCCAATATCTGATTCCATTAGCTCCAATAAAGCATACGTAATAGTATGAATGGCCATACTTCATATCCAGATGAAGTGGGTGACATATCCCCCAAAGGGGTTCAGTGTTAGTAAGGATTCCTAGTTGCTGGGAAAAATATTTTTTTAGGGTTTAAGCCCCATTAAAACACACACACACACACACACACACACACACACTTGCACTGCAGCCCAATCCAATTCAGCATTGTCAGTAGTCTTCTATATTTAAAAGTCTAAAACGAGTTGTATACTATTCTGATTGCTTTATAGATAGAGTGCATCCAACCTTCATTTAAAAAACACCTTCAACATCACCATCCTCAAAGACTGGGAGCTGGGATACAAACCCAGGAAGTCAAGTTTTTGAACTCACACACGTAAGGCCTGTGTTATGTGGCTTCTTGCCTCAGTGTTTTGCTTCATAACTCGAAGCTTCCAAACCTCATGTCAACCTGGCCCTATTCATCCAGCAAAATGAATAACAAGCTGAGAATTTGGCCTACAGCTCAATAATCCAAAGTTAGAAGGCACAGATGACTTGGCCACCCCATACGCCTCTGCTGGTACCCTTACTGGCTTTTTCTCTGGGGGCCAAGGATACCATCTTCTAGACATGTGCCATGACTTGGGGAGACCTCGAGCAACAGTCACAGAACTATTTTCCACCTGGAAGATGTACAGGGGTCCCTCTTCCACTGATCAAACTTTTATCAGCTGACAAAAGCTACATTCCCTTTCTCCGAAGAAGAAACAGAGCTACTGAATTCCAAACCCGGTGTCTTTTATATGGAAATGATTGAGGTATTTGTCTTTCTTTGAAAGTTTGTTGTTGAAGTATCCTTTCAATTACTGAACAGTGAATGTCTGACCTATCTTTTTACTCAAAAACCAAGACTTATTGGCCAGCTTTCATTTATGTACAAAATGCACCAGTCCTCTATTCAATTGGGGGAAGAAGGCAGATGGGAACAACCGTTCATTAAACAAAGACATTTTTATTTCATCTTAAGCATGCATCCTGGTGCTGTAGTGTCAGCAACAATAAATTCTCATTGTAGAAAACAGTCTTATTTGAAGGATAAATAATATGTTATTAGTTGACTCTTTTGCCAGTAAATTCCTATAGTACATTTTTGACTGAGAATGCAGATAACTACATACCAGTGCATGACATTAGGTGAGATTCCATTAGTAAGTTCCAGTTTTCCCATCTATAAAATAAGGTCTTGATGATAAAGAGTACCCTTAATGCATAAGGTTTGAGAGTAAGAATTAAACAAGATCTTCTGTGTACATGGCCTAACACAATGTATGCCAAATATAGGCACTTGATATATATTAGCAATTATAATTAATCACCTGGAAAAATTACAAAAAGAATTCTGGTTTTATTTCTTTTTCAGTTTACTACAGATGGTTTGAGATGCTTGGTGTGTGTTTCCTCTATTTGGACTTCTCTTTCATTGATAATATCTTCTGACTCTAAAATCATAGCCTTACTCATTACTGAAGGTGTGATTTGTAAAATCTGTGGATTTTATATAATAATTGGGGGCTGGAAGGACCTTTTGTGACTGTAATATGATGAATTAAATTTTCTTCTTGTCTGGAAAAAATTATTTCTGTTGTTACCCCTGTAGCTTAAAACTTTTCTGACATACAACAGTTTGTGGAGTTTTTTAAGATTTTATTTATTTATTTTTTAATTTATTCATAGAACGAGTTGGGGGAGGGGCAGAGAGAGAGAGAGAATCTCAGGCCAACTGAGACCCAAGCAGGGCTCGATCCTGTGACCCTGAGATCATGACCTGAGCTGAAATCAAGAGTTGGACACTTAATCAACTGAGCCACCGAGGTGTCCCTATTTCTTAATACTTACAGTGTGGCTAAGATGTTGGAAAGCACACAGATGTGAGTCACTCAGACCTGAATTTGAATCCTATGCCATTAATTTACCATCTGTGCTGACTTCAGACTCTCTAATCTTTAGTCTTTTAATCTACAAAATAGGAATAAATACAATTACCCATTTTTTTACTTGAATTTTCATGAGTTGCTTGGTGTCCTGTAATACCTAATTCTGAACATCAACTCTCACTGTAAAATACTAAGAAATAAATGTAGAAGGCATTGGAGTTTATACCTGAAAATTTCACATTTATAAATGATTATTGTCATACATGGCAGGTGGTTTTTAGAGTAATTCCAAGAAGGCTTTTTATGATGAAATGAGAATGGCAGGGAAAAGATGTGTTATTTTGGGATTATAACCAAGTCTTTCTAATAATGGGATAAAGTGACCAGAACCCAAGGCTGAAAGCTTCTCTCACTGACAAGCTTACGATGATTACCATCAAGAGAAAGTCTCCCTTCTCCAGAGCCATGGAGGTCTGGGAGTTGGGGAGTCAGCCTTCATTCGCTATTTGAAGTTTTGAGAAGTCTTGCTTCCTCCTGCCTCCTCTCTGATCTCCCTGGCCTGGCTCATTCACACCCTTCTACCACCCCTTTCTTATCCAGGCAGACTTCCAGCAGATCACTGCCTTTAATTGTGTCTTTGGACTTCAGAAAGCCAGTTTCTTTCCTTTGCTTCTTGTGATAAGGGGTTGTGTTCAGATTTGCTTGTTTAATACACAAAGACTTTGTTCTATGGAACTCTTTATTAGGAATTAGCGATCTCAATTCTCTCACTGAAATAATTCTATTCTTCAGCAAAGACTTCCAGTTTCAAGTGATATGTCTCAGTTCACACTCTATGGGCAAGTGTTGGAGGAATGAGAACTGAACCTTCGAGGTGAGAGAGCAATATCTTCTTCCAAAGTTGGAGGAGATAAGTTCATTCTGGGCAGAGCGGGTGGCTGAGGCTTCCATTGCCCTCCCCCTCCCTTAACCATCCGAGTCCCCAGAGGATCTTGGGAAACATTGTTGCAAACATAGAACGTGAAAGATCCAGTCTGCCATAACTATAATACTTTGATCCCAGACAGTTGTGGCTGGAGATTACCCTTGAATGACCTCTACACTGAAACAACCATCCTCCTTAAGCATACATGCAACCTGGGGCATGGGAGTGGGTGTGCTGGGCATCTCTTCAAAACAGCTATAGACCACATGGTAATCCTAGGGGTGACCTAGGTCTTTGCGCTCACCAGCCTGGTATAGCTGAAAACAGTGGAAAACAGGGGTCAGGGCTTCTCGAGGGTCCTACAGCCCTGGGAAGTTGACCACCAGAGGTATTTCTGAATTCCAGCAATTCAGATCAAGGAGCAAAAGGCAAACAAGGAGACTGATTCACGGAGTCTTAGGAATATTTGGAGAGGGCGACCTGAAGAAATCCTAAACATGTTGCTAATCTCAGCACCTGGGGTCTACAAGTCATTGTCATTTGAATTCTAAAGGCAAAGTGAAGTTATTTCATGCCTGCGAACTGAAAAAATCAGATGCATCAATTATACTCGTAATGCCTAGATTTAGTTTTCTGACCACAATACTCATTCTATTTTCCATATTTATGTATGAATTCAGAAACGGAATTACATAAATATTTTGAAGCAACCACTAAGTACTTTGTGCTGGGTTTTTATTAATACTAACTTGGAAGCTTACAAGTTTGCCCATCATTGCTCCAGATGCTACAAACGCAAGTCCTCAAAGAATCCGAGACAAGTCAGTAGATACTTATAATAGGGAGTGAACAGTGAAGCGTAGAATGTCATAGAAGATTCTGAAGAATTCGTAAACTGAAGAACTCATAAACTTTATGTATGGAGACAAAAAGCTCAATGCTGAGATGTGAAGAATGAAAAAAATGAGAGGTTGAAGGGAGGAGACAAGAGGAGGTGGGGAAAACACCTCATGGAAAGGCAAGGAAGTGTTAGAGCAGTGTGGGAAGGTAACTCAGCTCAAGCCACAGCAGAAACACCAGTGGTAGACCAGAAGACCAGCCTGTAGAAAGTCACAAGGTAACACTCCTCAACACCTTCCCCTCCCTACACCCTAGCTCCAGCCCTGCCTTTAGTCCCAGAACCTGGCCCTGCTTCTGGTACAGAGCAGTCGAATACTCTTGCTGGCTAATAATAGTAAAGTGCATGGAGAACCATCCTGTTCACTTGAACGTTCCAGTGAATTCAGTTTATTAAAATAATTTTCTGTGTGTTGGCTTGTTCTACAATTTGGGGTCAAAACAATACATACATATAAGAATAAGTGCATCTTTTCCTAGAATGAGTGATCTATTCAACTGGAGGTAGCTGGAAATGTAGTGCCTCACAAGGTACAGTAAAAAGAGCACAAGGACAGTCCAGAAAGGATAGAGCTCTAGCCGGGCCAACAACAGGGGTATTGAGCTAGTCCACTGCCTTTTCTGAACTTCAATTTCCTCTCCTAGAAATAATCTATAATTTGAGATATGGCTGTTGCCTTTCTTCCAGTGAGGGTGATAATGCCAAAGGAAATACCTCAATTTTAGTGGGTTATGTTTTATTTTAACTCCCAAAATGAAATACAGATCTATCTACAAGTACAGACAGGGTAGACAGTAGAAAGCGAACATCAGGACACTGGAAACATCAGAAAGCCAAAGGGTAACATACCCAAAAGTGGAAAAAGAAAGTATGTGGAACAGTTCAGTTTTTAAGCACAAACATTTGGAATAAGAATGAATAATTTAGTGGCAAAAAAATATGATTAAATGAACAGATAAGCTTTTCCTATTCCTGACATCAGTAAAGTGTCATTTCTCAACCTCCCTTTCCATACATTCTGAAAAACGTAACATATAAGATGTTAGCCTTACTGCAAAGTTGATTTCAGTGCCGGCGAAGGAGCCAAGGAAAATAAATCAACAAACTCACAAACAAATACAATGACTGCTTGAGTTATGAGGCTTTGATGAAGGAACAGAAGGCAAGCTGAGGGCAAAGCAGAAGCTGACACCCCACAACTGCCCCCCCATGGGGTGTATGTGACATTCCTCAGGCACTCCTGACTCCCCTAAAGGAAAAACAAATAGTTAACTTGTAGAGATCACAACCCTGCAAGACATGAGTCTCCCTCAGTTTACAAATATCTTAGTGATTTACAAGAAAGCAGCTTTCTTATCAATAGCCTAACTTCCAGAGACCCATAACTCTGTTCCTGAATCCCTAACATCATCCTCCCCTCCATAAAATTGAGGGAGGCTGAGGCAGAGGGAAAGGTAAATAAAGTTGAATTCCTTCTAAACCTGAAGCTCATTGACAAGGACGTGTGATAGGAGGAGTGTGACATTCCTCCAGGAAGCTCCCAACTATCTTACTGTTAATGCCTTACTAAAAGGAAAAACAACCTTAACGTGACCAATAGCAAAGCCTCCAGTATCCTGTGTGTTCTTTAATATATGAAAATTCTTCCAAACCCTCCCTTTTCCTTACCTCCCCCAACATCATAGTATATAATCAGCCATCCCTCGCAACCCTGGGGCAGCAGCTCTTTCTGCCCACGGGTCCTGTTCCTGTGCTTTAATAANCCAAACCCTCCCTTTTCCTTACCTCCCCCAACATCATAGTATATAATCAGCCACCCCTCGCAACCCTGGGGCAGCAGCTCTTTCTGCCCACGGGTCCTGTTCCTGTGCTTTAATAAACCACCATTATGCACAAAAGACATCTCAAGAATTTTTTCTTGGTTGTCAACTCTGGACCTCACACGTTCTCAAACTTCATCGGCTTCACCCTCATGAAAGGCGTTAGTGCCCTCATAAAAGAGGCTCAAGAGGAGCACCAGGGAGGCTCAGTCATTAGGCATCTGCCTTCGGCTCAGGTCATGACCCCGGAGTCCTGGGATTGAGTCCTGATTGGGTTCCCTGCTCGGCGGGAAGCCTGCTTCTCCCTCTCTCACTCCCCCTGCTTGTGTTCCCTCTCTCACTCTGTCAAATAAATAAATAATATCTTACAAAAAAAAAAAAAAAAGGCTCAAGAGAGATCCCTCAACCCTTCCACCACGAGAAGACACGAGAAGTTGGCAGTCTGCATCTCAGAAGAGGGCCTTCCCCAGACCCTGGACTTTGCTAGCAGCCTGATCTTGGACTTCCCAGCCTCCAGAACTATAAGAAATAAATTTTGTTCTTTATAAATCACTCAGTCTCTGGTGTTTTGTTATAGCAGCCCAAACAGACTAAGGCATATTGCAAATAATCTTTTGCATGTGGTCCATTTCTTTCAGCATGGTGTTTTCGAGATTGGGCATTTCGTTGCTTTTATGAGTAGTTTGCTTTTTACTGATGAAGAGAGTATGCCACTAAATAGGGATACCTACATTTTGTTGATCCATTTATCAGTTGATGAGCGTTCAGGTGTTACCAGGTCAGGACTAGGATGAATAATAGTGCTCATGAACGTTCGCCTCCCAGGGATGTGTAGACATAAGTTTTCATTTCTCTTAGGTAAATACCTAGGAGTGGAATAGGTGGATTATACAGTAGGTGTATATTTAACCTTTTGAGAAACTGTTTAACTTTTCTGAGTGGCTGTACCGTTTTGCATTCCTGAACTGACTTAAAATTCAGCATATTTTAATTGCATGGACCCACACTTTATCATCTTTGTTTGTTTATAAACCAAATTCTACATTTGTAGCTTTGCTCTGCATTCTACATTTTTTCTGAGAATCTAGTTCTAAGTCTCTCTCTCTCTCTCTCTCTCTCTCTCTCTTTCTCTTTCTCACACACATGCTTGCAGGGACACAAAATCTCTTGAGTATCTCCGCCGTTGATTGGAGATCTTAGAGCCAGGCTGAGCAGTGGGGAAACCAACAATATATTAAATTTAGCCAAAGAGCATAATTGACTGTTTTTCACTTACGTGATTAGCTTCCTTTTCAAAGTCAGCCCTAGGACAAAGAACAAAATGTCCTTCTGGACAAACAAACAAAAGAGCCAACAAATCTACATGAAAATGGAAGATGGCCTAAAGCAGCTTAGGTTTAAGTGACCCTTAAAATGATATTGGAGAAGGAGCTATCTTTTCTGAGGGGAGAGCAAACAAAACAACAGAGGAATTCTCCCTCAGGAGAAAACACGCATGAAAAACACATTTCACCATTTTAGAAAATGCCTGCATAACTTATTGTCAGTCCCCAGAAAAACCAGGGAGACATGATAAAGAATATTGTACTGACAAGCATTCCTCAAAAAGCATTTATCAGAGAATGGATTCCTTATGTCTTAAGAAATGCCTGTTTCTTTACATAATGATAATAAATACAGTGATTTCAACCATAGTCCTTTATAAGAAAGCTTTTCCCTGGCGGGGGGGAGGTAAAATGGGGAGCCACAAGTCCATATCTGCAAATTCATAAGAGCTTTTGAAAGCTTTCTTTTAAATCGATCTGTAAAGTTGATTTATTACACCGTAAAATAAAGAACTAGTTGGGAATAACAGAGAAGGAAAACAATGTTTTAAAAAGAATTAGCAAAGACTTTTCTTGTTGGGTATCCTTTAAAGAGTCATTTAAGGGTGCCTGGGTGGCTCAGTGAGTTAAAGCCTCTGCCTTCAGCTCAGGTCATGATCTCAGCGTCCTGGGATCAAGGCCCTTGTCGGGCTCTCTGCTCAGCAGGGAGCCTGCTTCCCCCCTCTCCCTCTGCCTGCCTCTCTGTCTATTTGTGATCTCTCTCTCTCTGTCAAATAAATAAATAAAAAATCTTAAAAAAAAAAAGTCATTTAAATTATATAGATACCATTAATAGCACAACTGCATTAGATTTATCCACAATAAGAAAACTTTGAAAAATGTCCTTGGTGTGCATTTTAGGGACAGTAGCTAATTGTCCCCCTCCCTTGCTTCAGGTTATTTGCTCTTTGTCAGCAGGGGTGCCCCATCTCCCTCCGGTGGAACAGGAGTCTTGGAGTGGTCTATGAGTGGGATGGTTTGGCATGACCCTGCTCTACAGAGCACCAAGCTCTCACAGCCAATATCATGTATTTTTAGAATCAATTACGATTCCTTGAAATTTTATAGACATTACCAATTGTTAACCGTAAAAGTAAAACTGTCAGTTATTTTACCAGCAATAGATGGGCTTATTAGAGAATGAAATAGAATTGCAATCCAGGACAAACAAGGTCTGGCAAAACCATAGGCAAGACCAGGGAACCAAGGAGAGGCACGCTTTTTTAAGGAGAAAGGGGGTCAGTTGGGAAAGCTGTTATGAACTAAATAAAAGTCCATTGAAGGAAACTGGGAACTCAAAGTGGGTGGCTTCATGGGCAGAGATGCTGCCCAGGTAGATGAGAAAAGCATCTCTTCCTTCAGATGGAGAATAACATCCACATGCAAGGTCAAGTCCAAGTAAGGTCAAGTCCATCTCTTCCTGCTGGGTCTGCAATTGATGGTGTGGTTGTGGGTGAGAGCTACCCCTCCCGAAACCTCTGGAACTCCATTTTATTGAGGTTTCCCATTTTTAATTTTCACATATCAAGTCAGATTTTTTATTTCAAATCATACTGTATGTCTCACACACGAAAGTTCTTCTGAATTCAGATGATATTCAAGTCAGGATTTAAATATGTACTTTGGGGCACTTGCCTCTTCCTCAGCTACCATTTTACAGAACATACCCATGTTTATAGAGGCTGCGGCTTTATTATTGCCTCATATCTCATTGGACCCTAACCCCAGCTCCACCACCAGACTACTAGATCAAACTGAACACTTACCTAAGGGAGGTTAATTCACTGACTGAACATAACCATATGATTCTCCAATGGACAATTTGAACCAAGAGGCAAAATGACTATGCCAAATAATCTGGGATCTAGTGTTAAAATCTCATGCAAAGGCAAGGTCAGAGGTGGGCACAATGGCAAATCAGATCCTCTTGCACACTGAGACAGCAAAAAATGAGTAAGCAGAGGAAGGTGATCCACAGAAAGTAAATTAAAACAAACAAATAGAAGAAGCACAGATGAGAAACCAAACAGACAAAAATAGAAGAGAGAAGGTAAGATTTATCTTATCCTGACTTTGCAATTCTCCTTTCCAGTTTGCAGAAGGTTTGGCTACACTTTCTTTCCAGATTTCTAGGCCATTGATGGCTCCAGGATTATTCATCAAATTCTTATAAAATGGGTATACTAATCAATCATTAAGAATTAATACTAAAACAACTTAAATTGTTTTCTCCTGCTACCCTCTTACATTTTACTTGGGGTAAGAGAGTTCTTTTCTGCCCTCTTGAAATCTCTTTTCTTATCATTTTCATATAACATAACATTCTATGGTCAATTTAAATGATGAAGAAAAGTCTCAAATCTTACTATGTAGAAGGTCCTGCTCCATGTTAGGGACAAAATTTCCAACTTTATTCGAATTTATAACTACTTCCTGCAGGAGATAATTCTCCCATGTTTCTGCATAGCTGGCTATAGAAGCACTGACTTTCCAATGTTCTATCTTTTTCAAGGATCTTTGTATAGTAAACAGCCATAGAAGACAGAAAGAGGGTCTCCCTCAGGAGGAAAAAGCATACCGTTTGCTGTCCAGTATATTAAAAATTATGTTTCCCTCTGGAGAAAAGGGCAGGCATGTTTACTGACTATTGAAAAAACATGTGGGCCCAATGTTTATAGCAGCAAAGTCCATAAGAGTCAAAATATGGAAAGAGCCCAGATGTCCATCAACAGATGAATGGATAAAGAAGTGATATATATATATATATACATATATACAATGGAATATTGCTCAGTCATCAAAAAAAATGAAATCTTGCCATTTGCAACATGGATGGAACTCGAGGGTATTATGCTAAGCGAAATAAGTCAGTCAGAGAAAGACAATTATCACATGATCTCACTGATACGTGGAATTTAGGAAACAAAACAGATGAACATAGAGGAAGGAAAGGAAAAGTAAAATAAGATGAAATTAGAGAGGGAGACAAATCACAAGAGACTCTTAACTATAGGAAACAAACTGAGGGTTGCTGGAGGGGAGATGGGTGGGGGTGGGGTAACTGGTTGATGGGCATTAAGGAGGACACTAGATGGAAAGAGCCCCGGGTGTTCTAAGCATCTGATGAATCACTGAATTCTACCTCTGAAACTAAGAATATACTGTACATTAATTAAATTGAATTTAAATAAAAGATTTTAAAAAACATCTGGGTTCTCTAAATTTAGAGTTATTTTCCTGGCATAATCCACTGCAAATGCAGGCATAACTTGGTTCCCTTTGCACCACCCTATGGGAACTGAGGCTCAGAGAACCAACATAAAAATACCATTGCTATGAGTAATAAACAATTCTTTGTCTCTGGCCCAGAAGTCTTTTGTCCTCTATTAGCATCCATGAAATGATTGCAGCCTAACTTGCCAGTAGGGTAAACTCTCAAGCCATTCACAGTTCTTGACACTTCCTTTTCTCCAGGTAGGAACTTCTACCCTGGGAGAGATATGGTAGTAGCTTTTGCATCAGTTATTTCTACCTCCTCTTCTTGCTGGCTGCTTTCTGGTTCCTAAAGGGCTTGGGGAGTGGACAGAGGGAGGGCGGAGAGGGTGTTTCAGCCTGGTGAAGGGCACACACAGAACACCCACCCACAGCTAACACTGGTGAATGGGTAAAGATTGAAAGCTTTCTCCCTAAGATCATGGACAAAATAAGAAGGTCCAGATGTACCACTTGTATTTGGCATTGTAACAGAGGTTCTAAACAGGATAATTAGGCAAGATTAAGAAATCAAAAGCATTTCGATTGGAAAGGAAGAAGTAAAACTATCTCCATCAGCGAATGATATAATGTTCTATATAGTAAATCCACAAAAAATTATTACAACTAATAAATTAGCTTAGCAAGGTTTCAGGTTACAAGATCAATGTATAAAAAAATCAATTGTGTTTTTGTACATTAACAATGAGCAATGCAAAAATGAAATTCACATGGGACTCATACGGAAATGCAGGACTACAGAATAGCACAGAACAATCTCAGAAAAGAAAAACAAAATTAGAGGACTTGCTATCATGGTTTCAAAACTTACTACAAAGCTAAAATAAGTAAAACTATGTGGCCCTGGAAAAAGCATAGGCATGTAGATCAATGGAATAAAGCTGGGAGTCCAGGAAAAACAACAACAACAACATATATTTGTGGGAAATTGATTTTTTTAAGATTTTATTTATTTATTTGAGAGAAAGAGTAAGAAAGAGAGAAAGCATGAGCAGGAGGTAGAGGGAAAGGGAGAGGGAGAAGCAAACTCCCCGTTGAGCAGGGAGCCCAACGCAGGACTTGATCCCAGGACCCTGGGATCATGACCTGAGCTGAAGGTAGACACTTAACCAACTGAGCCCCCCAGGCACCCATGGGCAACTGATTTTTGAAAGTTTGTCAAGAAAATTCAACTGGGGAAAGAATAGCCTTTGCAACAAATAGTACTGGGAAAATTTGATATCTACACGAAAAAGAAAAAATGTATTTGGATCCCTACCTCACATCATAATGAAACACTAATTTAAAAGGGATCGAAGACTAAATAAAAAAGCATTAGAAGAAAATTGTATAAATTGTCATTCTAGTAGGCAATAGCTTCTTAAATATGACAGTAAAAGCACAAGCCAAAAAGAAAAAAATAGTTAAGTGGGATTTCACAAAAATATAAAACTTCTGTTTCAAGGGCACTATCAGGGAAGCAAAAAGACAATTCATAGACTAGAAGAAAATATTTGCAAATCATCTGATGGGGGTCTAATATCTAAAATTTATACAGCGCACTTACAATACAGCAATAAAAAGCAAATAACCCATTTTAGAAATGGGCAAAGAATATGAATTAGCCACTCTGCCTAAGAAGATATACAAATGATAAATAAGCACTAAAAACATAATCAACATCATTCGTATTTAGGGAAATGCAAATTAAAACTATGGTGAGATGCCATTTCACACCCACTAGAATGGCTATAATAAAAAAGACAAATAGGGGTACCTGGGTGCCTCAGTCAGTTAAGCATCTGCCTTCCGCTCAGGTCATGATCCCAGGGTCCTGGGATTGAGCTCCGAGTCAGGCTCCCTGCTCAGTGGGGAGTCTGCTTCTTGCTCTCCTCTACTCCTCGCCACTGCTTATTCTCTTTCTCTCTCTCTCTCAAACAAATAAATAAGGTCTTTAAAAATAAGTAAATAAATAAAACAAATCTTATGAGAACACTTGGTGGATACATATGCAAAAAAAGGGGGGGGGTTACCTTTTAACCAAGACTGGAAACTCTGAAGCTATTTTAAATGCAGCCATTTAAAAATCAACAAAAGCGTATTTAAACGGTAATGTTACATGGATTGGAGACTGAGTCATAGAAGGCACTGCAACTTCCTCCTCTTTGTCCAGATCACTCACTCTGGAGGAAGTTAGCTGTCTCTTTGTGCGCAGCCCTGTAAAGAGGCCCACCTGGTGAGGAACTAAAGCCTCCTGCCCACTGCCAGTCCATATATATGGATAGGAGCAGGTGACAGACACTCTTCTTTACTCACTTTACATGTATTAGTTCATTTAATTCTCATCTTTGGGGTAGGTTTCATGATCATCATTTTATAGATAAGAAAACTGGGTCACAGAATATTTATTAAACTTTCCTAGGGTCACTCCACAGGGTGATGGTGCTGGGATGAAAATAAAGGATACTGTCCCTTAAATTCAGGCTCTTGGGGCACCTGAGTAGCTCAGTTGGTTAAACGTCTGCTTCAGCTCAGGTCATTATCTCAGGGTCCTGGGATGGAGTCCCATGTCAGGCTCCCTGCTCAGCAGGGAGTCTGCTCCTCCCTTTGCCCCTTTCCCCAACACACACGCACAACCCCCTACTCATGTTCTCTCTCTCTCCAATAAATAAATTTTAAAAATCTTTAAATGCAGGATCTTAATTACACACATTACTAGGTGGGAGCAGAGGTCTGGAGGGCTGGAAGGCAGAGGGAGGGGGGAAAATGAGTGAATGAGGAAAACGATATTACAATATCACATTTATACATTTGTAAAATTAGTGGTTATATATAAAGCCATTTTTAACAATAAAAAGTAAATGAAATACTACAGGAGAGTATACTGGAATTTTTTAATTATTTTTTTAAAGATTTTTTTTTTTATTTATTCATTTGACACAGAGAGAGAGAGATTACAAGTAGGCAGAGAGGCAGGCAGAGAGGAGAGAGGAGGAAGCAGGCTCCCCGCTGAGCAGAGAGCCCGATGTGGGCCTCGATCCCAGGACCCTGGGATCATGACCTGAGCCAAAGGCAGCGGCTTTAACCCACTGAGCCACCCAGGCGCCCTGGAATTTTTTTAATTGGCTTATCTCACACAAAGAGAAAACTGTCTTAATTATAACTCACTCACTGTAGTTCCTATTTTTGTTAATATTTCATTCATTCAACAAATACTTAATAAGCATCTACTATATGCCCGGCAGTATTATAGATGCAGTGGAAAACAACAGCAAAGATATGGCCTCGATCGATTCTAGAGATCACAGTAGTAAGGGAAGGAAATCATCTTTCATCATGAAATTTCTTCAGTTCCTTATATTAAACCTTTTCACTCAGGCTAAAACAGCATACGTGAACCTAGCCTTACCTGCACAGGCCCAAGTGACCCTAAAATCTAAACCAAAAAGGAGTCAAGGCAAGAAACAAACAACATCACATTCGTAAGTCTTTTTGAGATTTCGGAGGTTGAGTACATGATCACAGCTTTGGCCACAGCAGAAAAAAAAGAAGTCATATAGATCCTTTGATCCAGGATTTACGTTGAGTGATTCAGATTTATACACAGGATCTAAATCCATAAATGCATAAATCCATGCTGATCCCCTTTGGATGGGGAAGCCGTGTCATCTGTCAGGGTCCACACAAGGATCGGTCAGAGACTCTTTTCAGAACCACTTTTCACGCTACTTTATATGCTGAAGCCAATCCTACTGAAAAAGTATTTGCTGAAAGGGTGTCTCTCAATACTAAATGCTGATTTTGCAAAAATCCTCTCCATTAGAATCCCTTTGAGAAAGCCCGAATGTGCCAAGTAAGGGAGCATTTGGTTACTAGAGACTCAAAGGAACCGACTGTGCTTGCTGTTCATTCCTAGTCCATAAACAACCTTAAAAATAGCATGGAATATCATCTTAGGTTTTTTTTTTCCTAAGAAAGTACATTAAGGCAAAGTAAGGTCCTTGAGCGCCTCACTGCAGAACAGGTAGGAGAGAAACAGGACACTGACGCCTCTGGGGCAGGGCATTCTCAGTCTTCAACTTTGTGATTCTGGAGAATCTTGCAAAAGAACCAACAAAAGAGGGCGCCTGGGTGGCTCAGTCAGTTAAACTCCTGCCTTCACCTTAGGTCCTGATCCCGGGGTCCCGGGATGGAGTCCTACGTGGGGCTCCCTGCTCTGTTTTTCCCTCTCCCTTGTTCTTTCTCGCTCTATCAAATAAATAAATAGTCTTTAAAAAAAAAAAAAAGGAATCAACAAAAGAAGGAAGACAGGACTTTCCTCTGAAACAGCACGTAGCACACCGGCCAGCAGGAGTATTCTTGAATGAATAGATTTCCAACTGCATCTCCTACCCCCTACCCTCTTTCTCCTCAAATCCAGTCACACTGGTTTCTTTCTGCCTCTTTTCCTTTCCCTTTTTTTTTTTTTTTAAGATTTTATTTATTTATTTGACACAGAGAGAAAGATCACAAGTAGGCGGAGAGGCAGGCAGAGAGAGAGGAGGAAGCAGGCTCCCTGCCAAACAGGGAGCCCGATGCGGGCCTCGATCCCAGGACCCTGAGATCATGACCTGAGCCGAAGGCAGAGGCTTTAACCGACTGAGCCACCCAGGCACCCCTCTTTCTGCCTTTCTTTCTCCTGTCTTAGGGCCTTTGTACTTGCAGACTTCTTCACCAGGAACCTGTTTTCCCACAGGGCTTCTCTCATATTTCGTGTTTTAAAGATTCCTTCCCAGGCGCCTGGGTGGCTCAGTGGGTTAAAGCCTCTGCTTTCAGCTCAGGTCATGATCTCAGGGTCCTGGGATCGAGGCCCGCATCGGGCTCTCTGCTCAGCAGGGAGCCTGCTTCCTCCTCTCTCTCTGCCTGCCTCTCTGCCTCCTTATGATCTCTCTCCCTCTGTGAAATAAATAAATAAAATCTTTAAAAAAATAAATAAATAAAGATTCCTTCCCTGGAATTCCTTCCCTTATCCAAAGGAACCCCATCCTCTGGACTCACCAGATTCTCTCCATTTCCCTTACTCTATTTCCTGTAGCAGGTGCCACTCTCCGGTATTTCCCCCCTTCATTAATGTTCTACTAGCACCTAGCACTGTGCCCAGCACATAACAGGCACTCGGCTAATATTTGTCAAATGATTGAGAGAGAATGAGAGGAACATGAACACAGGAAAGACTGCAAATGCCCACTCCAGCTCCAGTTAGACACTCCTGTTTGATTTTTCTCAAAAATCCACCAGTAGAGATTCAGAAACCTTCCTTTTTAGAAGATTATTAGGTGACCAAATCATCCTGGGTAATCCCATTTGACTATCACAAGACCAACAGCAGCTTTTTGCCCCGGGGGGTTCTTTGATTTCCTGTCCAATCTGGGCCAAGGATTAAAAACCAGAAGAAAAGATGAGCGAGAGCCCCTCATTCAATCAACAGTGCTGGTTTTATTTCCATGGGGTCTCTGGTGCATTCACGCTGTGGACAAGCCCCTGAAGACATTGCGTTACTTCAGTCTCTTCTTCTCCAGGGGACTAACGTGGCAATTAGAAGGATTAATGACATCGTGTTTCTCTAATGCTGATGGGGGCCATGTAAATTTATGAAAAACATAATTAAAATGCCATTTCCCTCTCCTCTCCTCGCTTTTCTTCTTGTGTCGAGCCCAGGGTGTGGGATTTCATCTCCTTCCTCCCACAAATTACAGAAAGTCACAACCATCGTGTAACTGCAATTTAAATGGGCCTCTGAGGTACGTGTCTGTTTTGTGAAGCCCCACTCCCCCCATCCTGGCACTGAGTCCGAGGACTGAGGTGCTCCGTGGATAAACACGGTGATGACGATGGCTCTGGGAGCCTTCTTCCTTTAGATGTCATCATCGTAGGACTCATCGGGCACGCAGGCCACACCGCGGAGACTGACTGGATTCCAAACACTAAAACTGCAATTATGCAAACACTCCTGATGACTTTGCTCTTCTCGTTATTTTTATCATTTGGGGAATCATCCAAGTCTTTTATAGAAATATTTTACGTATCTCTGCTGAGGCACACGCCCCCACAGATTTTCCTCTCTCTCCTCTCTGCCACATCATTCTGCTTATTTATCAAAACCAAAAGATTTAAAGTTTGCTAAAAGCTCTGATAACCTCTGTATCACTGCTCACAATAGCTACATGCAGGCTTGGCCCCACCACCCATGAGGGGAAAAAAAATCAATGCAAATGCAAAGAAAAGGGCGAGCTCCCAGCGAGCAGTGGGAAAGGGGAAAGCCGGAGCAATGAACGCAGGAGCCTGTCCTTGGACGGCTGAGAGAGGAGCAGCAACAAGCCTGTCACCATCCCCCAGGAGGAAAGGAGGGAGTCATCTGTCTGCTGCTCTGCGCTGGAATTAGCTGTCTGGGATGCTGAATACCCGCTCTGGTCTCCAGCACATACTCTCGGCTTCTCAAATGTACCATACACACCTTCCTGATTTAGGGCCATCAAATACATTTATTCTGGCTTTCTGGAACTCTGTTCTCTCAAATCTTGGGAAACTTAATTCCTGGTCCTCCTTTGGTGTATATGAAATAGCACTTTCGGGCGCCTGGGTGGCTCAGTGGGTTAAAGCCTCTGCTTTCGGCTCAGGTCATGATCTCAGGGTCCTGGGATCGAGGCCCGCATCGGGCTCCCTGCTCGGCGGGGAGCCTGCTTCCCCCCCCCCTCTCTGCCTGCCTCTCTGCCTCCTTGTGATCTCTCTCCCTCTGTGAAATAAATAAATAAAATCTTTAAAAAAAAAATGAAATAACACTTTCTTTGGCAGCAGGGGGGGAGGGGGTTCTTACTGATCATCCAGAGTAGATCAATCTAGGAGTCAGTCATGTTGGCTGCCAGCGAGAGAGCACCCAACTAAAAATGTCTTTAGCAACGAGAATTCACCTTTCCTCACCTGATGGGAACTCTCCAGGCATTTAGTTCTGGACTGACTCAGAGGTTCAAACTTGAATTCCAGGGCTGGGTGAGCTTTCTGCCAGTTTCTTGACTTCTCCCTCCTAGTCACAAGATGACTACCACAGCTCCAACCATCACGTCCTTACCCAGCAATGTCTAAAGTAAGAAAGAAGGGGGAGGTTTTCTTCTCAGATGCTCCTATCTTTAGGAGGCAGGGAAATGTTTTCCTTAAAGTGCAACTATGCCAGCAAACTTTCATTCAGACAGTATTAGAATTTATTCATGTGCCCATACTCTGTATGCTGGGGGTCTGGGGGTCTGGCAATTTCAATTTCCAAAGTAGGAGAATTTTGTTGACAAAAGAGAAGGACTATTTTTTTTTAAAGATTTTATTTATTTATTTATTTGACACAGAGAGAGAGATTACAAGTAGGCAGAGAGGCAGACAGAGAGAGAGGAGGAAGCAGGCTCCCCGCTGAGCAGGGAGCCTGATGCGGGGCTCAATCCCAGGACCCTCAGATCATGACCTGAGCCAAAGGCAGAGGCTTTAACCCACTGAGCCACCCAGGTGCCCCAGGAGAAGGACTACTGAATAGGCAATCTAGAATGTCCACTACAGCAGCTTTTCCCATTTCTCTGTTTTTGTAGCACACGTAGATTTCTTTGTATCTCTTACAGCAATTTTTATTATGGAATTACCCCTCTGAAACAAACTCCATGAGGGTAAGAGTCTGTCTTACTTATCTCTCATTATATTCCTGTTTCCTAGCATAATATATGTCCCCAGGTTCAACTACTAAATCTGTTTGGCCCCTGCAGAATGATAAGCAGCGTTCCTTGTTAAAAAGTAGGACAAAAATGCTATTAAGGGCACCTGGATGGCTCAGTTGTTAAGCGGCTGCTTTCAGCTCAGGTCGTGATCCTGGCATCCCTGGATCGAGTCCCGCATCGGGCTCCCTGCTTGGTGGGAAGCCGGCTTCTCCCTCTCCCACTTGCTCTGCTTGTGTTCCCTCTCTTGCTGTGTCTCTCTCTGTCAAATAAATAAATAAAATCTTTAAATAAAAAAGTACTATTATACTATTAAAGTATTAAGTATTAAAATATAAAGTATTCTCTGTTCCCCCTCTCAACTGGTCATAGTGTTCTTGTTTGCTACTTAAGATTGTTCAAAATGTTAATTTTAATTTATTAGCATGATTTATACCATTCATCTTGACATTGTATGTTGCCAGCTTCAAATGGAAATATACTTGCATTCACTCACATATGGAATCATCAAAATTACAGTTCATATTTTATAGCTTGCACATGCATATATTTTTACTATCATAGTAGAAATGCTGCACACAACTAGATCAACAACTTTAGTTCACTTCTTTATATACGCACATTCTACCAACACCATCTACCCTCAGCTTACTAATGAGTACAGACGGCTGAAAGGAAAAGGAGTTGTCTTTCCCTTTCTATATCGTTTTCAATGAAACAAAGCTAAAAAGGAATATGATAAGATTCCTTTATAGTCCGTTTCTTAGAACACCAATATTGGTCTTCTTTCTCTGTTTGAAGCAAGTTCTGGTTTGAATGGAAAGTGTGGCCTTTGGGGGTTGTCAGGACACTTGCATACTTAGTCCTCAGTATAGTATGATTTTCTTCTACTTGGCTGAGTATCACTGAACTCCCACCCATCATGGGTACCTGGAATTCTGTACCCATCAGTGCCATCACATATGCTATGTGGGAATGGGACAGCAAAGAATAAGGTATACATACTGAGAATAAGATACACATGTTGCATATATCTCCTTTGCTCATACTCCATTATCCCATCAGACTTCACTTAAAAAATCACATGTTCAACCAAAACATTATTAAGAACTTCAAGATGATGACAGCAAAGCATTAAAGCCAAGCACAGAGTCATTTTGAGCATGGGACCCTCTAGGACTACAAAGGTCGTGTGTCCACGAAGCTGGTCTATCTGACTCATCTAGATGTTCAATAAACAATGAATGAATGAATGAGCGCATCTCTGACTGTTTTCTAATTTCCATAGGTTTCTGACATTTCCTCTGAATGAGATCCTCAGGCGCTTAAAGTGTTTTCCTAATTATATTAAGTTCAGAGGAAAGGCATGTGAGCTTCTTAGTAGTTTAAGCATGTAGGGACACCCTGGAGGAAGGGTGAAATGCTGGCTGTTGAAAGGATGAAATGTGCCTGCCATGTAATAATCCTCAAAACAGATCCATTATTCCAGTTTTCATATTCTCCGAGATGCTTGTTGGCTTGACCACTTCAAAAGTTTATATTATTAAATTCTTAGAAAAAGTCAAGGTCAGAATGTATATTTTATTATCAAAAAGAAACACCTTGATATCATTAAAGAGACTATTCCTCTGTTTAAAAACTTCCAACTGTACAAAACCCTTGCAAAATTAAGTTCCTACCTTGGCATCCAAACCAGTTACAATATTGCCCCAGCTCATCTTAACGTGCTTACTTCCCACCAGTTTCAATGTAGCAATCAGCCTTGAGTGAGCTCTCACTGCGCCGCTAAATATTACTCACGGCTGCCTGTCTCTGGTCGTGCTGACTGGATATGTGAACTTCCCCCATTCACTGCTCCCCAGGTTTTCCATAAAATTCCTATTGACTCCTACACCTACCTATAGTCTCTATTTCAGCAGTGCCTCACTTTTGCCTTCCCTGTTCTATAAGAAGACTTCACATTACATGTTCACTTCTAAAAATAAATAGGTTGAGGGAGACAAACCTTGAGAGGCTCTTAACTACAGGAAACAAACTGAGGGTTGCTGGAAGGGAGGGGGTGGGGGGACAGAGTAACTGGGTGATGGGCATTAAGGAGGGCACGTGATATGATGAGCACTGGGTGTTATACGCAACTGATGAATTACTGAACTCTCCCTCTGAAATTAATGATGTACTATATGTTGGCTAATTAAATTTATATTTAAAAAAAAGAAAAAATAAATAAATAGGTTGGACTACTTGGTAACTTTTCCCAGGGTTTGAATTGGATCCCTCTCTATATATCTCTTGTGAAAGTATTTTCTTTCTTTTCTCAGTGTCTACAGTTCTACATTAACCTTTGAAAGAACCTTTTATTCTTTCTGCTTTCTGTGGAAAAAAAAATACTCTAAACTGTGACCTGCCAAGCCTCACCCCTGAAAGTATGACTCTCACAAGGAATTCTCTGGCTTCAACTTGCTTAAGAACTAATAAACTCTACAAATTTGAAAAGGAACAAATTCTTTCCACAAAAAACAACAACAAAAAAAAAAACACCCTTTTAATCCACTGAGAGAAATCAAGTGGTATTTTAAATTTCTAAGCATGTCTACAGAAGCTGTATTTCACTGTTTTCCAAACACTGAATTTTACTTTACACCACTGTGTTTACAAATGTACTCCTAATATAATTTTAAAACAAACAACTCCCTTGACTTTAAACTTCTTGGAAGAGTTTCTTCCACTCACCATCTCCACATTCTTCACCTACTCCAATATGTGACAGCCTGTTCTACCCACAAAAACTGTTCTACCGTGATCGCTCTAGACACTTCCACATTGTCCTTTTGCAAAACGATCAAGCAACCAACATAGTTGCCCACTTCACCCTTCTTAAAATATCTCCTTTTCTTGGCTTCCATGACATCCCCTTCCTACTTTTTTCTTGCTGGGCTGCAATTTCTCAGACACCTCTGCTGACTAGTCCTCTTCCTCCCATCCTCTAAATATTGAAGTGGATTTGGGCTACATCCAATTAGATTTCATCCAATCGAATGGTTCAAATTACATCTATAAGGTGATGAAAGCCAAATCAATTCTAGGTTTGTCTTGGTCACAAAATGTAAATCCCTGGACTTAAATATCCAATGGCTTACTTGAATGTTCACTTAGATATCTCAGAAATAACATGGCTGAAACAACTCAACTCCACAACCCTTCCCCAATCTGATTTTCCTCCAGCTTTACCAAAAGGCATCTCCAACCATCTAGTTTCTCCAGCCAAAAGACTACAGCTTAAACTTCAGGCCTTCCTCTCTTTTACCCTGTACATCCAGTCTATGGGGCAGTCCTGTCCTCTCTACCTTTATTATTTTTTTTTAAAGATTTTATTTATTTATTTGACACAGAGAGAGAGAGATCACAAGTAGGCAGAGAGGCAGGCAGAGAGAGAGAGAGAGNGCAGGCTCTCCGCTGAGCAGAGAGCCCGATGCGGGCCTCGATCCCAGGACCCTGAGATCATGACCTGGCTTTAACCCACTGAGCCACCCAGGCGCCCTCCTCTCTACCTTTAAATCCTACCCAGAACCATCTATTTCCCTGCTTCTCTCCTAAACTACATCCCTAGTGTCAGTCACCATGACTTCTTACCCGGACTTAGAGCTATGGTTTCTTGAATCACCTTCCTGACTCCACTGTATACCTTGCTCTCCTACAAAATATTCTCCATATTTTCTTTTAAAAATGTGTGATCTTTTAAAAGGTATACCAGGGCAACTGGGTGGCTCAGTCATTAAGTGTCTACCTTCCACTCGAGTCGTGATCCCAGGGTCCCAGGACAGAGCCTATTCAGCGGGAAGACTGCTTCTCCCTCTACCCCTCCACTTTTTTTTAAGATTTATTTATTTATTTGACAGAGAGAGAGAGAGAGATTACAAGTAGGCAGAGAGGCAGAGAATGAGGAGGAAGCAGGCTCTCCACTGAGCAGGCAGCCCGACGCAGGGCTCAATCCCAGGACCTTGAGACCGTGACATGAGCTGAAAGCAGAGGCTTTAACCCACTGAATCACCCAGGCACCCCTCTACCCCTCCACCTTAATTGTGTTCCCTCTCTCTCTCTCTGTCAAATGAAATCTTTAAAATGTACAACAATATGTAATCTTTTAAAAATGCATATCAAATCAAGTCACCCTCTATCCTATCATAACTGAAAACCTCTGGATGGCTTTCAATCACATTTAGAATAAAACCTGAACTCCTAGCCTTAGTAGGTAAAACACTCCATGATTTGCCCCCTCTTGTCTCTGACTATTCTCCTCTCATCCACTCCACTCCAACCACAGGACTATTCCTCATTGTTGGCTAACCGAACATCATCATCATCATAAATAAAATAATAAAAAATAATTTTTCAAAAATTATTTAAAAAGACATATTCCTCAAACACACTGAGATTCTTCCCATCCAAGGGCCTTTGCATTAACCTTTCCCTCTGCTTGTCATATCTTCCAATTGTTCTTTGCATCACTGCATAATTCTTGTCATTTACTTGAGTTCTGCCTCCTGTAGACCTTTCCTGACCACTGGACCTACAGTAGCCCCTGCTCACTAATATCTTTCCAGCCCATCCCCCATCACTTATCATATCCTGTATTTTCCTTTCTTTTCTTTCCTTCCTTCTTTTCTTTCTCTCCCTTCTTTACTCATTTCTGTACTTTTCACCCCAACCTTGTCACAGAGCACAAGCTCCCTATGAGCAGAGTCCTTGTCTGCCTTCATCACCACCCCCGACAGAGCCCTTACATTGTGCTAGTACGTTTATGTCCCTTTACACACACACACACACACACACACACACACACACACACACACACACACACACACTACTGGACTAGCAGGATATACATGATTTGTGATTCAGCTATTACGGAGCAGGCAGGTAAAGAGAAGACTTCAGAATTCAGGGCTGTAGATACTGGACTGATGGCCAACCACTCTGAGCCATCTAAGTCTAAGGTGAACACACCAAGGGAGGGAACACGTAATCATAGTCTTCAGGAATGTAGGATGCTTCTTTTCTAAACAGACATACGGGCCGCCTTCCAACAAAAGCAGGAAATCATCATACTAGGGACATTCCACTTACAGGGTGGTAAGGAAGTGTCTGATCTCACCTCAACCCCACCCTACCCGACCTGAAAACCAGGTCATGTCATGTATTAAAACCAACAGTTCTGAGATTATCAGTCTATTTTTCATTTCTTCATTCTCTTCTTGCCTGTTTTGTTTGTTTTCAACAAAACTTCAGTAGAGTGGTATAAAAGAAAAGGGATTTATTCCCAGTCAAGCAATGACTGGAAAGAATTCAGAAATACCAAGAGTCAAGCAGGTAGGCAATGTCAGAAAACACAAAAGCAGGAAAAATGATGTAGGGAAATATATTCTCTTCAACATAGATTTTCTTTTCTTTTCAAACATTTTGAACCCATTAAATCTTGGATCTTTAAAACTGTTCTCTTAGGGCGCCTGGGTGGCTCAGTTGGTTAAGCGACTGCCTCCGGCTCAGGTCACGATCCTCGAGTCCCACAATCGAGTCCCATATTGGGCTCCCTGCTCAGCGGGGAGTCTGCTTCTCCCTCTGACCCTCCCCCCTCTTGTGCGCACGCTCTCTCTCTATCTCTCTTTCAAATAAATAAATAAAATCTCTCTAAAAATAATAAAATAAAATAAAATAGCTCTCTTAGACTCGACCACTATTTGAGGAGCATTGATCAGTTTTCCTCTTTAACTCCTGAAGCACATAAACACATCACTCCTACGAAAGAATCATTCTAGGTATGGATTAAAGTCTTTCAGAAAATATGAGGTTAAGGGTGCCTGGGTGGCTCAGTGGGTTAAAGCCTCTGCTTTCAGTTCAGGTCATGATCTCAGCGTCCTGGGATCGAGGCCCGCATCGGGCTCTCTGCTCAGCAGGGAGCCTGCTTCCTCCTCTCCCTATCTCTCTGCCTGCCTCTCTGCCTACTTGTAATCTCTCTCTCTGTGTCAAATAAATAAATAAAATTTAAAAAAAAATATGAGGTTAAGGCTTAGATAAGCTCTTCTTTTATTCCAATAGCTCAGGGGTATTTTTCTAAAATGTTTTCCTTATACTACCTTATCAGATGCTTCAGGAAAAGAAAGAGACCAGTTTTAAACAGTATTAAATACTTCAAAACTAATTAGGTAAGCTGGTTAGTTTCTTATAATTTTTTAAGTTGATAAATAGTAAAGAAGGGCAAATACTGGATATGAAAAATATTATTTCCTAAAGCTTTACTTTGTATAAAATGCAAATGCTCTAACTTTTTTACTTGTATTTTCTTCATAAATTCAATGACTTAATATATACTTCTAGAAAAGGGCATCATTTTAGCAAAATAAGAAATAACAAAAGAAAATTGGAGCATCTTGCTGGCTTCACCACTAGAGCGTGCATCTCTTGATCTTAGAGTTGCGAGTTCAAGCCCCACACTGGGAGTAGGGATTACTTAAAAATAAAATCCTTAAAAAAAATCATAAGAAAGAATATAGTATATTTGTGGACATACTTATATACATTTCCATTCTTTTTGAGTCATTAAAATAAACACCCTAAATATAAGAAACAATGTTCAATTGTTTAATAAAGATCACAAAGTAATTTCAAAAAATGGTAACATCTAGTTTGACAAAAATGAAATTTTTCAATATCTATTCACTATGTTATACCATTTCCTTCTTCCACTATTTATCTGTATTTCTGTCCTCTCTAATTAGACAATTTTACCTATTCTGGAAATAAAGGCCAGATGTATGTGATAATTTAATATAAATTATTATTTTGCCCAGAACCTACAATGTTTAAAATGTTAATTAGCATATTTACATTCACCAAAGGGAAGGAATAAATATTTGGTTTGGACAGACTTTTAGTTTTTGTTTGCTTTTGTTCTTACGGCTTTAACACAGACGGAGCAAATACAGAACTGCTTGCTGTTTGTTTTTTTTTTGTTTTTTTTGCTTTTTTTTTTAAAGATTTTATTTATTTATTTCACAGAGGGAGAGAGATCACAAATAGGCAGAGAGGCAGGCAGAGAGAGAGAGAGGCGGAAGCAGGCTCCTCGCTGAGCAGGGAGCCCGATGCGGGCCTCGATCCCAGGACCCTGAGATCATGACCTGAGCCGAAAGCAGAGGCTTTAACCCACTGAGCCACCCAGGCGCCCTGCTTGCTGTTTGTTAAGGGATCACCTGTTCCCGGTGTTTCCGGGAATGCTCCCGTTTACAACATAATCCGATGTTGCAGCATCAGAAATTGTTTTTGGGAAAACAGAGCTCTGATGGGGCCTCCTGCTATGACACAAAACTACACTTTGTTCTGTACTATTTTTTAAAAGGTGGGAGCATTATCTTTTTTACAAGGGGTACTGCAAATGGAGAATGATGGTACATAAAATAATTAGCTTGAGTGCGTCTTTTGGAGAAGATAGTAAATTATGCTAGACAGGGACTATGGAATAACAGAACATGTAAGAGGAACATCAGCAGTTAATCAGTAGAGAATTATTCTAATTGCAGAGGACTGCACACTTTATTAATAATTGCAGCACAAAGTCTTTATTTTTAAGATTTTATTTATTTGAGAGAGCGAGCAAGAGAGAAAGAATAGGGGGAGTGGCAGACAGAGGGAGAGAGTCCCCTGACATGGGACTCGAACCCAGCACCCTGAGATGATGACATGAGCTGAAGGCGGACACTTAACTGACTGAGCCACCCAGGAGCACCCTGCAGGGGAAAGTCTTTTAAAAGGAAAGGTTAGGGAATAATAGAAGCCATCGAGATGAGAATGTGCAGCTATATAGAGTCATACACTGGAGAGCTGGAAGCAGCCATGAATTTGTCTTACAGAAAACTGTACAGGACAGTGGTTAAGGGTCCATGTCCTAGACTAGAGTCAGAGAGCCTACAGTTGAATCGTGATCCCACCGTTTTAGCTCTGTGAACTTGCCCAAACTATTAATCTCCCTTATTCCTCCCCCATATAAAAGGTATAATTAGACCCATGACACAGGTCTAGGCTGTCAAGCGGGTGTGCCTACCAAGGTCTGCCGCAGAGAAAGTAGTCCATAAATAGTAACTATTATGCTCTAGCCATAAATGAAGTATACGAGACCCAAAGAAGTCTTGTGGTTTATCCCAGCAATTGTTACAAGTTGAGTCTTTGACCCTGGGTTTCTCCTTCTACACTAGGATATACAAAGATTTGTCAAGACATAGTCCCTGCAATTAAGGAGCTAGAGAACAAGGATGGTGTACGGGGAAGAGTAAAGACTTTTACTCTAAAAACTAGATTAATATGACCTGGGCCATATAATCTGGAGTTTTCATAGTTTCAGTCCTTGAATAGGGTTACTATGCCTCTCACATGCATACAGTGGCAGACACATTATAGGTCTCTGATACATGGTGTCTATGGTATGAAAGAAAAAATAAAGTTGATTTTTCGCATTGTGACAGTCACCTTTCATTTCTCCCCATCCCAAAAGGTGGGGGTAGGCGGTACTACAAGACATGGGGCCTGCCCACAAAAATAAGGTTAATGTAAGTTTTGTTCTGAGACTATTTTCAGGATTGTGTAATCCCCTGAAGTAACAGGAAGTAGTCTCAGATGTCACAAAACAGGGACCAGGACACATCAACCTCATATAAAGAAGCCCTTCTCGGAGAATGGCGGGGGAGACCTAGCCCAACACGCTGAACAAACATTGCCTCGTACACAGTCACAGTTTGGCACCTCTACCTCCTTCTACCGTCAAGTTCCTCTTGGCAGGACCCCCACAGCGGATGTCAAAGCTCTGTTATACGGAAGCAAGTAGCAGTGAGATTTCAGATAAAGACATCCAAATACAAAAACTAAAAGTATTGCTTAATAATGATCCACTAGTTTGTAATGATCCATGGTAATGGGGGAAATATATTGGCAAGGGATATTCAGATATAATTAGAAAAACTGAAATTGTCAGTGAGCCCCTCCTCCCTTCAAACATTTACAAGTGTTGCTAACAAGAAGAAAAAAAAAAGTGCTGATTTTGACTTTCACCTCCATTGTCACAGGCAAAAAGTAACTGAGTGCAAGAAGCAGAGAGCATGAAGAATCTGCTAGACGCCCAGACTCAAGTCAATGGGAACACACTGGGAATGGCAATGTGTCATAACCGACCAGCTCCCTGACCAAGAAAAGAGAAAATGACCCTGGATGATGATAATATCATTTTAGGGAGCAACTGCTTTCACTCTATGCTTTACATTTTGAACCCTGGAGCATTATGACTCTATATTTTGTTCCCCACCCTCTACCTCCTAACCCTGCTCCAGGGCTTCTGAAGAGTTTCTTGGAAACTATACCTCACATTAATGGTTCTTATTTTTCACAACACTAACCCAGATGAGCGGGAAATTATCCAACAGAGCTACCTTTCCAGCAATTGTAATGGGCTCAACCTTTAACCAGCTGTCTACAGCTCCCACCAAGCAGTGAATTAAGCCAGTACTGTGGTACTTGACCCATTTCCCATCATCGCTGAGAGAAGTCTTCCATCATTTCTTCACTTCACTAACACAAACTTTACCTCTCACACAGCTCATTTTCCTGGCCAGATAGTGCTTATCTTCTTTTAGCCTGGATTCTGATCTCTACTATACTTATTCCCACAAGGATTTTCAATTTACAAAGTGAAAGATTTCCAAATGTCCCCTGAAAAGAGGAAGATAATTAAAGGGAACTCACAAACCACGGGACAAGTCACAAGCGGCATGCATCCTGGGCCTTCAAGGGCCCCAGGTCATTTCCCTCCCTAGAGTTGATAAAGGAGATAAACAGAAAAATATATGCCCCTTCCCCAGCTCATGCTCTCTCTCTAAAATAAACAACTAAAATTCTTTTTTTTTTAAGAAAAAGCTATATAAGATTTCAAAGTTAGTGTTTTCTATTTTTAAATATTCTTTTGCATTTTAGCTTTGAATACTACTTGTTTGATCTGCCTACTAAGTAAACCACAAGTTTAAGAAGTTAAACAATGCTTATAGCCCTCAAAGATAGCTCAAAGTGATTGCATTGCCTTGTTTTCAAACACAATGTGTGTGTGCGTGCGTATGTGCATGTACTGATATGCTACTATCAGCCCTTCCTAAGAACGTGGATTTGTGTCTCTAAATATTACACCTGATAGGCACAGATGACTCACGGTTTTGTTTGGTCCTCCTGCCTGGTATTATGACTGTTGAGGAAATATTTCCTGAATACTGAAACTAACATCAGTATTGAAATTCAAGCCTATGGATGTCTACGATTCTTGGAGACCCACCTCTGCATGTTGCTTTCTCTTAGAGGACACGATTGCTTCTAGCTCATGAAGAAGAGGCTGTTTGCCACAATTGTTTCCCGGTTATAGTCGGCTGGCTTTAAACTGTGTTGCAGTACATTTAAATCATTTTTCCCTCCTTGGCTTTCAGTGCCTCAAATGAGTGGCAGGACTAGTGAGAAAGAAATCTGGGGACAAATTATACCAATATATGACTCCCTGCCCTTAGTGTTGGGGCTGAAAAAGATACACAACTTCAAAGGGAATAAATATGGAAAAGGAGGGAAAGTTTCAGGGAGGACAGGGGAAGGAAATATGAGGATGAGGGGCACAGGGAAAAACGGATGGTACATGGCTCCTAAGGGGGAACTAGCACACTAAATCTAACCCCAAAATGTTCACAAACATACATACATTATTTCACAGCAAGTGAGAACGTAGATAATGTCTTTATCTCAGAGATGAATAAAGGGCCTCAGAGAGGTTGAGCAATCTGTCCAAGATCACACAGCTGGTACCCATGTAGTAGAACAAGTATGTAATCTCTAACGTCATCATCATCATCAGACCAGACCACCACATTTTCTCAGTACATGACCATCCTCTATACTATTCCTTTGCCCATGTGTCAAATGACTCCACAATTAAATAAATATATTCAAGTACTACTTAATAATGGATGAATGTAATCATCGAAGAAGGAGAAACTTTCTAGATATCGGAGCAAATCATCATTACTTCTTTTTCTTAACTATAAATTGTGTATAAGAACAAGAAGCTCCAAGAGATAAGTAGGGTGTCAACCTGTTGAGATCGCTCACAATGTATATGTAGATTGTTTGAAAGACAACAAGAACAGCAGCAATAGTGATGCAGCCTGACTGTGCGCTTGACCTCATCGGCATGCTTCAGACTCTAGAAGAACCAGGACTGCTCTGGTCTTACAGATAAGACTGTGTGAGGCACAACCAGGGGCATCCGGAGCGCCCAGCTCGGAGTCCTCCCTGGGCCAGTATGCCATGTGACTTTAGGTATGGGTATCAAAATAAATTAGTTCTAGGTGATTTTATTATCAGTTCAATAACTTTCTATTATATTTTGTTATAAGCATATTTAATTTTATATTGTGCTTTTGAAGCTTTTTAAATTGGTAAATTCTTGAGAATGACACCATGTTCATGACTTCACAAGGGCATCATTTTCCTATGACACTTAGAAATATTCATTGTAGGGGCACCTGGGTGGCTCAGTCAGTTAAGCGTCTGCCTTTGGCTCAGGTCATAATCCTGGGGTCCTGGGATCAAGTCCCGTGTTGGGTTCCTTGCTCAGCGGGAAGCCTGCTTCTCCCTCTCCCCCTCCTCCCTGCTCGTGTTCTCTCTCTGTCAAATAAATAAAATCTTTTAAAAAATAAAATATTCATTGTACATCTTTTAATTACTAAAGTAAACATAACCCCAGTGTAAAAGAGAAACTCAAACACTACAGAACTCTCTAAGAAGACAGTTAAGGTCCTGTGTAAATTCACCCCCTCCCTACACCACCACTAATCACTATTAACACCATCGACTCCCTTTCAACCATCTCGGTTATAATAAGCTCGCTTAGAACCTGAGTCTCAAACTTTCAGCAATGCACGCTTCCAGTGTTCTACTGGTTGCACCCACGCAAGGTTTTCACAGCTATGACAGCAAGTAAACAGCACCCAGACTAAGTCAGTCAGTGCAGTGAGTATTTTGGCCAAGGCTTTCTTTTACTTCCATCCCTCAGCCTGTCCTAGGGTCCCCGCAGGCATCCGGGTCAGTATGAGCATAGCTGCCCATGGGGGCTTCAACTGCACCAAGAGGAGAGAGAAAGGAGGCCAGCTGAGGGGAGCTGAGTGCAGTTAGAGAAAGAGAAAGGAAAACACAGGCAGATCCAGATGCTCTGATGCTCCTCAACAAAATCCAGAAACCATTCTCTCGTTGCTGGTCAACTGCTCTGAAGACAGTTCCAGAGGAGAAACTCCACAGAGCTTGGGCACAGTTCAGTTCATTCAACACATTTGAATCATCACCTACCAACATATGCCAGGCACGGTGCTAGATGCTAGGACTAGAAAACTGAGCCATCTACACCTGCTTCCTGACTCGTGATGCTTATGATGCAACTGTGAAGACAAATGTTCATTCATCACACGAATAAAACGTAAAATTTGAACTGTGGTAACTGTTAAGAAGGAAAGTTAAACAATAATATTTGAAAAGGAACTCCTATAGATGATTAAATTGCTGTGTGCTAGGAGTTGGGGGAAGTTACTCATTTAACTTTTTAAAGATAAAGTTCGTGTTCAGTTCTTTACATGACTCAGGAAGGAAAGGGGAAAGCTGTCCAGTTCGAGAAAAACCCGCCTGCTGTGTGACTAACTTAATTTTATGAATCCAGACCCAAAAGCAGCGCCGGGCACCTTAGAATTTGCCCAGCTTCCAGCTGCAGCTTTTTGATACCGACAAAGAACACTGCAGGGAGGGATCAAAGGGTGGAAAATGCACATGGCAAATAAGGTTTCTATCGGGCAAGTTAAAAGGCAGATGTGTTTTGCATAACATCAGAGAAAAAGACCAAGCTGCTGGTACCAAAAGGAGAGTTCTAGAAAGCGGTTGCTGCTATTAAAAACAAAAAACTAACAATGTGATATTCACAGCTTAGATCTGATACAGAGAAATTGATGTAAAAAGGGTGGGCGAAACAGCCAACCAAAAATCAAGTTCTCGAAGTCCTATCAGGTGATGTTACCTTTGCCCTAAAGAGAAAGAGCTTTCCTTCAATAACTGTAAGAGTCTATCAATGACACACACTGATTTGCTACAGGAAAAAAAATGATTTATATGTACTGATTTATAAAATATTATAACAGGATACTTATGAATGATTAATTCATTGAACTGTTTACATTCAGTTGAATTCACTACAGAGAGCTTATGTGTTCCATTTGTATTTTAATAAGGATTTGTGGGCATTTTAATTTTAAAAAGCTGGCATCCACCTCTTGGACAGGACAATACCCTGCATATTCAAAATTTTCTAAGGCATAGTCTGCTTTTGCCTATGTCTAATGTTCCCAATCCAGGATACAAAGATAGACTTCAAGGAGTTTACTAACCTTCTAAAATTTCATATCTCTAAGTACTTTCTTAAGAGAGCTTCTCTCTCTCTCTCTCTCTCTCTCTATATATATATTATGTGTATTTATATATAAAATATTATATATACACTATATTCTCTATATTATATATAATACTATATATATATACACATGAACATTCAATTATATATATGTACACACATGTAAGTGAAGAAATTTGAAATAAATGTAGATATGCATATCATGTAAAATATAACATACATGATTTGATGACTAATAATAGTTACCCCCAATTACTGTAAACACCTTGCAAGTAGAAGTTGCATTCCAAACCCCCTGCCTAGCATATAGCAGGTGCTCAGTTTGAAAAACAATGCTGAAATAAAGTGAATCACTCAGAGGACCTGACCTAAACAATATATCTAAGGAAAAAAATGGAGTTAGTTCATGATCCCTTGACTATAATATCAGAAATACATCTGAACCATACAAAGATTATTTATTTTGGGAGACTTCAACACTGAATTTTATTAAAATATATAGATAGAGAAATTCTTGGTCTCTTTTTTAAAAACTTCTTTTATTTAGGGTACCTGGGTGGCTCAGTCAGTTAGGCACCTGACTCAATTTCAGCTCAGGTCATGATCCCAGGATCATGGGGTCAAGCTCCAAGTCGGGCTCCATGCTCAGCACGGAGTCTGCTGGAGATTCTCTCCCTCTCCCTTCCACAACTCTCTTTCTCTTTAAAATAAATAAATAAAATCTTTAAAAAAAAAAAAAACTTCCTTTACTCAACTATATGACAAATATATTGGGAGATTTAGGAGGTCAGTCATAGAATTCTCACTCCACAATCCAGCCATTGCTTTTCAATATATGAATCCCACACAAAGGATTATCAACACACTCACCTCTTTCATAAGATTTGACATGGGTAATAGGAGGAAAGAAGCCCTGAAAATTAAATATTCTCTGCAAAGCAAGGTTTTTGCCCTTATTTCAAAGTTTCCAACCCTCTTCCTGGGGGAGCCCTTGCTTCTTTTATTTTTCTTCTTCTTCCTTCTTTCTCCACCTTGGGCTCCTTCCCCTTGCTCTAAATATCCACGGGCATTAGAAATAAAATGTGAAGAAATTTGACCTAGCTTATTAAATGCATACTAATATTTTATATTTTTAAGAGAAACATAATTGCAAACCTGGAACTTGTTTGTGCTAATTTTTTAACAGGCATGGAGGTTGAGTCTCATGGAAATTGCCAACCATCATCCAACTAAAGGAGTAAGCACAGAGTTTAAAAACAATCTAAGGAAAGGAGGAGCAAGATGGCAGAGGAGTAGGAGACCTCAACATCATCAGGTCCCAGGAATTCAGCTAGAGAATTATCAAACCATTCTGAACACCTACAAACTCAACAGGAGATAGAAGAGAAGAAAAACAGCAATTCTAGGAACAGAAAATCGGCCACTTTCTGGAAGGCAGGACATGCAGAGAAGTGAATCCGAGGTGAATACGGGAAGATAGATTGTGCTAGGAGGAACCAGCTCCCAGTAAGTGAGAGAGCAGAGGAGCACAAAATCGGAACTTTTAGAAGTCTGCTTCACTGAGGAACATCACTCCAGAGGCTAAGCGGGAGGTGGAGCCATTGTGGGGACAGTGTGGTCTCAGGTCCCTCATGGTTACAGAAAGACTGGGGGTGCCTGGGTGTGGCAGAGCTCCCAGGTATTGGAGTGGGAAAGCCAGTTGAAAAGATGGAGCCAAGGGGTGGACTCTCAGCTCGGGATTACCTTAAATCATGATCCGAGACACAGTCGGGCCACTGCTCTTCGAGCAAGGACTTACATGTGGCAGATTTGGAGAGACCCCTTCCTTCCACCTCTGGGAAGAGTGGCGCTAGAGCGTGCTGCAGGAATCTGCCGGGTTTGGAGACTCCAAATGGGGTGTGGAGGACAAAGACCTTGCTTTGCAGAGAATGCTTGGGCAAGGCTGGGAGAGCTCAGAGTGCAGCCTGAGACCAGGGATATGTGAGGTATTGACTGCTTTTCTCTGAGGGGGCACTGAGGACTGGGAGCCCAAGCTCTCAGCAACTCTGGGCTCAGAGATTGGGAGGCTGCCATCTTTATTCTCCATCTCCAAAGCTGTATGGAAAGCATTTGGGGAACAAAAGCTCCCAAAAGCAAACCCGAGCACATTATTTAGCATGGCCCTTGGCAAGGGCGGTGCAATTCTGCCTTGGGCAAAGACACTTGAGAATCATTGCAAGAGGCCCCTCCCCCAGAAGATCAGCAAGAGCATCCAGCCAAGACCAAGTTCACCAATCAATGAGAACTGCGGAACTCCAGAGCTAGGGGACTACAGCACACAGAATTGATGGCTTTTTTTCCCCCATGATCCTTTAGTCTTTCAAATTTTAAATTTTAGTCTTTTAAATTTTTATTTCTATTTTTAAAAATTTTTTCCTCTTTCCTATTTTACTTTTTAACTATTTTATCTTATACCTTTTAAAAATCTTTTTTAAATTTTCATTGTTATAGTCATATATTATCCCTTCATTATATTTAACCTTATTTTTGTATATAGATTTTTTTTTCTTTAAAATTTTGGGATACAATTTCTTCTAAAAGATCAAAATATACCCTAAACCTAGCATATGGCTTTGTTCTAGTCTTCAGCCTGATCACATTCTTTCCTTTTTTTCAACCAACTTCTTATCTTATCAATTCCTTTTCAATAATCTTTTTTAATTTTCATCTTTACAGTTATAGTCCATCCCTTCTTCATATTTATCGTTACTTTTATGTAAATGTATAAACTTTTCTTTCTTTAAAATTTAGGAGGTAGTTTCTTCTAACAGACCAAAATACACCCAAAATCAAGTGTGTGGCTCTGTTCTATTCACCAGCCCAATATATATATATATATATATATATATATATAAATTTTATATTTATATATTTATATTTATTGTATATTTGTATTTTATAAATATATTTATATTATATATTATTAATATATAATATGTTATATTAATATATATGATTATATATTTATATAAATTTGAATATTTATATAAATTTACACGAATATGTTTTTATATATACTGATATATATTTTATATATTTTTTTCTTTTTTTCCCCCTTTGTTCTCCTCCTGGTTTTGGGTCTCTTCTAATTTGGTTAGTGTATATTTTTCTGGGGTTGTTGCTATACTTTCAGTATTTTGTTCTCTCATTCATCTATTTTTATCTGGATAAAATGACAAGGTGGAAAAAATCACCACAAAAAAAAGAACAAGAGGCAGTACTGATTGCTAGGGACCTAATCAATATGGACATTAGTAATACATCAGAACTAGAGTTCAGAATGACAATTCTCAAGGTGCTAGCTCGGCTTGAAAAATGCATGGAAGATACTAGAGAATCCCTTTCTGGAGAAATAAAAGAACTAAAATCTAACCAAGTTGAAATAAAAAAGCTATTAATGAGGTGCAATCAAAAATGGAAGCTCTTACTGCTAGGATAACTGAGGCAGAAGAGAGAATTAGTGATACAGAGGACCAAATGATGGAAAATAAAGAAGTTGAGCAAAAGAGAGACAACTACTGGACCACGAGGGGAGAATTCGAGAGGTAAGTGATTCCATAAGATGAAACAATATTAGAATAATTCCCAGAAGAGTGAGAGGGTCAGAAGGTATATTGGAACAAATTATTGCAGAGAATTTCCCTAATTTGGTGAAGAGAAGAAGCATCAAAATCCAGGAGGCACAGAGAACCCCCTTCAAAATCAATAAAAATAGGTCCACACCCCACCATCTAATAGTAAATCTTACAAGTCTCAGTGACAAAGAGAAAATCCTGCAAGCAGCTCAGGACATGAGGTCTGTAACATACAATGGTATAAATATTAGAATGGGAGGAATATTAGAATCTACAGAGACCTGGCAGGCCAGAAAGAACTGGCATGATATATTCAGAGCACTAAACAAGAAAAATATGCAGCCAAGAATACTATATCCAGCAAGGTTGTAATTGAAAATAGGAGAGATAAAAAGCTTCCAGGACAAATAAAAACTTAAAGAATTTGCAAACACCAAACCAGCCCTACAGAAAATATTGAAAGGGGTTCTCTAAACAAAGAAAGCCTAAAAGTAACAGACCGGAAAGAACAGAGACAATATACAATAACAATCACCTTACAGGCAATATAATGGCACTAAATTAATATCTTTCAATAGTTACCCTGAATGTAAATGGGCTAAATGCCCTAATCAAAAGACACAGGACATCAGAAAAAAAAATAAGACCCTTGGGGGCCTGGGTGGCTCAGTGGGTTAAAGCCTCTGCCTTCAGCTCAGGTCATGATCTCAGGGTCCTAGGATCGAGTCCCACATCGGGCTCCCTGCTCAGTGGGGAGCCTGCTTCCTCCTCTCTCTCTGCCTGCCTCTGCCTACTTGTGATCTCTCTCTCTCTCTCTCTCTGTCAAATAAATAAAATCTTAAAAAAAAAATAAGACCCATCAATATGCTATCTGCAAGAAACTCATTTTAGACCCAAAGACACCTCCCGATTTAAAATGAGGGGGTGGAAAACAATTTACTATGCTAATGGACATCAAAAGAAAGCAGGGATGTCAATCCTTATATCAGATAAATTAGATTTTAACCCAAAGACTATGCTAAGAGATGAGGAAAGACACTCTATCATACTTAAAGGGTCTGTCCAACAAGAAGATCTAACAATTTTCAATATCTATGCCCCTAACATGGGAGCAGCCAATTATATAAACCAATTAATAACAAAATCAAAGAAACACATAGACAATAATACAATAATAGTAGGGGATCTTAACACCCCCTCACTGAAATGGACAAAGCAAAAGAACAATAAGGAAATAAAGGCTTTAAATGACATACTGGACCAGATGACATCACGGATATATTTAGAACATTCCATCCCAAAGCAACAGAATACACATTCTTCTCTAGTGCACATGGAACATTCTCCAGAATAGATCACATCCTGGGTCACAAATAAGGTCTCAACTGGTACCAAAAGACTGGGATCATTCCCTGCATATTTTTAGACCATAATGCTTTGAAACTAGAACTCAATTATAAGAGGAAAGTTGGAAAGAACTCAAATACATGGGAATTTAAAGAGCATCCTACTAAAGAATGAATGGAACAATGCAGAAATTAAAGAAGAATTAAAAAATTCATGGAAACAAATGAAAATGAAAACACAACTATTCAAAATCTTTGGGACATAGCAAAGGCGGTCCTGAGAGGAAAGTATCTAGCAATACAAGCCTTTCTCAAGAAACAAGAAAGTTCTCAAGTACACAATCTAACCCTACCCCTAAAGGAGCTGGAGAAAGAACAGCAAAGGAAGCCTAAACCCAGCAGGAGAAGAGAAATAATAAAAATCAGAGCAGAAATCAATGAAATCGAAACCAAAAGAACAGTAGAACAAATCAACAAAACCAGGAGCTGGTTCTTTGAAAAAATTAATAAGACTGATAAACCCCTGGCCAGACTTATCCAAAAGAAAAGAGAAAGGACCCAAATTAATAAAATCACGAATGAAAGGGAGAGATCACTAACAACACCAAAGAAATACAATTTTAAGAACATTTTATGAGCAACTCTATAATAGCAAATTTGACAATCTAGAAGAAATGGATGCATTCCTAGAGATGTATAAACTACCAAAACTGAACCAGGAAGAACTAGAAAACCTGAACAGACCCATAACCAGTAAGGAGATTGAAGCAGTCATCAAAAATCTCCCAACAAACAAGAGCCCAGAGCCAGAGGGCTTCCCAGGGGAATTCCACCAAACATTTAAAGAAGAATTGATACCTACTCTCCTGAAACTCTTTCAAAAAATAGAAATGGAAGGAAAACTTTCAAACTCATTTTGAGGCCAGCATTACCTTGGTCCCAATACCAGACAAAGACCCCATCAAAAAGAAGAATTACAGACCAATATCCTTGATGAAAACAGATGCGAAAATTGTCACCAAAATACTAGTGAATAGGATCCAACAGTACATTAAAGGGATTATTCATTATGCCCAAGTGGGATTTATTCCTGGGCTGCAAGTTTGGTTCAACATCCACAAATCAACGTGGTACAATATGTTAATAAAAGAAAGAATAAGAACCATGTGATATTCTCAATAGATGCTGAGAAAGCATTTGACAAAGTACAGCATCCTTTCTTGATCAAAACTTTTCACAGTGTAGGGATAGAGGGTGCATACTTCAATATCATCAAAGTCATCTATGAAAAACCCACAGCAAATATCATTCTCAATGGGGAAAAACTGAGAGCTTTTCCCCTAAGGTCAGGAACACGGCAAGGATGTCCACTATGACCACTGCTATTCAACACAGTACTAGAAGTCCTAGCAATCAGAAAACAAAAAGAAATAAAAGGCATCTGAATCAGCAAAGAAGTCAAACTCTCACTCTTTGCAAATGACATGATACTTTATGTGGAAAACCCAAAAGACTCCACTCCAAAACTGCTAGAACTCATAAAGGAATTCAGAAAAGTGACAGGATATACAATCAATGCACAGAAATCAGTTGCATTTCTATACATCAACAGCAAGTCAGAAGAAAGAGAAATTAAGGAGTTGATCCCATTTACAAGTGTACCCAAAACCATAAGACACCTAGGAATAAACCTAACCAAAGAGGCAAAGAATCTGTACTCAGAAAAATGTAAAGTACTCATGAAAGAAATTGAGGAAAACACAAAAAAA
>LNAC01000280.1:1503428-1548894 GCA_002007465.1 Ailurus styani
AACATCACCAAAGGCAAGGGAAGCAAGGGCAAAAATGAACTATTGGGACTTCATCAAGATCAAAAGCTCTTGCACAGCAAAGGAAACAGTCGATAAAACCAAAAGAATGTGAGAAGATATTTGCAAATGACCTATCAGATAAAGGGCTAGTATCCCAAACCTATAAGGAACTTATCAAACTCGGGCGCCTGGGTGGCTCAGTGGGTTAAAGCCTCTGCCTTCGGCTCAGGTCATGATTTCAGGGTCCTGGGATCAAGGCCCACATCGGGCTCTCTGCTCAGCAGGGAGCCTGCTTCCTCCTCTCTCTCTGCCTACTTGTAATCTCTCTTTGTCAAATAAATAAATAAAATCTTTAAAAAAAAAAGAACTTATCAAACTCAACTCCCAAAGAACAAATAATCCAATCAAGAAATGGGCAGAAGACATGAACAGACTTTTTCTGCAAAGAAGGCATCCAAATGGCCAACAGACACATGAAAAAGTGCTCAACATCACTCGGCATCAGAGAAATACAAATCAAAACCACAGTAAGATACGACTTCACACCAGTCAGAATGGCTAAAATTAACCAGTCAGGAAATGACAGATGTTGGCGAGGATGCAGAGAAAGGGGAACCCTCCTACACTGTTGGTGGGAATGCAAGCTGGTGCAGCCACTCTGGAAAACAGTGTGGAGGTTCCTCAAAAAGTTGAAAATAGAGCTACCCTACAACCCAGCAATCGCACTACATGGTATTTACCCTAAAGATACAAAGGTAGTGATCTGAAGGGGCATGTGCACCCGAATGTTTATAGCAGCAATGTCCACAATAGCCAAACTATGGAAAGAACCTAGATGTCCATCAATAGATGAATGGATAAAGAAGATGTGGTATATATATATATATATATATATATATATATATATATACAATGAAATAATATGCAGCCATCAAGAAAACCCCAAAATCTTGCCATTTGCAATGACATGGATGGAACTAGAGGGTATTATGCTAAGCAAAATAAGTTGATCAGAGAAAGAGAATTATCATATGATCTCTCTGATATGAGGAATTTAAGAGGTAGGGCAGGGGGTTGCGGGGGGGTAGGGAAGGAAAAACTGAAACAAGATGGGATCCAGAAGGAGAAAAACTGTAAGAGACTCTTAATCTCACGAAACAAACTGAGAGTTGCTGGGGGGTGGGAGGGTAGGGATAGGGTGGCTGGGTTATGAACATTGAGGTGGGTTTGTGCTATGGTGAGTGCTGTGAAATGTGTAAGCCTGATGATTCACAGACCTATACCCCTGGGGCAAATAATACATTATATGTTAATAAAAAAATAAATAAAAACAATCTAAAATTTAAAGAAAATAATCTAAAATTTTTATCTCCCTATGATATTTGCATTTCTTATTACTATGGATAAATTAACCAGTAAATACTGATTGATACCTGGATAAATATACAAGATTTGATACGTGGCCAAAAGGAAGTTTACTGGAGCTCAAAAAGGAAATCACCATGGGCTGAGTGGTCAGGGAAAGGGGGTTTTAGAGAGAGCAGGAGGGGATAGGAAAAGCAACACTGTCAACTCAAGAGGGTAAAGCTCTCATTCGCCGACCTGTGATGTGTAGCCCACCTATTCTAGCATGCAGTACACTCTCAATCCATGTTGGCTGAATGGATAAACAGAAAATGAAGGGACTGAGCATGCAAAAGAACACAATATCATCAAAGTCAGAGAGATAGAGATATGCATCCTATCTAGAAGAATTGCAAATAGACCAATGTAGCACAGGGTTTGAATAAAGAAATATAGGGGTTAGTGGGAGCACTGGTACCTTTCCTCTGTTCCTCAGTATCCTTGTTTTGCTTCTATTGCACCACTACCACACTGCACAATAAACGATGTTTTTACTTGTCTGTCCTCCCCTCTACAAGATAAGAACACTTTGCTTTGAGGGCCGGGAACATGGTCTCCATCTGCATGCCCAAAGTTTAGCAAAGCGAATGGGCCAGCAAAACATCAACGTATATTGAATGGATGAATTCACGAATCAATTTATATTATCTTGCATAATGCTCACAATCATGGTGTACTTGATGTCAGACTAAGCAGTTTGGATTTCATCTTGAGGACAGTGGGTAATCAATATGTTCAGTTGGTGTATGACGTAAATGCTAAAGATCAAAAAGCTAATGTCACCATGTAGGTAAGAGTTGGTGGCCTGGAATGATGGCAGTGGACTTGGACAGGAATATACCTGTAAATGCAAAAAATGTTACATATAAACCCAAATATACATTGAAATGGACACTGCACTCCAAAAACCATTAACATTCTTGTTCTATTGATCTGTTTCCAGCTATCGCCAACATTATAAAAATACTCCTATCTACTTTGAGTTCAAAATATTCTTGACTCTTACTTTTTATTGTGTAAGACCTTTTACTTTCTGTAGTACAATTATCTAGGGCACTTTTTAGCCATGTTCCTTCATATCCTTGAAATCTGACAAGTTCACCATAATTTTGTTTAGAGGAACAAAGAAAAGAGCCTTACTACTTAACCTGATAATTTTCATTGATTCTGTCAACAGAAGCTTCAACAGACAATGAGAAAACAGAGTAAATCAGTACAACAGACGTTGTTTTTGTGTTCCAGCCTTAGCTCACCTTAAAATTTTGATATGAAAATAAAAGAATGTTATTTTAAGACATTATATAAACACAGATCACAAAGATCCAGATATTTTTAAAGAGCCTTAATTGGAGTGGGTTTTTAAGGGCTTACACAATAATCTCTTTGCCCTTGAGTAGAAGTATCTCCATGACACAACCAGTCTTAAAGCAAATCTAAATGCAATTATCAAGGTTTCGAGAACAGAAATTATGTAAAACCATCAATTTTTTATATACATTGTCCTTTCCAGAGTTAACATGTTCTTAACATACTCAGAGTTAACATGTTCCTAATACTTATCAAGCATTGAGAATAAAGAGCTTTTCTTGGGAATCCAACTGTTAGCTGGCAAGTTAATATTTATTAAGCATTTATTTATATGCCAGGAAGTGAGTGAAACATTTATATAATTAGCTGTACTTGATCCCTTTGAACACCTTTGTGATATCAGCATTATCATCCCCATTTTACAGGTGAAAATGAGGCTTGACAAAATCAAATGACTTGCTTAAAATCACATACCTTGTAGCTGATGGAGGCAGCATGGAATGGATAGGATATGAACCTTAGAATCCAAGAACCTGAGTTAGAATAGTGGTTCCACTCACTAACGACTGTGGGTCCCTGGCCAGTTCACTTACTTCCTGAGTCTTGGCTTTATTTTAAAATTGCAGGCAATATAGAATAGTGGTTAGGGCATGAATTGTTCAGCCAGACTGCTTGGGTCTGAATCCAAGTGCTATCACTTATTGGTTGTGTGACCTTGGATAATCTAACTCCAGACTTGAATTTCCTCACCTGTAGAAAGTAGATGATGATATTACTAAGAACTACCTCAAAGGACTGGTATTTCATTAAATGAGTTAATAAAATGCTTAGAACTATGTGCCTGGCACAAAATGTTTATATATATTATAGTAGCTATTAAAATAATGATGACCTACGCCTCCCAGGATTATCACAGAATACATAAAGGAAATATGAAAGCACCATGTCCATAGCAATAAAGATTCATTGAATATGAGTCAGGAAATTTAACATTAAGATTCAATGACAACGAAATCAAGATGTAACAAAAGATATGAGCAAAAGCCACACTGCCACTGCTATCAACACTTTATGGAAATTGTCAAATGCCTGCAGGTGGTAGATGATGCTCAAATAAGCTAGCTGAGTTTCTGTGGGCTGAATTCAGAATTCTATTTTTATCTGTGGTACAGGCTCTTTGGTTCTGAAGGCAGAGGTCAGCTCAGTCTGACACTGGGTGATTTTGCACTCAGTGTAAAGATGTTCCAAGTTCCACATAGACATGGTAGACTTCGACAGAGGTCCTGGTTCCTTCTCAGTCTTCAGGATCCAGATGTCGCCTCAGTTGCATTTCTTCCACATGGGGGATGCTGTCTCCAGAACAACTGAGAATTAAGAATAGGGTCCAGGGAAAAAAAAAATGGATCCAGAGGTATGCATCTTATATGTGGAATTTGTGCACAACTGCTAGTAATAGAGGTTCAGAAAACAGTGGCTTAAACTATTTCCTGGCAAGGAGTCCAGAGGTAGCCCTCCAGGGCAGATACTGGAGGGTCATTAAGTCCTCGGGGACTCATACGCTTAACTGTGCAAAGTGTGGAGAGAAATAACTGACTCTGGTTGAGAGGCATTGATGAGATTCAACCATCTTCAATCCTTAGACTTTGGCTTATTAGCTCAGGTAAGGTCCTGAGTGTTCATTTCAAAATGGGGCTTTGAGCTCCCCACCCCCCAATTTGTTCCACTAGGGCAGTTTATTCTAGTACAAACTCTGAACATTCAACAAAAAACAAACTTGCAGTATCAAGAGACCTGCTAGAACTGATAGTTGACAGCTACCTCCTCTGTAGCTCTTCAAAGTCTGCTTAAATGTCGTAATGAAGTTTCAGTAGTTGGTAAGCTAAGAATAAGGCCCTAGAATTAAATAGTGGAATAAAGGCTTCAATTTATTGATCACAAGCTCCTGTGTGCCTGTCACTTTAGATGCTTTAGTTCTAACACTGAATGTTTACAACAACCCCAAAAGACAGGAATGAGTCTTACCATTTTCTAGATGAGGAAAATTCAATTTAAAGAGGTTAAATGATGTATTCAAAACCACAGTGCTAATAAACGCTAGAATTATGATTCAAATCCAGTCTCTAGTCTAGCTTAAATAAAATGTGTGTGGAGGAGTTTCAAGTTACTTGCCAGGTTAGCAAAATGCCACTCCTTGCCTTCCGAGTTGAACCTCTGCCATCGGAAGATTAATCCCACCCCTGAATTCTCCTTCACATTCTAATCTTTCTTTTAAGATTTTATTTATTTGAAAGAGAGAGAATGAGAGAGAGAGACAGCATGAAATCAGGGAGGGTCAGAGGGAGAAGCAGACTCCCCACTGAGCAGGGAGCCCAACGCGGGACTCGATCCCGGGACTCCAGGATCATGACCCGAGTCTAGGGGCAGATCCAGTATCATTCCAAGCATTTTGTTTATTTGTGTTTTTTACCTAACTACTACAATACAGATAAAAAGCCAGTCTGTTGGCACCAAATCCATATGCTTTCCTCTGCTATCGGTGAGGATGTCAATCTACTTCGTTCATACTCAAGCACAGAAAATCCCCTCATGGAACTGAGAGGCAGTCTGCCACCTACAGAAAGAACATCACTAAAAATACCAGGGTTTCAGTGTCGAGCAGTCCTTCAGCAAGCAGGAAGGAAGGCTGGCCTCCCCAGGTGAGGTGAGAGAGCCCCTTGTGGCTATAGGAAGGGGCTTAGCGGGGAACCTGGCCTCCCAAGAGTCTGGGGCATCCTAATTATGTCTAGGTCCAGATGAAATAGTTAGAAACAACAGGAGCAAATTAGGCCTTGGGCAAGTATCACTGCCAGACAGTCTGGCGGAAAGAAGAAGAGGCAACAAGATGCTAAGCCTTTAACAACCCAATGGCAAGGAAGAAACAGGATGACAGGCAGGGTCAGGAAGTACTTTGTGCTGGGAACTGGAGGATCCACTTAAAGACCACCTCTTTGTGCTCTCACTTCAGGGACTGGATGTTCTTATCTTTCCTGCATCTTGTCTTGTCCCTCTGTACCTGTGCTTCAAAGAAACTAATTTTTTAAGCTTTTATTTATTTATTTGAGAGAGAGAGAGAGATCACAAGTAGGCAGAGAGGCAGCAGAGAGAAGAGGAAGCAGGCTCCCCACCGAGCAGGGAGCCCGATGCGGGCCTCGATCCCAGGACCCTGAGACCATGACCTGAGCCGAAGGCAGAGGCTTAACCCACTGAGCCATCCAGCTTAACCAGTCATTTATGCATTTTTATTTGGTAATGTTTATATCAGTACACTAAAACTAAATGTTACTGGACAGCATTAGTTTCGATACCATTAGTCTACTATAAAGGAGAGATATGAAGGGGCACCTGGGTGGCTCAGTCAGTAAGCTTCTGCCTTTGGCTGAGATCATGATCCCAGGGTCCTGGGATCGAGCCCCACATTGAACTCCCTGCTCAGCGGGAAGCCTGCTTCTCTCTCTCCCATTCCCCATTTGTGCTCTCCCACTGTTTCTCTCTCTGTCTCTCTCTCTCTCTGTCTGTCAAAAAAAAAATCTTTTAAAAAAAGAGACATGAAAGTTATTTGCATGATGAAAGATTTCACAACTTTGCTGGAATGGGCAGCTTCACTTGATGCCATTTCAATAGTGATTTATTTCAGTCTACGTACTTTCCGAGGATGTCACTATCTCTCAATAATCCTTGTCATCTACAACTACCTTGGTGCCTCCGCATTCTGGGAGAAGAACTTTACCTCCAACTTCCATGCTAATGGGCTGAATCTCTCCACCCTTTCCTTCAGAGCCTGATCCAACAGCTACGACTGTTGCTGGTGATACTTTTCTTTGAGATTGTTCAAGAAGCATAATCCCTCCTTATGCTTATAGTTTCAGCTCCACTCAAAGACGGGAAGAAACTTTCTAAACACCTGTGCTGCTATGACTCCAGCACCCCACCTCCCCAGCTGGTACTCTGCTCTGGTGCTCTGGAGCGGCTGTGGCAGGAGACCTGTAGTCCAGTCCTTGGGCCACGTGAACCAAGAAGGCTGATTGATGGCTCTCCTGCTGATGTCTGGCTCCTCTTTCTAGACCTTTGCTTCCTCAACTTCTTCCTCAATTATGTAGGTTCTAAATCCTAGAACGCATCTCTCACCCCATGACTAGTAAAAGTCATTCTATCTGAATGGGCCCTTGTTCATCCAGGAAGTAGTCATGTTTCCTCTGATCCAGGAAACCCCCTGGTCTGCATCTGCATCCCTTCACAGGGAGGAAGGAAAATGCAGATGGCCAAAAAGAACCTGAATTTCCCAAGTCGATGAGGTAGCTATTTTCTGACTCATCCTCTAGTATACATAGAGCTCTCATGATAGAATGTTCTAACTCTTTTTCACCTCCAGCCTTTCCAAAGAGCAACTGGTCTCCTGAATCTCCTCTGCAGGATAAGCAAAATCTGCCTTCATCTTCTCCAGCAGGGAGGCATCAGCATGTAAAGTTTAAATAACAGAAATGGTCTAATGGCAAGGCAGACTGTTAGAATGAGAAGGAAACTAATAGTTTACTTGTCGGGACTCATTGCAAGTAATACTAACTGGCCCAATTCAAGCTAAGTTAAAGAAAAATGTAACTTATTTTTTCATATGATTGGAAAATCCAATGGTGATCCTATTTGAAGCCTAGGTGGATCTGGGGGTTCTGTTTCTCAACATTTCTTTTGTTTCTTTTAAGAGTGTGTGTGAGCAGTGGGGTTTGCAGAGGGAGAGGGAGATAGAGAACCTTAAGCAGCCTCCACATACAGCACCGAGCCCAACGTGATGCTCCATCTGATGACCCTGAAATTGAGTGTTGGGTGCTTAACCTACTGAATCACCCAGGCACCCCTCTCATCATTTCTTGATGTTGTTTCTTGAGAATTGGCTTAATTCTCAAGGAGGCATTCTCCTGGTGGTGAAAAAGATGGTTATAGATACATAGTCTATAAGTTAACTGCTATTGTATAAAGAATGAATCCAGCTAGCTTTGACATAAACTTCCAAAGAATGACTTTGGCTGATCTGGGTTGTGTTTCATGCAAGTTGCTAAACACTCATCCTGGCCAGTAAAAGTGGGGTGCTTTTTTTTTTGGCTAATCCTGAGTCATGCATGATATTTGCTAGAGTAATGCTACATTTCCATAGCAAAAAGATTCAGAAATAATTCAGTGCCTTCAAGAATATACAGGTATACTTCACTCTCATGTTTCAGCCTGAGATGATAGTCCACATCAGTGGACTGCTCCATAAAGTCATTCAGTAATCTAGGTTTCTTCTATTTTGCTTCTCCACCAGGCCCTAGAATGTGCGTGGTCAAACCTGGATGACAAGCACATCTGTGTTCCAACTTCTGGGAAAGGGAATGAGAGCATGGAAAAAGCATGCTCCTGTCTTCAGGCCTTGGCTCAGAATGTGTATGCCTCACTTGTGCTCAGTCAGTTGGTACAACTTCAGTCATATGGCCACTCCTGAAGGCAAGAGAGGCAGCGAAATGTGATCTAGCAATGTGCCCAGGAAGAACATGAGAATGCATGATCACAGTCTTTACAAGGGCCCAGCTGTTGCTAGGAAGAGGAAGATGTCACATCCAACCCAGGTAGAATGAATTCCCCCATGGAAAAGAAGATTTTGATACTAGAATAAAAGAAACAGACGATGTTCAGGGGAAAACAAAAACAAAAACAGATGTCCCCTACAGATAGGTATCAGAATGGCACATCGAAAAACATGCCGAAGCCAAGCATGGTCAACTGAACAGGATGTTGGCATCAGACACTATCTAGCCAACCAGAAGAGCATTTCTGAAGGCATATGCTGCAGAACCCATACAGAACAGTGATAAATTATGATGTTAATCTTCAAAAGAATACTTAGAGTGAACTAAGTTTGGAAAACACTGGATTAAGCAAAGCAAAGCAGATCCTGTGACTGTTAAAGTTCTCAGAGTGTTTAATCTGCTCATCTTCAAGTTGACGACATTTGTCAAGTTCACTTAATATCATGGGGATGGCAAGGGACTCTTGCTCTGAGGAATAAACCACAGTGCAGTGGTGTCAGCACTGTAGGACCTGAGGCAGGGCCACCCCTACAAGGCTGGTCTGGGGCGGGGGGTGGGAGGTGGGGGATAGCAAGCGCCAGGCTGACAGGAGCCATTTGCATGGAAAAAGGGTCAGACATCTTGAACGTCTGTCAATAGTGAGGGGCTAGGCGCAGAGTTCTGAAGGATACTCGAGTGGTGACAGGGAGGGACTGTGCCTAACAGTTTCCTCCTGGGTTGATCTTCACTAGCAGAAGATACACTCTGCTCTCAGTTCTCATGAATCTCACCCTCCAAAGCTGTGCTGTTTGATACAATAACCAGCAGCCATAGGTGGATACTGAACCCTTTCGATGGAGCAACTGCAGACTGAGAAATGGAATTTTTTATTTCAATTAATTTTAATTCATTTATGTTTACATTTAAAAACTGAAGGGACATAAAACATTTTTCCATTAAATACAGTTTTATTGTTTTAATAGGGCTATATTTCTCATTAACTATCTGAGTTGAATTTACACTAAGTATAAAACACTGGATTTCAAAGACTTAGAACAAAAAAAGTATAAAATGCCTTATTAATTTTTATGTTGATTGCATGTTGAAATAAAAATATTTTAGCTATATCAGTTTAAATAAAATTATTAAAATTAATCTTATTGATTACTTTTTTACTGTTTTTTAATATGGCTGCTAGAAAATGTCAAGTTTCATGTGTAGCTCACATTACATTTCTATTGGGTGGTGCTGCTTTAACATCTTGTAAGATCAATCCCCAAATCCAGACTTCCCCAGGTGATTATGTTTTCAGATGCCCTCCAGAGTCTTATAATAAAGCAATCATAACTAATCAGCAGACTCTGGGGAAAAGTTTAAAAAAAAAAGGGAAAACCAATTAGAAAATCCATTAATTAGCATTACTTTTGAACTTACAGCATTTGTTTGAATCCATTTTGCCTTTGCCTTCCTCCTATAATTTAGTACCTGTCAACAAAAGCTAATGTGTTTGAACTTTACCAGAATGCATAAAATTTGCATGCTGTGACTTTTCTAATGGTAAGACGGGATCAAACAAATTTTCACCCAAAGAAAGACAGCTGAATCAAGATCTAAAATACTTATTAAGTTAGAAAGTGATTGCCCTTCAGGCTAATCTCCAAAAAGCCCTTCAGTTATTCTGTTAATTTCTATATTTAGACATCAGCCACATCCTATCTTTAGCTTTAGCAATTACAATAATTCAAGAAAGAAATCAAGGAGGTGGGAAAGGTATGTTTTGTATAAACTTTACTTGTGAGCCTGACATTAAGTATAATAAGTATGTGTTGAGGACCTGCTCTGTGCCAACATTTTCGGAACCCTCTGGGGAGACTGCACCCCTGTGTCTCTGCCTATGCTCATATTTGCAGCCACGTTCGTGGTGCATGGCCCAGTCCCTCCTTCGCCACTGCCAACTGGACAAGACTTTACACCTGACCAAAGCTACGCCAATCAGAATCTCTTCTTGGAATTTAGAATTGCAACATAGAACCTGGACTTCACTGGGTTTCTCATGAACACTAGAGCTGGGAAAGCAGGCAAAACAGAAGATGGTATGAACATGTGCAGGCCACAGCATACTAAAATAATCTATAATAAGATCAAGGGAAAATAGTATAATTGTTTCAAAAGAAGGAAAGCCAAGGGATCAAATAACCTAGGTGAGACAGAGAAAATAACTTTGGACTTAAAGTTTTTGGTTCCTGAGTCCAGTGTCTTATGACATCTCTCTATAATTATTACTCTACAACTATTAGGGGTACCTTTAGATATTCAATAACTTCCTACATATTTATTCATTCATTCATTCATGGATTTATTTTTTGTTTCTGACCTAAACTAGTTCATATGAGTTTCTGTCCTAACAACAAAAACTGATCCTTGCTTTAGTCAGCCAAACAATGAGGCTTGCTGCCCATTTTAAAATTTATTAGGAAATTAGTGAATACATTATAGAAAATAAATATTAATAAAATGATATAATACGGTAACCTCAAAGAAAAAGCATAGTGATTACCTAGAATATTTTCCATTAAATTCAAACAAATATATGGGTAGTCACATAACTCCTATTAATGTGTTAAAAGTAGTAAGAGGAGAAAATGAAAAACAGAAAGAAAAAATTAGAGTCAACTCTTGACTTTTAAGTTTTTTCCTTCATCAATATCTACTCCTTACCCTTTTCTTTTTATAAAATCCTCCAACAAAAACTAAGCTAGATGAGGATCTGAGACATAGGGATGTATGAAATAAATGGTAGTAAGCATCTAGTAAGAGCTCAACCTTATATAAGGTTGTTGGGAGAATCAGCAGGAAAAAAGCACTGATCCTTACAGGGAGGGGCTACAATCAAGATAACCGCAACAGCAGAGTCATTACTTGGACCTAAAAAGTTAGAGTAATTTCCTTGGATCTGAGTCTCAGGAAAAGGGTGGGTCTGATGGTATTCTTCACCAGAGCAAGGAGAACAGTATACCCAAGATAGAATCAGATCCAGAGCAGATGGAGTATCTGAATTACCATCAGGTGTAGATGGACTCATAGACAGGAATATAATACTGAGAGAGAAGTCTAAAGAGAGGGTTAAAGATAGAGAAATGAGAAAAAAAAAAAGTAGGTTTAAAGTAGAGAGGAAGCAGATCATGATAAATATGGAGCAAGAATGGGCCAAGATTAAGTGCATTAGAACAAAGATCATGACTAGCAAAAATTAGCACAGTGTCCTCTTATATGGGGTTAGGTAAGGGGCCCAGCGAGTGTGGGTTGCTCTAAAGGAAGGTGAATGGGGCGCCTGGTGGCTCCGTCTATTAAACGTCTACCTTCGGCTCCAGTCATGATCTCAGGGTCCTGGGATCAAGATCTCAGTGGGGAGCCTGCTTCTCCCTCCCCTCCTTCTTGCGCTATCTCTGTCACTGTCTCTGTCTCTCTCTCTCAAATAAATAAATAAAAATCTTTAAAAAAAAAAAAAAAAGGAAGGTGAATTACTCCAACGATGGATAGTGCCTAAGGAACATAAAGTCAGAGCCAATCCATAATCACACACCACCCACCAATGTAATATATCTGCTCCCCAACGACATTCTCCCTACCTTCAAAACACAGCTGTTTTCATTTTATCCATTGTGTCTAGGCTGAATCATCCAGTCCAACTCACTAATTTTAAAGACCAAGCTACTAAGGGCCAGAGAAGTTCTGTAATTTGATCAATACCATACAGCTAGTGGCAGAGTCGTGACTAAAATGCAAATTTTTAATTTTTAATTTCTCAGTAAGGGGCTTTCCACATATAAATTCTCCCCAATTCTGCACATCCCAACATTTTCACTATCCCCAGCAATAGACCAGGGCCTTCTAACTCTCCTGGTCTAGAGAGAACTACAGAAAAAGAGAAGATAATTGACAATTGGATTGGTCAAAGGAAGTTTTGGCAAGAAAATGGAATTTGATCTGAATTTTTGAAAAATAAGTATGATTTAAGAAGAAGGGAACAAATTCCCAGGAAAATAAAGAAGATCCTCACTGAGAATGGGAGGAGTGGAAGCCCACTTCTTGCAACTGGATGAAGGGGAGAGAGAGAGAGAAGCTCCAGTCTTAGCCTTCAAGTTACAAAGGACGCTAAGAGCTCCTCTTCAGAGATATTTTCTCCTCAAAACCTCCATCCATAGAGCTCAGTATCCATTTATCTGAGACTATTTGAGAGGCAGAAATATCATGATTAACATTGTTTGACCACCAAAATCAATTCAGAATTTTAAGAAAAATGAATCCTTCTTCATAGGAGTCCTATTGAAATGCAGTAACGTTGCTTCACACTTTTCATATTCCTCATATTTTAAGAACCTCATAAAATGATTCATATCCCAAAAGTTTGTTCTGATGTTTGGCATCTTCTAGAACCACAACCACCAGATCTGGTCTTTCCTCTTCCCTGTGGTTGCTCTGTCCCTCCACTCATCTCAAACATTTTTTTTTTAAGATTTTATTTATTTATTTGACAGAGAGCGACACAGTGAGAGAGGGAACGCAAACAGGGAGAGTGGGAGAGGAAGAAGCAGGCTTCCCACAGAGCAGGGAGCCCCATGCAGGGCTCGACTCCAGGACCTTGGGATCATGACTTGAGCCGAAGGCAGACGCTTAATGGCTGAGCCACCCAGGGGCCCCTTGTCTCAAACACATTCTTATAGGACTAAATCAGACATTTTCCCCTCTTTCTAAATATAGTTATGTTTTATCAAATTAATATGTGGACATCATTTTAAGTCTCAAGCAGCAAAACAAGGACCATAATGATAAACAGCATTTCCCCCATCTCATATCTTCCCACACAAGGCCTGCTTCATTCATACTAATGACCTAACCTCCCATTTTGAAGCATGAAAACAGAACCTCCGAAGGAATGATATACATATATAATGGAATAAGACACTATTAGCTTTTCCTGCTTTATTTTTTTTAAGGTTTTATTTATTTATTTGACAGAGAGAGACAGGGGGAGCAGGAAAAGCTGGGGGAATGGAAGAGGGAGAAGCAGGCTTCCAGCCAAGAGCATGAAGCCTGATGTGGGGCTTGATCCCAGGACCCCGGAAATCATGACCTGAGCCAAACATAGATGCTTAAAAACTGAGCCACCCAGGCACCCCGCTTTTCCTGCTTGATTAACTTTCTCTTTACCACGTGTCACTACCTAACACACTAAATATTATACTTTGTTATCATGTTTATTGTTGGTCTTTCTCATTAAAATGGAAGCTCTGCCCCAGCAGGTATTGTCTGTTTTGGATTTCTGCTATTTCTCAGGTACTCAGAGCAGGGCCTACATACATAGGAAGTCAGTATTGGTAGAAGTCATATGTTACAGTTCTCTATTTCATAAGACTGAGAGACTGGTGCATAAAAAACTCTGAAGTCGCCATGTTAAATGGTGAGGCCCGAACTAGAATGTGAGTCCCAACTCCCAGAGCTATTTCCCTCCTTCCATTGCACCAGGATATTTTCCACCATTCGATTTAGAATGTCAACATAAATGTCTTTCAGCAATAGAAGTCAATTACAGCTAGAAAATGAGCAACATTTTCCCTCACATTGGCTCTGCTCAGACATTTATATTGGTGTTTCATATCTGTACAATTACATTAAAATAAACACACAGGATGATCACTACAACATTACATGTAAGAGCAGAAATCGGAAAATCCCAAACATCCTTCAACAGTAGACTGGTCGGGCGCCTAGGTGGCTCAGTCGGTTAAGCCTCCAACTCCTGGTTTCAGCTCAGATCATGATCTCAGGATTGTGAGATCCAAGCCTCTCATGGGGCCCAGGCTCCCTCTCCCTCTGCCCCTATTCCCACTTATGTGTGCATGTGCTCTCCCTCTCTCTCAAATAAATAAATAAAATCTTTAGAGAAGATGTAAAAGACTGGTTAAATAAATTCTGTGCCATCCACACAACAGAATACTTCTACGGAGGTGACAAAGATCTATACATAAGTACTGACTTGGAAATCATAACTCCACAATATTTCATGCTCTACAATTTCTTATCCACAATTCCAAAATCCAAAACACTAGAAACTAAAAGTCCTTTTTGAAACTTCAGTGGCAAAACCTGACCAATTCTAAAGTCACTCAATAGCAAATATTAACCTGTCCTGACATGAAAACATGTTAAGACTTAACTGACCTCATATGGTGCAAATAGAATAGTCATGCCGTCCAGTGCAAAAACAACTTATGTCTTTAATTATGAGGTACTGCCTCAGACCACACCAGCTATGTCATGTGATATTTGGTGTACATACTATATCACTACTCTAAAATCCAAAAGAGGGGCGCCTGGGTGACTCGGTCGGTTAAGTGTCTGCCTTTGGCTCAGGTCATGACCCCAGAACCCTGGGGTGGAGGCTGAGTCAGGCTCCCTGCTCAGTGGGGAGTCTGCTTCTACTTCTCCCTCTGCCCCTCCCCTTGCTCATGCTCTTTGTCTGTCTCTCTCTCAAATAAATAGAATCTTAAATTTTTTTTTAAATAAAACAAAATCCAAAAGATTCTGAACTCTTAAATTCAGCTGGACCCAAAGAATATAACCTATACTAAGCAAACAAACAAAGATGCAGACTAGTGTCTGTGGGATGATGCAATTTGCATAAGTTAAAAAGACACAGACAATGGTTTATGCCTGGAAATTCTAAAAAGAGTATATACTTTTTTATTTAAAAAAAAAAAGAAGGATGTACATTGCTAATGTTAAGGAAGGGAACGGAAGGAAGTGATAAACAATTCGACCATGACTAAGAACCAACTCATCCCCTGGGGCCTGGAGCTGCAGGAGGGCACCCTAGGTCTTTCTCAGCAGCGGGGTCACAAGATGCTTCTACACCAAGCGCCCTGCATCCCTGTGTGTCTCGACTGAATACTGCACGTTCTAGTGACAGAAGCTGATTGACCCACCTTAGTCACATCCCTAGGGCTGGGGGGGTGAGGAGATGAAGTCTATTTGACTAGCAGTGGAAAAGCACCTCCCTCAAAGAAGGCAAGGCTGAGGCTCTTAGGGGGAGGGGAATACTCTTCTGGACAAACAACTACAAAAGTGGCAGCCACACACAGGACAGGACAGGCACGAGCTACATGCTTACTAGGGACTGAGTAAATGTCATAAGCCCCTGGGCCTCATTTTCTACCTGGGGAGGGAGAAAGACCTCCGTGCTCTCACAGCCCTAACAACTGCCAATGGACACCATATCTCTCAGACTCGAAAGTGCATACAAGTCACCTAGGGATCGTGTTTAAAATTCAGATTCTGGGGCGCCTGGGTGGCTCAGTTGGTTAAGCGACTGCCTTCGGCTCAGGTCATGATCCCGGAATCCCGGGATCGAGTCCCGCATTGGGCTCCCAGCTCCATGGGGAGTCTGCTTCTCCCTCTGACCTTCTTTCTCATGCTCTCTCTCACACGCTGTCTCTCTCTCTCTCAAAATGAATAAATAAAATCTTAAAAAAAAATACAGATTCTGATCCAGCAGTCAGCCTGCACAAGCTCCTACAGGATGCCAGAGACACTGGTCAACCAGACCACACTTTGAGTAGCAAGGTCGCAGCGCGCTCTGCGGTGGCTAGCAGGGTATACAATGCCAAGACAAAGTTAGCAAAATCTGAGATTTGAATCACTTGATAGTGATCTGCTGATCAAAACTTCCTTTGTGGCGTAGTTTCTTGCAGATGTTGAAAGTATAGAGAGCCAGTAATGGGGGTCTGTCCTTTGTGAAGACAAGCAACTTCCGATTTAATCACTAATCATTAATCAATAAACCAAGTATCCATATATGAATACTCTGAAGTATATAACCTAAGAGCATGACCATGGAATATATTAGGTCCTTAAAAAACAAATGATTCTAACTTTGGCTTAGAGCTAATACAAACGATAATCACTTTTCAAGGTTTTCATGATTCATCTAAAGTTCAGAGATTTCTTTTCTTTTTTTTCTTTTTTTTGAGCTGTAGACCAATCCACTGTCCAATAATACCAGGACATTAACCAACAGAATTTAGCTTGGGAGGACCCTGAGGAAGACCTAAGATTTCATTTATGGCTCTTTAGATGGGTTTCAATAAATAATTAATTATAATGGAACTAGGGGACTCTAAAAGTGAGTTGAGTATAGAACTATAAGTATCATAATCAGTTTGTTTATCTAAGGTTGGGCCTACATTAGGAAACCAAATCCCCTCTGATAGGTTTATTGGTGTTTAGTCTACATTAGGTATAATTTTAGAAGTCAAGTACTCTCATGCCAGACACTTTCCAAATTACACTTTCAGACTAGAAACCACATCAGAAACCTGAGTTGATTGCGACATTAATTACCCCCAATCAAATACTCCCCCCCTCTGCCAGTTTTCCTTCTTTCTGTGTCCTCTCCCTGGCATTAAACTGGCATGCCCTGGGGGGCACAGGAGGCTGGGAGAGCCAAATAAGATAATTACCTGCAAATTATTGAATAGGATAGTGTTCTGGACATTTCAAGCTATAATTCCCTTCAAAGACATGAAACAGTTGAAAAAAAATTTTTTTTAATCCTCACAAGGCAGCATTTTGTCCCAAGTGCACAGCTTAAAACCTCAGGCACCCCAGGATCTTAGACAGTGAGAGCCAAGAAATAACTATAAGGAAAGGGCTTCTAAGTAATGAGACAAAAATAAATAAATGAATAAATATTTAATATGACACATGGTAACAAGGAACTTCTGGAAGCACTCAGCCCAGAAGGCAAGCTTTTCCCACCTAAAGCTAGGGAGAGGACAAAATGTCACCGGTTACAGCACACCTTTCCAAAAAGCTGTCAAGTATGGATGGCAATCCAGTGGAGTTGGTCTGAAGATGCGCACCCCCAGGAAACGAAGAGTGGACATTTAAGATCTATTCGCTTAACAATTTCCAAGTATACAATTGTTGTTAACTATAATCACAATGCTGTGCATCAGATCCCCAGAACTGACTCATCTTCTACCTGGAAGTCTATACCTGTTGACCAACGCCTCTCCATCTCCCCATTCCTTGGTCACTGGTAATCACCATTCAACTCTGTTTCTGGGAGTTTGCCTTTTCTAGATTCCACAGATAACTGATATCGTACAATGTCTTTCTCTGACATTTCGCTTAGCGTAACTCCATCAAGATCTATCCATGTTGTTACAAGTGACTGGATTTCCTTTTTTTCCTGGCTGGATAATATTCCAGTGTATATGAATTCTACGTCTTCTTTTTCCACTCATTCAAAAGTTGTTAAGGAAATAGATCTCAAATGCTCCCACCACAAAAAAGAAATGTTCATTATGAGACATGATGGAAGCGTTAGCTAACAGCTCAGTGTGTTGGACTGAAACCTCGGGAGCTTCCTGGGTGAGATCTGAAACTGGCCCCAAACACAGAAGGCAAGGAGAGAGCAGAGAAAGAGGCAGACCGCTCTGGATTGGGGGTGGCAGGTCTAACAAGCAAGGGAACTTACACGTGAGACTTCTCTTGGGCGGCTGCAAGACGAATAGATTTCCCCACCTGCTCGCCAGCATCTTTAAAGTTTATACAGACACCTTCACGGTGTTCAGTTGTGCATACGTCCAGAGAGTCTCAGCAACACATTGCTCTCGCAAGGCTTCCTCTTGGAAGAAAACAGCTCCGGCTCTGGTGGGCGGAACAGGCGGTCCAAGAAGGGGGGCGGGCCGAGGAACCACCTATTGCCGGGGTCCAACTCCAGGGTCAAGCAGAGGTCATGTCTTTCTGATGATCTCCTCCAGCAGGGTGTTAATCATTTCGTGATATACAAGTGTATCGAATCAACACATTGTTCACCTGAAACTTACATGATGTTCTATGTTAATTGTATCTCAAGAAAGCTGGGGGGAAATGTTTTAAATAAAGATACACATTTTACAAACCGTAATTTCCACCCCTAGACCAATTCTTCTCTGTAAACGAGAGGAAATCTAACGTATATGCATAAGGGAATGTGTACAAAGAAGTTTACTGAAGTTTACTGTTTTCTTTTTAACAGCAAAATGTTGAACTAACCTTACTGCCTGTAAACAGAAGACATATTAAAAATCTAAGGTATATGCACGTAATGGCAAGCTATTGAGTAGGTAAAACTAAATACAGCCACATGACTATGTGTAGATAAATCTTTAAAACAATACTGAGTTGGGGGAAAAGCGAGTTACACAGTATGCCTTCTGTTACGGTAAACGCTAAAACCATCCAAATTATCACTACCATACAGTGGTGAAAACACACAGGTGTGGTGAATGGGGAAAACATGGATGGAAAGAGGAATCATCAATCTAAGCACAGTGGTTACTTTTGTAAAGTGTGGTGGCCGATTTCATCAGTAAGGGTACAGATGTAGTTAACAACATTTAAATACAGTATAATTAATGAATTTTAAAATTAAAAGATCAGAGACAAATATATCAACACATTAACATTTTAGGGCTGGAGCTGCTAGTCTCCAACCTCATTTTTGTCCTTCACTTTCTCTCAGTCTCGAAGTAATCTGCTGTACCAACAAGGGCAAATCCTTGTTATTATGAGCTCTGGGCAAATCCTTGTACTGTTCCTCCCTAAAGCAACTGGGTTTTGTTTGTTTTTCATGTGGTTAAGAAAACTGAAAGTTTGTCACCATGTAGAACATTTAAAGTAGCAGAGAAAGAGTGGGCAGAAGTCAAGGAATGCAAATATCTAAGAAGTGCCACATTAGAGGAACTTCCCATTTAATTAGACCAGATGCCTCAGATTTGCCTGTAGGGAAATTTCTAGGTTATACCGAGAACATCCAAACCTATTGGAACCTTAGATAAGAACCAGAAAAAGCTTCAGTGATATAATATACTTTATTAACTTGGATATAAACTGTATATTGAAAAGAGTTAAGAATATGTGCTTTAAAAAATATATGCTTTTATAAGAAAATGCTTCAAAGGACAGAAGTGTTATTTAATGCTAAAAAGTTTTAATTATAGGGCTGTGTGTGTGTCTAGTTTCAGTAGCTTCTAGCATTATCACGAAGAAACACAGTACTGTTTTTAATCGTCTTTGTTCCATGTCCCCATAAAAACAGAGAATTTGCATTTTGGTTTAACAATAGTTAGCAGTATTATTATTAAATCCAGGACATTCCTGCAAAGACAATCCTAGAGACTGGGGGCCACAAAGATATAATCTGTGCTTTGAAATCAGATTTCTAGTCAAATCTCATTTCCACCACTTTGCTTGCATGACCTTGGTATAATCATTAATTTCTCTGAGTCCTAGTTTCTCATCTATTTAAAAGGAAGGCTTAATTAGCTAATTATTTCCCTCAATGCTGTTGTAGGATTAAATAAGTTTCTATAAAGTTCTTGGTACATTAAGTATCACCTGTGCTTAATAAATGGTAAATACTTTTGTTATTCACGACAAGAAATAGGTGGCAATCTTTCCTGACTATCACACAATATTCCAATTCCTGGGAAAATAAAAAGTCAAATGTTTCACTTGTGTGATGCAAAATTAGTTTGAATTACTAGTTGAATTTTTTCCTGAATTACTTAATTTCAATAGAGTTTACTGAATTTTGTTGTTAAATAGGAAGAAATTGTGTCCATGGATATGTTTAAATCAGCCTGATTATAAACTCATCAAAAGCGTCTCATCACCTCATACTTGTCAGATGGCCAAAATCAACAACACAAGAAACAACAGGTGGGGCCCCTGGGTGGCTCAGTGGGTTAAAGCCTCTGCCTTCAGCTCAGGTCATGATCTCAGGGGCCTGGGATCAAGTCTGGAGGGCTTCCTGCTCAGCGGGGAGCCTGCTTCCTCCTCTCTCTGCCTGCCTCTCTGCCTGCCTCTCTGCCTAGTTGTGATCTCTCTCTCTCTCTCTCTCTCTCTCTGTGTCAAATAAATAAATAAAAATCTTAAAAAAAAAAGAAAGAAACCGGGTGTTGGCAAGGATGTGGAAAAAGGGGAAACCTCTTGCACTTTTGGTGAGAATGCAAACTGGTGCAGCCACCTGGAAAACAATATGGAGGTTCCTCAAAAAGTTAAAAATAGAGCTACCCTATGGTCCAGCAATTGCACTACTAGGTATTTACTCAAAGGATACAAAGATACTGATTTGAAGGGATATAGGCACCCTGATATTTAATAGCAGCATTATCTACAATAGCCAAATTTTTGGAAACAGTCCAAGTGTCCACCTATTGGTGAGTGGATAAAGAAGATGTGGTACACACACAAACACACACACACACACAAATCAGAATGTTATTCAGTCATAAAAAAGAATGAAATCTTGCCATTTACTATGATATGGCTGGAGCTTGAGAGTATTATGATAATCGAAATACATCAGTCAAAGAAAGACAAATGCCACATGATTTCACTCATGTGGAATTTAAGAAACAAAACGAACAAGCAAAGGTAAAAAAAAGAAAAGGAAAGAAAAGAAAAGAGAGAGAGAGAAACCAAGAAACAGACCCTTAACTATAGAGAACAAACTGATGGTTGCTGGAGGGGAGGTGGGGGAGGGGGGATGAGTACAACGGGTGATGGGAATTAAGGAGTGCACTTGTGATGAGCACCAGGTGATGTATGGAAGTGTTGAATCACTAAATTATACACCTGAAAGGAATATTACACTGTATGCTAACGGGAATGTAAATAAAAACTTTTTAAAAAACACATCTCATACTTTATTGATCTGATAAGCTTAATAAATGTTAATCAATTTTAATTGAACCACTCTAAACATCAGGAAAATGCCTAGTGCTCACGGTCATAGGGAAACGGCTGAACTATTATTGAGTCCAAAAATTTAGCAATAAATATTTAGTCCCCAGAGAGTATGTGGCATTTTACTAGGCATTTCAGAGAGCTATTAAAAAAAGAGTCATGGTTCAAGTCTTCAAGGGACTTAAAATTCTTCACCGCCTTTTTGAGGTATAATTGTCATACAACCAAGTGCACGTATTTAAAGTGTACAGTTTGACAAATTCTGACACAGGTATTTCACCTACAAAACCATCTTCAAAATAGAGACAATGAACATGTGCTTTGTCACCAAGAATTTTTAGTCCCGTCCCTTTGTAATTCCTCTGTACTTTCCCTGGTTTTCAGCAACCATTGCTGTTTTCTGTCACTATAGATGAGTTTTCATTTCCTGAAATTTTATGTAATAGGAGTTGTACAAAAAATGCATTCTTTTCCCCCAGGCTTATTTCATTCGTGTAAACATTTTCAGATTCATTCATGTTGTTTCAAGTATCAGTAACTCAGTAGTTCAGTTTTTATTGCTGAGTAGTATTCCATTGTATAGATATACCATAATTTGTTTATCCATTCACCCTGTTGATAACATTAGAGTTGAATTCACTTATGAGCTATTATGAACAAAATGCCCAAAGCTCTCTTCTGCCTTCTGTGTCTCTTGGGTTCTATCTCTTTGACACAATGCTTTTCTTTTATCCTACACTAGGAAGACCCTAACTCAAAACTAATTAACCCTCTCTTTAGACCCACAGCAACCCTCATTGACATTTAGCCTTCGGGGGTGAGATTTTGGTGGCGATTATAGGCTGTGGTGGTAATGTATGGAAAGGGTCATACTGTGCCCTAAAGAGCCTTCCTCCCATTCAATGGCTTTATCTTCCCTCTCTTTTTTCCAACTCTGTTCATCTCTGCTCTGGCCTTTCTTCTCCTCTCCCACTGAACCATCAGCTTCACTTTTTCTCCATTGTGCTAGGCAGCCTCACCTTCATCTGAGACCCATGTGCCAGTTGACACCCCAGCTGCTGCGGAACTCATCTTCTGCCCTAACCACATATCAAGACATGTTCCTAATGTGGAGTTTCCTCTGTAAGAAGAATTTCAATGGTGGTTTCTAAGGCAATAAAATTAGCTCCTTAGAAGTTTGCTTGAAGCTATAAAGGGAGATGTAAAAAGATACTAAGTTGCTCAGGTTAAAGAAGGTAAACCTGGGTAAGACTTGCTTGAGGCCAGGTACCACTGGCCAATAGATCAGAATCTGTCCTGCCTGGAGGTAGCCACATTGATTGCTGTTAACATGCCTTTCTCTCCTACCATGACTGGGAAAAATATGGAGACCTCATGAATGTCATTGTTGGTACAGCTGTCCTTGTAACATGCTCCCCTGCTCCTCATGGCAAATCACATGGTTTTAACTTTTAAGTGGTCAAGTCAGTTACTCTAAAGTGAATGTAAGATGACAAACATTAGAAAAAAGCTCCGGGATGTGAGGGTTGGCTAATGGGAAAAGGCAAGCTTTGGGCAGAAGTCCAAACTGAGTCCAAGGCCTGGGGAATAAATCAAGCCAATTATGGATGTTTTGGTGGTCAGGGAGATTAAGAAAGTTGGACAACAGGTTTCAGAACCAGGAGGCTCTAAGGAAAGAAGGTGCTGGGTGGCAGGAATAGAGTCACTAATGAACTAGGGTTTAAGGCATGGAAACATGCTAATGGAAACTACCGTTCAAAACAGGTACTGAGTACCAGAATGCATACCTGGAACCAGTTTCTTGGAGATCTAAGGCCAGAGTTCAGGGTAATAGCTCAATTCCTACAGAGGCTGTATAGCATTATGGTAAAGAAACCCAGCCTTTGGACTCAAAAATAGAGTTGATAACATAACCAACCTGGTATAAAGACTAATTAAGGTTGCTAGGTCTTAGACTCATCCTTGACTTCCCTCTCACACACTTCCTGATAACCCTGTTGCTCTGTGTTTCAAATAAATGTCCAGCATGTAACCCATTGTCACTGACTCCATTGTTACTATTTGGTCTGAGCCCTGATATTTGCTCACGTGCATTATATATAGTAGAGATCACCCCCTAACTCATTAGCCTGCTGCCATTCTCATCCTCCTAGCCACAGTGATCCTTTTAAAACATAAGTCAGACATAACAACTCTGGGCTCAATATCCTCCAATGGCCCCCAATTTCATTCCAAGTGAAAACCAAAGTCCTTATCATGGTTAAATGGCCCTATAGGATCAGTCCCCCAAGTCCCAGGGCCCAGCTACGCTGAACTTTTTACTAAACAAACACATTCTTGATGTAGAGACTTTAATTATTCCTTCTGCCCAACATGCTTTTCCCCCCAGATGTCCACATAGTTACCTCTCTCAAGGGCTTCAAATCTCTGCTCAGATATCACTTTCTCAGTGAGATCCGTTATGACCAATCTACTGAAGATTACACCATACCTCTCTTTATACACATATGCTCTTTCTACTTTCCCTCCTCTGTATTTTCATAATACTTATCACCTTCCGGGTGCCTGGGTGGCTCAGTGGGTTAAAGCCTCTGCCTTCAGCTCAGGTCATGATCTCAGGGTCCTGGGATCAAGCCCTACATTGCGCTCTCTGCTCAGCAGGGAGCCTGCTTCCTTCTCTCTCTCTGCCTGCCTCTCTGCCTGCTTGTGATCTCTCTCTCTCTCTCTGTGTGTCAAATAAATAAATAAAATCTTTAAAAAAATACTTATCACCTTCCTATATAGTTTATAATTTAACTACTGATCATGTTTAAATATTAATCATTTCAATTCATTTAACCTGTCTCCAAAGACATAGCTTTCAACTTTTCTCCTTATTGTTATTACTCTGGGAACCCTGTCAAGTTAGTTCTCCCACAGTCCTTATAAATAAATGTGAACCTTGTGGCTGAATATTGGAGACAGACAAGTAAAATAATCCTTCTCAGTCAGGCAGGCTATTTTGAATAAAAGCACTCAGTAGTCCCATGCTGAGGAATAAAAGCACAGAACACTCCCCTTTGTTAGATAATGAAGCTACCTTAGGTTAGTATCATCCTGGTTTCCACATTTTAGAATTCCTAGTCCCCCTGGCTGGGAAAGGATCAAGAAGAGAGTACATTTCTCAGGAATCTATAGTTGTAACAACATTGTATGACAAATGCTGCATCCAGATTTCAAAAAAAAAAAAAATGGCTTTCCTCAGAGTGTCTGCTCAATTCTGATTTCACAGAATATTAACAGATGTTTCTCAGGGAAAAAGGGGGAGAAGTAGATCTTCAGTCAATTAATTTAAGAAATTACACAACCAACTTTAAGCAGATTTCTTTACTGCAAGATTTTTGGCGATTGCATTTGCTGATGTGTAACTGTGAATATCCAAGTGGATGGCATAATATGCAAATTTTCCTAAACTCACTAAGCCAAAGAAGCTGTCTTGGAAAGAGTTCCTTGAGACGCCTATTTTATTCATTCAACCAAAAGTTATTGAACACCTACTATGTGCACAGTTTGCAAGTACCTAGGATTCAGTGGTATGTAGGACACACACAGTCCTTGGATTTATGTGGGGTTTACAGTCTAGTAGAGAAGACACACATGAAATGAATATTTGAAAGTTGATGAATGTAATGAAGGTAAAATACGGGCTGCTCTAAGAACATTTAAGGGAGAATGGTGTTTAGTAAAATGAACTGTGAGAAAGCCTAACTTAATAGCCTTCATGAATAAATCTTATCCTTAGATGATTCATCACAAGTTGTTTATCATTTACTGTGTATGGAACACTGCACTGAATGATATCGGGAAATACAGATGTGTAAGACATGAACCTTTCTTTAAAGAACGTCTCTAATTGACGTTAAGACGGATAAAAATAAAATAAACAGTGCAAGTCAGAATAAAATTATACATGAATTTGAAAGGTTCAGATACACATTAAAATGCTCTGTATCTCTCAAAGATAAATGATCATGGCTTTGAGAAGCCTCCCCCCACAAAGAAGCACAACTACTCCAACTTGGGTTGGTTTTTCTAGTACTTCTCACACAATTCCTCCTAGGAGAGGGATTTGTGTGTCTCTGATCTACCAAACTAAAGGGTCAACTTTGTGGCACAGACGCTGGAACTTTTCTATCCTTGCACTCCTCACAGTGTACGGTCTCTTGTGGGAACCATCAAGGTCTAATGATGAAGATCCAAAGCTTTGGAGTCCTATCATCTAGCTGAATTCTGGTGTTGGTTTGAAACCTCAGGAGCTTCCCAGGTGAAATCTGAAACTGGCCCCACACAGGGAGAGCAAGGAGAGAGCAGAGAAAGAGGAAGACCACTCTAGATTGACGGGTGGCAGGTTTAACAAGCAAAGGAACTTACTTAGGAGACTTGTCTTGGGCAGCCGCAAGATGAGTAATCTCCAGAACTGCCCACCGAATCTTAAGAGTTTATATAAGGCCTAAAGGGGGTTCGGTCTCGTAGAGAGTCCAGACAGCCTCAACAACACTGCTCTCTCAGGCTGCATTTTTGAAATGGCTCAGGCGGTGGTGGGCAGAACCTCGATTCCATGTTCTTTCAAGGACCTCTTCCAACACCTGGCTCTGGCATTTGCTAGCTGTATGACTGTGTAAAACTCTTCGTTCTTGGAGCCTAGATTTTCTTGTCTGTAAAACGGAGATAATAATACCCATATCTACCTAATCATGTAATTGTTTTAGCAGAGATGAGGCATATACAATAATTTATTAGCCCTGACAGAGTAAGTACTCCATCATAATGACATCGTTATTACATCTATTATTATTGCATAGCGCCCTCAAAGAAGTGCTCAGACAATCTAGATGTTGAGCTAAAGGGAGAAGGAGGTCAGGCCTTGAAGGACAAGGCCAAGCGCCTCACCTGTTTCCCACAATGTTCCAGCACAAAGACGGGATACTAGCTACTGTGGTTTGAGGCCGAGGAACAGCAAGGGAGGATAAATGATGTTGAACAGACATGGAAAAGCCTGATGATGGAGGTCGGATTTGAAATAATGACTGAAATCCTCAGATGTGATCTAAAGACAGTAGCTAAAACTACAGAAAGATGAAGAAGAAATTGTTTTCAAAGAAATATTAACTTGCTGACCGTGATCCTCAGAACTAGATGGAAAGAACCAGCATCTAAGAGACGAGGGACAGCCATGTAAAATAATAAAGTTGGCAGACCTAACACAGAGTCTTCCACTCTTTTTCACACTCTGATAATTCATTAAGTGAACCTGGACCTGGATAAATGTGGAATTGGGGAGAAATTGCAATGTATGTATGCTCAAGGTTGGTCCATTGCTGTGAACTGAAATGCTTAAACCGTAATTCTGAACAATGAATTCCAGGATGGCATGAGGTCTATAATTAACCACCAAGGGGCGCCTGGGTGGCTCAGTGGGTTAAAGCTTCTGCCTTCAACTCAGGTCACGATCTCAGGGTTCTTGGGATCAAGCCCCACATCGGGCTCCCTGCTCAGCAGGGAGCCTGCTCCCCCCCCCACCTTTCTGCCTGCCTCTCTGCCTACTTGTAATCTCCCTGTCAAATAAATAAATAAAATCTTTTTAAAAAAAAAGTAAAAAAAAAAATAACCACCAAAAACTTCCTCAAGAAACTATATTATTCTTTAAGAAAATAACAATTTTATCACATGGTTAATTTAGTCACCAAATAAGGACAACATTTACATAGGAAATCTCCGTGGCTTTTTAACAGGGAACTTGAATTAAATCCATCATGGGAAAAGCAGGTGAGAAAAGAGTTTGCTCATATTTCTCTAAAGAATTTTTTTTTTTTGAGAGAGAGAGAGCATGAGAGCTCATGTGTTGGTGGGGGAAGGGCGGAGGGGAGAAGAGGAAGAATCTTAGGCAGGCTCCATGCCCCATGCAGAGCCAGACACAGGACCCAATCTCATGACCCTGAGATCATGACCTGAGCAGAAATCAAGAGTCAGATGCTCAATCTCCTGAGCCACCCAGGTGCCCCAATCTAAAGAATTTCTAATAAGACATTTTTAGTTTTGCATTTATTTTACAGAAGAAAAAGTAAATACTAAAAATAGCTGCATGAGAACATACCGATATAACTATTTTAAAAGATTTATTTACCTTCTTGAAATAATAAAATAATAATAAATAATGAAATAATAATAAAATACCTTTTCTAAGGTCAAGGTGTCACTTTGACTTTGTTCTAAGCTAATGACTCTCTGAATCAAGATGGGAATTTGAAGGTACAATGTTTGATCGTTATTCAAGTATTGTGCTGAAAGTCCTGGGAACACTTTGTCCCTTTCCATTTTCCTCCTTCTTCACCCACTAACCAGCAGAGATTTGTCCTTAAAGTTCTAGATTAGATTATAATGCATTTTCTCATAGAAATAATGCTATAGGTAAATATGTATTCTTCAAATATTACTAGTTCTATATACTGGATTTTTAGTTTCCAGGCTAGAACACAAAAGGTAGTCGAATCATAAGACACAGTATATTACAAATTAATGTTTGATACACAATCTGTTCATAATTTCAGGACTCTCTAAACAGTGAAAAATTGGGCCTTCAACTACATTTAGGTAATCGCTGTCAGAATGACACATGGATTCACAGTAGCAAAATTTATACCTGGCCTCCTAATCCTACGTGGCAGATTTCTAGAAATCATAGATTCACAGGATTCTAGAGCTGGAGATATTTTCAGAATCACACAAGCCACCTCCTCATTTGCATCTGAAGAAACTGAGGCCAAAATGGTGAGATGATTTGTGCAAGGTCACTTAACTGATTAGTAGGCAAGTTAGGACTTAAAAAGAGTTGTCAAATTTTATAAACCCTGTTTTCAGCTGAGAAAATGCTAAAAAAATATTGATCAACTCATTCATTCATTCATGCATTCACTTATTCATATACTGAAGAACCATTTACTACATGCCTCAAATGTGCAGAATATTCTTGTTGCTGAGAGAATTCGAAAAGAATATTAATTGGCTTGGGGCTTTTGGGTGGCTGGTTCAGTTAAGCCTCTGACTCTTGGTTTCAGCTCAGGTCATGATTTCAGGCTTGCGAGATTGAGCCCTGATTCGGGCTCTGTGCTCAGCACAGAGAAGCCTTAAGATTCCCCCACTCCCTCTGCCCCTCTTCCCACTCTGTCTCTCTCTCTGTGTAAAATAAATAAATAAATCTTTAAAAAAATAATATGAACTGACTTTTGCTCCTAACTAGCTGAGCTCTAATTGGCTATAAATTTAGAAAATTAAACACATGACTTACATAAACAAAAAAGTTATGTCAGCATACATGATTAGATGTGAATTAAGTTATTCAGGTAATGTGTTAGGAATTCAGAGGGTGGAGAGGTCAGGGTGGATTTAAGGTGTCAAGAAAGGCTTCATAAAAGACAAAATTTAAATCTACCCATCTGTCCATTCCACAGACATTATTGCTTACTCACTGTTTCCCATATACTAAACTGAACCCTGGGAATATAAGGATGAAAGACGATGCCCTTGTTTTCCAAGATTCATAGTCTAATGGGGAAGAAAAAGAGGGTAAGAAACAACAAGAGTCAGACGGTGCATATGGCATGTTTGTAAATATAACTAAATACTTATGTTTACTCTATTAAATATAAGCAGAGCCAAGATTGGAATTACGAAAGCAAATAAGACAATAAGGCACAAAATTTAAGCAAGCACTCATTCTCAAGCCATTCTGAGTGCAGACTCGGCTCTTGCACAAGCCTGAGAGGGAGTGTCTCCTTAAATTTGGCACCCCAGACACCTTGCTGCCTCACTTTTGTGCTGGCCCACTAGTACTATTTAGTCATCATATAATGTGGCAGAATGGTGTAGACACCAATAATAAAACAAAAAAACAGAAAATCCTGAATAAGTTCTGAATAAAATGTGCCACTAAGAGAAAGATCTTACGGAGTCTAATTAAGGAATTTCTACTTCCACTTCCTGTCAGCACTGTGAAGACATCATCTCAGTTAATACAACAACTTAAGCTGGGCAGTATTACTCCTAAATGGGGATAAAGAAACCAAGTTTCAAAGAGATTAAGTTAAATTGCCCAAATTGTAAAGGTAATAATAAATAGAAGAGGCAGTCTTCAAACCGAGGTTTTCCAAAAAGAGTGTTTCTCCAGTACAATCCCAAAGATGTGAAGGGAGGAATATAAAGATTTAATCATTTCTGGGGCGCCTGGGTGGCTCAGTGGGTTGAAACCTCTGCCTTCAGCTCAGGTCATGATCTCAGGGTCCTGGGATCGAGGCCCACATTTGATCGAGGCTCCCTGTTTGGTGGGGAGCCTGCTTCCTCCTCTCTCTCTGCCTGCCTCTCTGGCTACTTGTGATCTGATCTCTCTCTCTGTGTGTGTGTCAAATAAATAAATAAAATCTTTAAAAAAAGATTTAATCATTTCTGTGGTTAGTCCACTATGTGAGAGTCACAACTCCTAAAAAAATACAAATGAGGGGCAAGGGTGTATTGAGGAAAAAGTCAGAAGCTTGTGAAAACCCATTCAGTCACATAAGAGTTCTTTAAGTAAAAAGTGAGGGAGGAGGAGAGGGAAATGAGGATGTGATGAAATCTGACACACAGTTTCCTGTAGCTTCTGGAGAGTTGGGGTATGCTTGTTTAGTTCACCACTGTACATTCCCACACCCAGCACAATGCCTGATGTTGAATTAATAAATAAATATCAAAGGAAAGTTGAGGAAGTGGAGGTAGAGTTGCATGTATCATCCCAATCCTATGACAAATAAAGATCTTAATGTACACATACATCTACCATACGTGTATGAAGGGAAAATGTGAAAAATGACTACTGAATAATGGCCACATTCATAAAGCTTCTGCCTTTATTTCAAAGTCAACTTTACTCATGGACTGAATAAATAATTGCCTGTTAGATGTGTTTCAACTCCAAGGTTTCTCCTGACATGGTAGAGACACCCCCCCCCAAAAAAGTCTAAAACCCCCACCACTATATGTGTTTATTTCAGTAAATTTAAATGTAAATGTAACAGGAAACGAGAATGAGATTTTTTTTCTAACTCAGTTTTGAATGAGGCAATAGAGTACCAAAGTAACAGTGTGACCGTCCTCCACACTACCATCACCATGTGCAGCTTGTAGAAGAAATGGACCTGAGAAATTGTCCCACAACCCCTGATCCCCATAGATGACTGAAAAGCACAGAAAGACTTTAGACAGCGGGCAGGAGGTAGACTGGTGAAGAGATTACTTGGGACAGGCCAGAGGCCCTGACCCATACTCTCACCTTGGGTAGGAGGTGCAAATGTCTAACCATGAGCTTAAAGATGACCACTCAGAGAATTGCATTCCCTAAATCTGGAGACAGAGTACCACCACATGACTTGCGCATGAGAGAGCTTATGGTGGTTCTGGAAAGGGCTCTGGTCCCCACCCAGGAAATCTAGACAGTGAGAGAAAGGGCTAACCATTTACTGAGGGGGGAAGGAGAAGGCTGCTCTTGTACAACCCTACATTCCCAGAGTTTTGTGGGACAAAAGATGTGCATTGGCTTGGGTTATATGGGGTCTTGCCCAATAAGGCTATCCGGAGTGGACTGTGCTATTTTGCAGAAATAAATGAGGTGGACCCCCTGGTTGTCCAGGGGCTGATAAAGGAATCCAATCAATTTTCATTTGCCCAGGTCAAGGCATCTGCATGAGAGAAGAGTCTAGCAGAGATGTTGTCAGCATGGACTATAGGCCTGGGTTGAGGGTACAAAGCCAGCGAGCCAAGCAAGCTTTGGCCAAAGCTTCTCTCCATGTACTTCTCTCTGTGTATCCCACTTCCCTTCAACTCCGGTGGGGTCCAAAACTATAACTCATCTGGTGAGTATAAAGAGAACCAAGGAAAAGGACCACACTCCCTTTTCCTCCTGGAATATTCCAACCTGAGGCTCATTCAGGCTGGAGGAGAGGAGTTCAGAGTTTTGATTATTAAAAAACATTGGATATTCTAGTTACTGGATTGAAATTATTTTTACCAAAAGTAGCCAGAGGACTTTTTATTTTCTGAGACTGACCAGAAAAAATATGCCAGCCTAAGTCTTCATTTAGGGAGGCAAATGATAATTGTCAAAAGATAAAAACATGTTTCCTATATAATCACAGAATAAACGTGTCAAGATTTATTTAACTCATGGGTGAGAGAGTTAGAAGGATATTAATGCTAGGTCAATGAGCATTTGAGAAACTGAATATAGGAAGTGAGTGAGGATAGGATATTGGAAGATTGAAAGATTAGAAACTAAAATGGCTAAACTCCTATAGGGCAAAAAAATCATAATCTTTCAATCTGTTTTTTCTATCAGACAGAAATCACTTGTATCTCTACTGAGCAAAAATCTAAAAGTGAACATGCATTATAATAAAGTATGGGCCCTAATTAACAGTAGTAAACAATGGCATGTTCCCCCAGGAAATGAAGTAATCCTTGGGTGGGTCTGTGAGACGAGACTCGGGTATGATGCAGAAAGAACCGGTTACTATCCTCTTACCTTAGTTCCAAGTTTTTAATAATTTGTCTTCATAAATGTTGGAGGAAATTAGCCCCCCTCTGTCCCCAATCAGTTTTAAAGGGCTGTCGGAGGCAACAATAAGGTTGTATTTTTTTTTAAAGATTTTATGTATTTATTTGACACAGAGCGAGAGAGAGATTACAAGTAGGCAGAGAGGCAGGCAGAGAGGAGAGAGGAGGAAGCAGGCTCCCCGCTGAGCAGGGAGCCGGATGCGGGCCTCGATCCCAGGACCCTGAGATCATGACCTGAGCTGAAAGCAGAGGCTTTAACCTACTGAGCCACCCAGGCGCCCAATAAGGTTGTATTCTGATCATGATCTAGGGGATATGGTTGTTCCACAAACCAGATACATATTTCAGCCCTGAGAAAGTGGCTTGTAACATTCTGTCCTGATCAGAATAGCAGAGATTTGGTGATCTGGTTCATCACCAGGGTGCAAGGCTCAGATGGCTGGGCTCCAAGAGGAAGGAAGAGTTGAGACAAAGGTCTGAATACTCCGGGAAGCAGGAGAAGGCAAGAGCCTGGGAAACACTGGAAATGCAGTGTTTAGGGATGGCCGCCAGGGATAGAAGTGGGTACGCTTAGGGAGAAGGCAAAGAAGACAAACTTGGCTTATGGCACTTTTGTTTCCGGCATTCTCCAAAGCAAAGATAAGATTTGTTTGTTTTCAACTGTGCTCGACATTAAGGTTTTATTACCATTTTCTTTGTGACCTAAAAATTTTTCCCTAAAAGAAAAATAGACACACTATTTGACCAAAACGTTAATACATATTTAGTTTAACCTTGTTATTGACAGTAAACTTTAATAAAATAAACCAGTGTGCTGTAATCATTGTTCTTTGTAATTTAAGATAGCCAAATGTTTTACAACAATTCAGAATTACATTTTTCTCCTCATTCCGACAGACTACACGTGCCAATAACTCCTCTACAGCGGGTTCTGACATTATGCAAATATTCGTGGACCCAATTCAAAAGGACACGTGGTTGTTTAAGAACGGGACTTTTTAAATTCTAACAAACCAAGTGCCATACCGGAGCTAGAATTGCCTTTGTTTTGTTTCTGTAGAAAAACGGGTCTATGGTGCAGAGTTGTTGCCAGGCTCTCGTGGTTCATGCTCTTTCCTTGAACGTGGCCCTGAAGAGGTAACTGCTGCCTGTGTACTCGGCCACCATCCGGTAATCTGGCCTTGGATTTGGACAGCTGACAAAGCAGTGGAGTCTTCCTTACAGACCCCCAAGCTAAAATAAAGAAGCAGATAAGTGTTTCCAAAGAAAGATGCTTCTGCTGAGAAAGTGATAGGACAGTGATGGGATTAATGGAAAACAGAAAGGAAGGAAAACCTAACACTATGCCACAAGACAAAGAGTGAGCAAAATCACTCCAGGAAGGATTGGAGTAGGAGATACAATCTTAGAATGGTGATCTTTTTTAACACAGAGGATATTCAGAACACAGCTTAAAAATGATAAAACGTCATTCTTGTTTTTTTACTAAAATCATGGAAAAACAGTCTTGCTTGATAAATGGAAAATTTGAAAGAATTTGTAAAAGGAAAAGCAATGAACATGACACTACACTAGACTTGACAAAAGAATTCCTTCAAATTACAGATAAAGGGGGTCTTTTTTTTTAAGATTTTAATTTATTTATTTGAGAGAGGGAGAGCACAAGCAAGGGGGGAGGAGCAGAGGGAAAGGGAGAAGTAGACTCCCCGCTGAGCAGGGAGCCCAATTTGGGGCTTGATCCCAGGACCCTGGGATCATGACCTGAGCCAAAGGCGGACTTGGGATCATGACCTGAGCAGGAGGCAGATGCTTCACTGGCTAAGCCACCTGGGGCACCCCTAGAGGAGCCCTTTTAAAATTCAGTACTCAAGTGTTTGTTTATTTGAAAAATCAGTAAATCGTGGCAAAAACAATTGTTTTTTTTCAAAAGCCCTTCATCTCTCATACCACATATAATGAGGATAATGATTTTAAAAATAATAACTCAAGTCTTTGAGTTAATATTTTCTCTGATTTTTTTCCCCACCAGAGAATTGTTTTGGTGAATAATATCCTTTCATATTCGTCAGGTACTGATCTTACACTAATGATGAGAATATTCGAAAAAGAAAGAAAAAAAGGCCAACAACAAATGCTTTGAATCCCAATTAAATGTACTTTCTACTAAGAGATGAAAATCAGAGATCTATAGATACACAGAACCCCAAATTACTTACATATGCCTTTGGAATGAATTTTAACTTTTCTATGAATCTTGTTCAAGTATGGGATTACAATCTTTCAACTAAACAGGTGAAGTAACACTGAAGCCTCAAAAAAGAATCCTGGTCCACTTCATTCATTGCCTCAGACTTAACTCAGACCAGCAAGCCTGCCTCTCTCTGAGCTCCCTTTCCAGAAAACACGTTTTGCTGAGTTAGATGAAGAAGAAAGATGGCAGGAATTAACTGCTTTGTTTAAAAGGCTTTTCTGGGTAGCTGAGACAAGGGCAAAAAGCAAAGGTAGTTCACATTACTGGATTGAAATGTGGAATGGGGACCTAGTAAATGGACTTCTTGACTTTCAAATTTTTAATGTCCAGTGCCTGCTATGAGGCAGCATATATTCAGAATAAAAAACAAGAAAGGTAGTGAGAATATCAGCAGAGGATTTAAAAGTTGCCTGTCCTTTCCCTGTGGGAAGATTAAATCTGTGAAAAAAAAATGTGATATTTTTATATTTTTGTGGAAATCTTATTGTAAACTCTCTTCGGCAGAAGGAATGAAGAATGAGTATTATCTTTGCATAATTGAGATTTGTTTTCTCTACTCTTTTTGTTGTTCGTGAAATATTTATTTATTTATTTTTAAGGTTTAATTTATTTATTTGACAGAGAGAGAGATCACAAGTAGGCAGAGAGGCAGGCAGAGAGAGAGGAGGAAGCAGGCTCCCTGCTGAGCAAGGAGCCCCATGCGGGGCTTGATCCCAGGACCCTGGGATCATGCCCTGAGCCGAAGGCAGAGGCTTAACCCACTAAGCCACTCAGGTGCCCCTGATTATGAAATATTTAGAGGCTAGAAACAAGGTCTTAATTGACTTTCACACATGAAGCTCTTAGTAAAAATGATAGCTACCATTTATTAAATGCCTACTATGTGCCAGGTACTCTGTAGGCACTTTAAATATGTTATTCTAGAATATCTCCAATATAAAAAAAGTTCTGAATTATTCTACAAAGTTCCAGTACCTAACACTGATGAGCTTCATTGTCAAACATTCACGGTATTGTATGCGCTCTGACACATGTAAGTGCTAATCACTCGTCAGCTTCTTCAGACTTCCCATCCTACTATATTAGAGAACAGCCCCGGTTAGTTCTTTCTTTATTTTTTTTTAAGATTTTATTTATTTATTTGAGAGCGAGAGCATGAGCGGGGTGTAGGGGCAGAGGGAGAGGGAGAAGCAGACTTCCCTGCTGAGCAAGGAGCCTGATGCGGGCGGGGCTTGATCCCAGGACCCTGAGATCATGACATGAGCTTAAGACAAATGCTTAACCAACTGACCCACCCAGGTAACCCCCAAGTTAGTTTTTTAAAAAGCTAAGTTGATTTTTAACTGTCATGCTTTGCCACCATTAGTAACTTCTAAAAATATTTTTCTATCGATTGTTTTCAAGAACAATAGCAAAACAGTGGAAACAAACATTTACGGGGAAAGAACAAATTGGTGGATAAGATAGTTATTTTCAGATAGAAAACACTGATGACTGGTAGCCATGAAAAACCACTGTAGTTATGAAAACTGATTCTGAATTTCAAATTGCAACAATTTAGTAACAGACATTTCCTACATATTTATTAATGCTTTAATAGAAGGTTCAAAGACATGAAGTATAGGGGCATTTGAAATACTTTTACATTCAAATTTAGGACATAGTTTTATTTTCCAGAGGTATTAAATATAATGCTTTTCAACATAAGAATCACCTGACTTGTATAATGAGGACATTTATATTAAATCTGGTAACTTCTGGACACCAAAATTAGGATGCTATGGACACTGGCCTGGGTTTAAGAACCTTTCAACTCTATCTTCTTTTATTCTAGAAAGTACTACTAAAATTCCTCTGATTTGGCCTTTAAAGAAAATACTTCTTGTTGCCATTCCCTCTTTGCCATAGTTACTTATCTACTCATTTGTGTATTTAACCTTTATTTAATATATATAATGTATGTTAAGTATTGTAGATTCAAAGAGAAAAAAGAAACAGTCCCCTTTTTTCAATTATCTTACATTGTAGGAATCAGATAATTTTTTAAAGGTTGATTTATTTATTTGAGAGAGAGAGAGAGAGTGGGGAGGGGGTGGGGGGAAAGGAAAGGGGAAAAGGGAGAGAATCCTTGACCAGACTCCTCTCTGAGGGCAGAGCCCAATGCAGGGCTGGATCCCACAACCTTGAGATCATGACCTGAGCCAAAATCAACAGTCAGAAGCTTCATCCACTAAGCCACCCAGACACCCCAGGAATCAGATAATTTTAACTCAGTGTGAGGTTCTATAACCAGGGATAGAGTTATGTGCAGGCGCTTTGGGAATATAGAGAAGGAAGCTCTTAACCACTAAAAGGATATGGGGACATGAAAAAATAGGAGTTAACCACTGGGTGTCTGGGGCAGGGCAGGAAGAAGGGCTTGCAGCATTTCAGACCAAAGAACACAACCTGTTGAGACAGAACAGTGGGGAGCAAGGACGTGCGATTCTAGAAATGATGAGTGAGGCTCAAGTGTAGGGTTGTCAGAGTGCAGACAGGCTGAACTGTGAATGGAAAGGTAATCAGGATCAGATCATGAAGGCTCATGGTGAGGATTCTAAACTGATGGCCAAATGAGGAGTTTAGACCTGGGAAGTGACATCAGCAGGTCCTGTGTTTCGAAAGCTCCTTTTGGCTCTTGTGTGGAAGATAGCGCCACAGCAAGAATCTGCTGTGGGAGTCTGGGTACAAAGCCATGAAGATCTGAGCAAAATTATTGCTGTGGAGTAGTCAGGGAGAGACACACACAGGAGGTGTTTGGAAGGAAGACAAACTGATTGACAGACACCTGATAGGGGCAGATGAGAGGGAAGGAAGAGAGGATACCCCACCCCCACCATGTCTAGAGTGGGTAGTAGATGCGGATGTCATAAGCCGACCCCATGGTCTCAGAAGAAGGAGAAGCAGAGTCATGGAAAGACAATGAATTTTATTTCTGAGATATTGAATTTGAGATGTCTGAGAGATATACAAGTGGAGAATTCTAAACCAGATTAAAATCCTGTGAGTCCTCAGGCATTGAAAGATTGTATCTCGTGCCCTAGTCCCAGCAGTTAAACCAGAAACAATATGAAACCATGCAACAAATACAAGGAAGGCCAAAACTGTTTTGGTTTTTTCTAATAATGACTTTTCAAAAAACATTACCAAAATATAGGTTTAAAAATATGTTATGTATATATTTATTTCTCTGAAATTTATATTTTATAAATATATACTTATATTTTTATAAATATAAATTTTTATATTTTTATACTTTTTCTTTTCTGGCCCTGCTTGGCACATGACAGAGACATGTGCATAGACAGACCGCCTATTGGGTACTCCAGCCTGGGAGGTGATGGGGGCAGGGGTCAATCCTACTTCTTTCTGCACAGTTTCCCATGTGCTGAAGAATTCACATATCTGCTCACAGCAAATGTACTTAGGGTTTCACACTAACATAAGCCTATAGAAATCACACAGAAATCACACAGAAAAGGACACTTCACAGTCATCTGAACAGATCCAGTTTATGAGTCTCATTCACAGCTGTTCTTATTCTGTATCCATTTGGAGTCAGAGCTCTTGGGCCATGTGTTATTTTCCTATTTGAAGATTTTATTTATTTGTTTGAGAGCGAGAGAGAGAGAGAGAGAGAGAGAGAGAGAGAGAATGCTCAAGAAGTGGGAGGGGCAGAGAGAGAGAATCTCAAGCAGACTCATCACTGAGTGGGAAGCCTGATGCAGGACTCCAGCCCCTGACCCTGAGATCAGGTCCCCTGAGATCATGACCTGAGCTGAAACAAAGAGCCAGAGGCTCAACCAACTGAGCCACCCAGGTGCCCCTCAAATGGTTTTTATGAGAAATCCCTGGAGGGCTCACTGAACTAGATTGTTGGGTCTCACCCCAGGGGTTCTGAATCACTAGATCTGGGATGGAGCCCAAGGATTTACTTGTCTTTCTTTCTTTCTTTCTTTTCTTTCTTTCTTTTCTTTTCTTTCCTTTCTTTCTTTCTTTCTTTCTTTCTTTCTTTCTTTCTTTCTTTCTTTCTTTCTTTCTTTCTTTTTAAAGATTTTATTTATTTGACAGAGAGAGAGATACAGTGAGAGAGGGAGCACAAGCAGGGGGAGTGGGAGAGGGAGAAGCAGGCTTCCCACAGAGCAGGGAGCCCGATGCAGGGCTCAATCCCAGAACCCTGAGATCATGACCTGAGCAGAAGGCAGACACTTAGTGACTGAGCCACCCCGGCACCCCAGGATTAACTTTTCTAACAAGTTTACAGGTTATCTTGCTGCTGTCCAGGCAGTGCAATCTAATTACCCAAATTTTTCACAGTTAAAGCAATTAGAGGCGAACTCAGACAATAAATTAATTTTTAAAATTCACCGAAATAGACAAAAGGAAGAACTTGCTGAAAGTAGGGTGTGTTCATGATGAAAGGATCATTGGGGTAACTGGGGTGGGGATGGGGTCTTGCTTTTGAATAAAATATGAAATTATTTGTTATGACATTTCATTTTATTTTAGTTTATGAAAGCTGACCCTACACATCTTTATAGGCAAGCATAAAAAGTCCCTCTACTTTGATTCGAAATGCAGTTGATGATAAAAAGGACAAAGCAACTAATTCTGGGGCGCCTGGGTGGCTCAGTGGGTTAAAGCCTCTGCCTTCGGCTCAGGTCATGATCTCAGCGTCCTGGAATCGAGGCACGCATTGGACTCTCTGCTCAGCAGGGAGCCTGCTTCCTCCTCTCCTTGTCTCTCTGCCTGCCTCTCTGCCTACTTGTAATCTCTCTCTCTGTGTCAAATAAATAAAATAAAATCTTAAAATAAAAACCAACTAATTCTGCATTTGCAGGCAATGTAGATAGCCGTCATGTGTACATGCATAGAACAAGAATGATCCTTTGAGAGAATAAAAGTAACTTGAGCTTACAGTTTTTAGTTAAGAATCTGTCTTTCGTTGCTTGATTTCTGAATTTTTGCAAACTGCATGCCCTCCCTTGAGCAAACAATGATTTTCCCATTCAGTAAACAATCTTAATTGGCTACTTTGGCCATTATTACCTTGGAAAAATAATCCTGATAGCAGAAATTTTAAAATGGCAGGAGAGTGGGGGAATAAGTCATATTTGAAAAGAGAAGTTAACATGGCAAGGCTTGAAAACAGATTGGTAATATTATAGACTTTTATTTTTTTTTAATTTTTTTTATTTTTTTTATTTTTTAAAGATTTTATTTATTTATTTCACAGAGGGAGAGAGATCACAAGGAGGCAGAGAGAGAGGAGGAAGCAGGCTCCCCGCTAAGCAGGGAGCCCGATGCGGGCCTCGATCCCAGGACCCTGAGATCATGACCCGGGCCGAAGGCAGAGGCTTTAACCCACTGAGCCACCCAGGCGCCCTATTATAGACTTTTAAAAAAATATTTTCAGTTGAATAGAATCTAGAATTTTTATACAACTTTAGTATGACCAGGCAACTCCCAACTTAGGAAAGAATTCTGTCTAGAAGTGTTAAATTACTATACTGTACACCTGAAACTAATATAACACTGTATGTTAACTAATTGGAATTAAAATAAAAACTGAAAAAAATAAAAACTTCTCTGGAAAGTCATTTGTTAAGAAGTTGGAACAATTTCCAAATGACATTATTATACTTATAACATTCTACTTAAGGTTGCTGAGGGGTGTTTTATTTCCAAATCCAAAGAAAATTTACAAAATCCTCAAGATAACTGAAATACCAGATTTTTGCATGGAAAAGTTAGGGAAAAAAGTTTATAATATAAACCATTTGATGGAATGTTAAAGAAAGTACGTAGTGGAACTGGGTGTTCATTTCTAGCTGTGTGGTCTTGGGCAAGTCATTTATCTTTTCTCATTAGTAAACTGGCAGTGTTGATTAAGAGCATTAGAAACAATGTTTAACTTACAGTGTTGGCTAAGAGCATTGGAAACAATTGTGTCAAATCTCCCTCACAGTGCAGGGTGTTGTCAGGACAGTTGTTCCCAGGTATCTAAGCAGGATATGTCCCAAGACCCCCAGGGGATGCCTGACACTGTGGATAGTACCTAACCCTATATATATTATGTTTTCTCTATACGTATATGCCCATGATAAAGTTTAATTTATGAATTAGGCACAGTGAAAGAATAATAAAATAGAAAATTATAACAATGGGGACACCTATTATATCTCTCTTAAATAAATAAATAAAATCTTTTTAAAAACCCCAATATACTGACTGTACTATATTCACTCTTCTTGTTATGGTGTGAGATAATAAAATGCCTACGTGATGAGATGAAGTGAGGTGAATATTTCTGATGTGACGTTGCACTAGGCTGCTTTTGACCTTAAGATTCATTAGAAGGAGGATCATCTGCTTCCAGGCCAGGGTTGACTGTGGGGTAATTAAACCTGCAGAAAGCGAAGCTGCAGATAAAGGGGACTACTGTATCATAGCATTTATTAGGCTTTTACTAACCACCCACTCTGTATCAGGAAGAATACTAGCAATTTTCCTGTTATTCTATTACTTAGCAAAATAATCCTAGGAGGTAGGTATAGCTATTTTCAAGGTTGTAAGGGGAAAATAGAAAAAGGAAATGATTTAAAATTTTAATATTAAAATTTCCCTTAGTACCAAAGGGAAAGAATACACTTAAGTAGAAGAGGGTGATGATCTTGGGATTAACTGTAACATATTTACAATTATTATTTCACTGATCCTTGCAGCTGCCTCATGAGATTGGAATGACTATTTTTTCCATGTTATAAATTTTCTGATAATCAGCACATTTCAGAGTCTAATCTAAAGTAGGTAATAGAGTGCCAGGAATTGTGTGGAAGAGATACAGTTTGATACAATTCCTGTATCAGTTACAAAGTGTTGTATTGTCTAGGACAGTAGGGGCAAGGGATAGAAGGTGGCCAATGGGAAAGTAATAAGAAAAGTCAGGTGTAATCCATTGGTTGAATGTACCAGATGTTCCGAAATCAGATGTTTGTTTGTAATCTAGGGAACATCTGGATTTGATGGATGGAAAAATTGCAAGTGCCCTATAATTCTACTAAAAAATTAGCTGTAAATTTCTTGGTTCACAAGGAAATTGTTATTTACAAATAAATCGTCTCATTTAATGAAAAACTAAATCCCTTTCAATGTCAGCGTTTTTCAGGCAGTACATTACTACATAGGAAACCAGAATCTAAACTATTTGGGAAGCAAAAAATTAATGTTAAATATTTAATGTCATATTTTTATTCAGAGCTATAGCAGGTTACCAGTTCAGTATGAACCAGAGATCCATATGACTTGATATACATTTATTACCAATCCAGATATTGTCTGAAGTGAGCTAAGCCTTCTCTTATTAGATTGTAAGGAAGGTCTGCTTAACATAGATCCTAAGGGATAAAGTGAGAAAAATCTTTCAGAAAACAGAGGTTATGAATATCATAGATTTGGTCATTCAAACAAGTCATATTCTTTGCTGAATATAATTTTTTTTAAAGAATAATTTACCAACTAAACCTTATTGCTTGTTAAGCATAAGGCTAGGTGCTGGAAATACAAAGATAATAAGAACGTTCTTCCTCTGTAGGACTTCACTGCCTAATGGGAATACATCAGTAAACTGCTACTTACAAAACAAGGAGGGTTAGCACCACGAGGGAGGCATGAGAGAGAGCCCTGCAAGGGTGTTATTCATTCTCCTCCTGACCTGACTACCCAACAAGTGTTTGCTTTCTACTGGGATCAAAATGCCTCTGGTTTTTGTTATTTTTTTAAATTTTTTGTTCCTGCACACCCCTCATCCAGTTTCCCCTAATGCTGACCTCAAAACTAAGAAATTCGCACTGTGACAGTATCGTAGTGGTGTGTCTCCTTTGTCTGCAATCTGATAGCTTCTCAGTCCTTCCTGGTTTTTTTTTTTTAGGACCTTGCTGCTTTTGAAGATACCTGGTCAAGTATTTTGTAGACTGTCCTCCATTGGGGTTTGATGCATGTTTTCTCATGGTTATAGCGAGGCTGAGGATTTGGGGAGGCAGACCACATAAGTGATGTGCCCTGTTTACTGCGTGACATCACATGCACAGGACATTATAGGTCTCACTACTGGTGATTTAACTTGATCACTTGTCTTATGTGATGTCTGCTGAGTTATTCCCCTGTAAGGTATTGGTTTTCCTTTTGTAATTAAATATTTAGGGGAATCTGATGTTTTCACTGAAGAAATTATCCAGACCTTTTTTTTTCCTTGAAAATAGTCTTACTGATGGCACAACCATTGTGTAGTCAAAGACACGGTATTAGAGGCCTGGAAATGAGATATATTTATATGAATAGCCACCAAGTGTAAGGTCCATGTATCTATACTATAAATGAATGTTCTGTTAAAGTCTTCAAACTCACATTTTCCAAGGGGAAAGAAACTATAAAAGAGACAAATAAAGCATATCTATTGACTACCGGGACATACATATAGTGGGTAACATTGAGGGTCTCTCAATTCCTGATTACCACACCACTTAAATTCAGACAATCACTAATCCTAAAGCTGGAAGCACAGATACTCCCAATTTGCATTTGTAATAGATATGAAAGGCATTTTTTTTTCTGGGGCTCCCCTAAGAGGGATGACCACCCCATTTTATTTTTTAAAGATTTTATTTATTTGAGAGAGAGCATGCACAACCACGGGGAGCAGCAGACAGATGGAGAAGCAGGCTCCCTGCTGAGCAGGGAGTCCAATGCAAGGCTCAGTCCCAGGACTCTGGGATCATGACCTGAGCCAAAGGCAGACACCCAACCTACTGAGCCACCTAGGCATCCCATGACCACCCCATTTTAATCCGAATTTACTTCCTAGCTTATCTTCAAGAATGACATAACTAAGGAGTAAATTACATGGAAAATAATTCATTGGAAAATCCTCTGATGTAACACTGGTCTTAGATGTAGGTATAAAGATAGTAGTAGATTTATTAGTAGTGAACAATCATACTATAGAAATATTCAGAGGAAACAAAAGGAATGTTCTAAGGAGAACAGGTATGAAAGACTGTTTGCCTGTTTTTGCAGAACAAACTAGCCTTGCAAAGCTAAAGATATTTCAACATTTTCCCATGATACATAATACTCAGGGGAAAGAGAAACAGACAAACTGCCTACAAAACTTTGGTTCACAAATCTGGCTAAGATTACCAAATTCGATTATACCAAATCTCCTATTTAAGAAAAGTTTTGGAAGCTGAGGGAAAATACTAACAGTAGTGATCCCTTGGGGAAATTTTTGGAGTCTTGCTTTTTCATTTATGGTTCTATAATATCGGATTTTTATTTATTTATTGACCATGACCAAGTACTACTTTAAACTGAAAATAAATTAGACAGGAAATTTTTAAAAATCCTATTTTTAATAAAGACTAAAGCCTTGCTATAGCCTTGCTATAAGTGAAATGAAGGTCAGAACACAATAAATTAATCTCAATAGAGGTTAGTTACCCAAGTATCCAAAGGACATTGGTAAAGGGTAATTGTTCTACGACAAAAGCTTGAGAAAGGGATTCTAAGTTTATGTGGGACTCAGTGGATGCCAGAGCATGTGGTTGGTTAGATGTTTAGCCACTACATAGATTTTTCCATGTAGAAGTTTATAGTCTAGCAAAGCAAAGATTGAGAAGACCTTCTTTTGTTCATTTAGATTTTACATTATTTAGAATCCTGCCCCAAATTTTAAAATTAGAGAGAGGGGTCCAAGCTAAAATTATTTTTCTGTTGTGTGAAAAGTAATAAAAACTCATTGATAGGAATGGTACCTCACTGAACATTTGCAAGTTGTTTTTTTACATTATTATTTTCTAATAACTGGAGTATCTATTTGTGAAAAAGCCAAAGGGGAAAATGCCTTAAAAATATATAGATATGGGGCACCTGGGTGGCTCAGTCATTAGGAGTCTGCCTTCGGCTCAGGTCATGATCCCAGCGTCCTGGGATGGAGCCCCGCATCTGGCTCCCTGCTTAGCAGGAAGCCTGCTTCTTCCTCTCCCATTGCCCCTGCTTGTGTTCTCTCTCTCTGTTAAATAAATAAATAAAATCTTTAAAAAATATATAGATATGAGAGTGGTGGTGGTGGGGTGGTCAGTGAGGTTTACCCAGGCCTCACCTAAGAGCAAAAATTCCAGTTCCTCTTCGGAAGATTACTTTCCCTCCAACACCTGGGGCTCTCTCCCCTCTTCCCATTCATTCGGAAGAATGAAGGCCTATATTCCCTCCTGAACTCTTAAGTGAGCTGTTCAGTATGTGTAATTCCACCAGTAACACAGAATCCTGGCAAATTAAATGGTAGGTAAACACGGGAACAGGATACAGAATAAGTAAACATGAACAGGATACAGCTTTCTTGGGAAAAAAAAAAGCCAATATTTAACAAATGTTACCCCTGATGAAACAGTCATCAGTTAGCTTTTCAGGCATTTTTCTGTTTAAGAAAATAATCTACATTAAGTGTCTCAATAGTAAACAGGGTTAGCTTCGAAAAGGTATTTTTGTTATGTTGGAGGAGCATGCTTGTAAAATTTATTAAACAGTTAAGTACTAGGTAAAACAGGGCTTGTATCTAATTTCTTAGAACCCTTTTGTTTTCTTGCCATTAAGTTTATTCTGGGTTCAAAACAGGGCTTGTCCGCAGATAATGATGCGTGTGGTGGTAATAAAATTAAAAAAAAAGTAATTCTAGAAATGCCTAGGGGAAAACTTTCAGTAATTCTTGTGCAACCCTGAGTTTTTTTTTGTTTCAGCTTTGAAAAGTCTTTTACACCAGGTGTTTCTCATTTCCACTGAGGTCCCACCGTGCAGTCGCCCCACCAAGATTCCACCTGCCTCCCCTTTCCCCTCCGGCTCCCGAAGTTTCCTCCCCGCCCCCCTCCCAAGGCGTGGGCAAGCACTCCTCAGCGAGTGGATTCCTCAACTGGCTTTGCCCGGCTGCACGTGACCTCCCTAACACCTGTAGGCGGCCTTCCGCTCACAGCGCCCCCGTCCCCTCAGCCAGGTACCGACCCAGCGCGGCTCCCCGCCCCCCCCCCAGGAGGTCACGATCCCGGTGCGAGCCTCGCTCGGGCGGGCAGGGGAGGGGCCGAGGCTTGGCCACGGCAGCTGCTCGAGCCCTTGCGGCCTGATTATCACATGACTCGACGGCGGCGGTAGCCGTGGCAGCAGGCGCGCGGGCTCTGCCGGCTCGCCGGGTGGGCTCAGTTCCGCTCCCGCAGGAGTCGAGCGCAGAGGGCGGGGAAGGGACCTGCTGCCGCGGCGGTTGCTCGGCCGCTCCCGGAGCGCGCGGCGTCTCTCCGGGCCCGGCCGGCCCGCTCCATGCCGCTCCGTTGCGGAAGTGTAGCTGGGGGAGGCGGCGGCGGCGGCACGGCGCGCGGGAGGCCGGGGCCCGGCCCCCTGCAGCATTAGGCTCCGGGAGCCGCGCGGC
>LNAC01000280.1:1558703-1584753 GCA_002007465.1 Ailurus styani
GATGCGGGCCTCGATCCCAGGACCCTGAGATCATGACCTGAGCCGAAAGCAGAGGCTTTAACCCACTGAGCCACCCAGGCGCCCTCTTCCTGCCTAAATGTTCTAACTAGGACTTCTAGTACTATGTTGAATAAAAGTGGTGAAAGTGGATATTCTTGTCTTGTTCCTGTTTTTTTTTTTTTTAAAAGATTTTATTTATTTATTTGACAGAGAGAGATCACAAGTAGGCAGAGAAGCGGGCAGAGGCAGAGGGGGAAGCAGGCTCCCCGCTGAGCAGAGAGCCCGATGTGGGGCTTGATCCCAGGACCCTGAGATCAGACTTGGGCTGAAGGCAGAGGCTTTAACCCACTGAGCCACCCAGGTGCCCCATCTTGTTCCTGGTCTTAGAGGAAGAACTTTCAGGTTAGCACCAGTGAGTATAATGTTGTTAGCTGTGGACTTGTCATATGTGGCCTTTATTACACTGAAGTACATTCCCTCTCTACCTACTTTGTTGTGAGGTTTTTTGTTGTTGTTGTTTTTATCATAAATGTATGTTGAATATTGTCAAGTGCTTTTTCTGGATCTATTGAGATCATATGATTTTTATCCTTTATTTTGTTACTGTGTATCACATTAATCGATTTGTGTATATTAAACCATCTTTTCATCCCTGGAATAAATCCCACTTGATCATGGTGTATGATCCTTTAAATGAGTTGTTGAATTCAGTTAGCTAATATTTTGTTGAGGTTTGCATCTGTGTTCATCAGGAATATTGGCCTGTAATTTCTTGTGGTGCCATTATCTGGTTTTGGTAGCAGGGTAATGCTGGCTTTGTAAAATGTATTTGGAAGCATTCCCTCTTCTGTCATTTGGAAATTTGAGAAGGAAGGACAGATTATTATTAAAGGAAGATATATTTTGATTCTAGATGTTTGGTTTTACAGTTTTCTCTGATTTGTCTGATTTGAACGGAGGATTGATTCCTCTCTCCAACCCTTANTTATTATTATTTTTTAAGGATTTTATTTATTTATTTGACACAGAGAGAGAGAGATCAGATCACAGCTAGGCAGAGAGGCAGGCAGAGAGAGAGGAGGAAGCAGGCTCCCTGCCGAGCAGAGAGCCCGATGTGGGCCTCGATCCCAGGACCCTGGGATCATGACCTGAGCCGAAGGCAGCGGCTTTAACCCACTGAGCCACCCAGGCGCCCAGGACAGATTATTATTAAAGGAAGATATATTTTGATTCTAGATGTTTGGTTTTACAGTTTTCTCTGATTTGTCTGATTTGAACGGAGGATTGATTCCTCTCTCCAACCCTTAAATTTATTTTTGAATTACTTTTCCTCTTTCAGGAAACAAATGCTGTTCACCTGCTTCCATTCTTTCATTCAATTAATGAAATCATTGCATTCCTACTATGTGTCAGGTATTGGTCATCTTCTTGGGCCCATATGATAAGACAAAGTCATTGTTCTCAAGAAGAGAATTTTATTTATTTATTTAGAGAGAGACACAGTGAGAGAGGGAACACAAGCAGGGGGAGTGGGAGAGGGAGAATCAGGCTTCCTGCAGAGCAGGGAGCCAGATGTGGGGCTCAATCCTACGACCCTGGGATCATGACCTGAGCTGAAGGCAGCTGCTTAACAACTGAGCCACCCCGGCGCCTCTCAAGAAAATTTTATGTCAATAGTCTTTCCCCTTTTAGTGTCATCCCTTGAAATTAAAGTGAAATCATGGACTAAAGGTTGAAAGAGGCCAGCATTGGGGAAAGGAGGGCAGGAAGGGCGTTTGTTTTATTTTTAATGTCTTAATGCTTCTGGGCAATTTTAAATCTCAGCATTTGGACCCTTTAAGTCATATGACAGAAGTGAACTATCCTTTCCAGCAAGCACAGTAATTAGCTGTCGTTCTCTATACCTGAAGGTTCCACTACCCTTATACCTACCCGTATAAAGGCATGAGTGAAGAAAAAGTTATTCTAACACTAGAAAAAATGGCAAGGAAGACTTTATTCAAAACTACTGCAGGGCGCCTGGGTGGCTCAGTGGGTTAAAGCCTCTGCCTTCGGCTCAGGTCATGATCTCAGCGTCCTGGGATCGAGGCCCGCATTGGGCTCCCTGCTCAGTGGGGAGCCTGCTTCCTCCTCTCTCTCTGCCTGCCTCTCTGCCTACTTGTGATCTGATCTCTCTCTGTGTCAAATAAATAAATAAAATCTTTAAAAAAAAAAACAACTACTGCAATAGGGGCATTTTAGTGGGGGAAAGAAATTAGACTCAATTCCAAATGCAGCAAGGACAGCTGGGAATTTATAGCCAATGAACAGAGTGAGGACATTAGTGGGTGGAAAATTACTAAGAGGAGACATCAGGGGTAGGGAGATTCTTGTTGAAGACAGGTCAAGGGCTTAGACATCAAGGTAGGAGAGGAGGATCTGAAAGGTGATCAGATTTGACTGCTAAGTGGTGACCTAAGGAACCAAATCTATTATTAGCTGTTGTCAGCATTTCATTAAATAAAGGTTAAAGGCCAGAAGTATAGAGGCAAATAATCTCAGCAAAAGAGCAGTTTCTAGTTTTTTTGAAAATGCTATGATATTGCTATTTTTCTAATTTTTCACAGACCCATAAAACTACATATTTTTCCTGCCCTAGAGGATTCCTAAGGCACTTTCCAGTTTTAAACTTGAGAGTTCCTGGGGTTAAGCTAAGAACCAGTGCCTTTCCTTCTAAGCTGAGATCTTTTCAATGGAGCTTACTGTCTTCTTTATTGTGGTTACAGTTTTGAATTATTTTTTCCCCAGCACTTTATTATGAAAATTTTCAAACATGCAGAAAAGTTGAAACCATTATGCTCTTAGCACCATATGGCTACTATCCAGATTCTGCTCTGTACATATTGCTATATTTGCTTAATCACTTGCCTAGCCATCAGTCTATTACTGTTATTTTAAAGTGTATGTTTCCTTTAGTCCAGTGGCTTTGATTTATGCTACTAAGGTATTTTCCACAGTAAATCAGAAATGAGGATTAGTAGCTATGACAGTCTCTGTTGAGAAAACCACCAAACGGCTGGGTCCTCATCCAGGTGGGGGGAGCCAACCTAGATTTAACTTTTATTCCTTTGGCACCCTGCAAATAATCCCTCAGTCCATATGCTTGTCATCACTTGGCATTCACATAACGGAGAGCTTTAGATGGGGTCCAACTGAAAATGAGAAATAGATGACCTCTCTCTTTGCTGTGCTCCTGTTTAATTAAAGCAGTAGGAAATTTGTTGAAAACTCGAGTCATTCCTTCTGGCAGCCGGTGATCAGGCAGGTGAATACTGTGAGGAGAAGTCTGTTTGTAAAGACAAACGTGTTGCCTGAAAATTGCGGCTGATGAATAAAGACTCCATTGTGCCGTTTTCCTTCCTTCTGAGGTAGATCTTGTCCACTAGGAGGCTTAGGGAAATCGAAATACCTGCCTAATTGCCTTTCTTCTGGTGTGGTCGGATCGCTTGGGTCTTCTGAAATGTGACTCCGTAGCACTTTCTTTGTTATACTGTTTCTGACTTAAACTGTAAAATTTAAGTGCTTACCTACCTGTATTCTCTCTCTGTGTGGACTTTATGCTTCCGTATTTATGAAAGAGCATAACGCCCTGCCACATACACTTAAATGTCAGCAGCTGTCTGCATGTATAATAAAAGAGGAAAATGAGGCTCAGAGAGAACATAAGTTCCTTCAGAGTCTCATGCAGCCCCATGATCCTGGTGACCATCGTGGAATCACTGAACCTGATCCTTCACTGTGTCCAGTTATTTATTGATAAAAAGACATCTTACCCCTGTGAACAAAATGTCACAGAAGGGTGTAATATATTTTATTACGTAAAGGAAATTAGTAAGGCTTAATCACCAGGTGGCTTTAAATTAGATAAGGGCGTGTTGGCACATCAAGTTTTACATAAAAGGATGCTTTTCAAAGCTTTAAAGAATGGTTCTCTTCAATATGATAGGCTTTCTTAGTATAAGCATGTGTCCTGAGAACAACAGCCCAAATCTTGCCAAATTACCATCTTTGCTCTGAAGTGCCTTTTTTCATATTTTAACATTTTTGGAAACCCTGAGTCTTAAAACCAGTCTGTACATTTTGGGTGGTGGCATTTTTCTAAAGTTAATAACTCCTGTGTTGTTGTATACATAGCTGCTTAGAAGTGAACATGCTGAGGAATTCTGAATGATGGGGCACAAATCATGAATTGGGTTTTATAGGAGATACCCTCTTAAAGTTTACTTTGGGAATCCTATTAGCCAAGCTCTTTACTGAAGGAGAATCAAATTTTCGTGGGAATGTTGCAAGTTAGTGTGGACTTTGGGGGTCACCAAGGCCCCCCAGCACAGGTGTAGCATTTGTTTGCTGGGCCTCAGCCCCGTGGACTCGTGCAGGGACTGTCTTGTGGCGTGCAGGCATCAGTGAGTCGAGGCAGGCCTGATGGAGCCTTGCTGGATGGGGGAGTGTCATCAATCATCACAGGGCCGAGGAGGACAGAGGAATCAAGTATGTGCTGCACCGAGAGGACCAGAGTGGGTTTGTGTGCTCTCTTGTCCTTTCAGTAAGTTGACAAATAGACATTTGAGCTATTTAAAAAAGGTGCCTCTTTACCATATGACCTTTTTCATATCAGTATAGGAAGAAAGAAAAATCTCGAGTGATGCGATTAATTTTTTTTAATAAAAATGCTGTGGATTATGGAATCACTGTAGCGCTGTGTGTGCTAGTAGCTATTCTATGCCTTTTTTAAATGTTGACAAATTAGCACACAGCTAGCAAAAAGAAAAGAAGATAAATGTTCAGTAGGAAGCAAATTTTAAGGTGCAGTGAATATGAATAGCCCATAAGAGGATATGAGGGGTGGGAGGGAACCAAACTGGTATTACTGTAGAAAGAGCTGTATTAAGAGGATTTTTTTTTCATACAAAAGAGGAAATGACTACAATATTTTGTTGCAAATAAATAGCCTATGAGGATGAACTCTGAAATAAATGTTTGGGAAAAACAAAGAGCAGTTTTATCAGCCTTGTAGGATGGCGTTCACCCTGTAAAGTAGGCTGTAGAGCCAAGGAGCCCGATTACACGGCCTCTTGGCGCCCTTCCCTGTGATTCTGACTAATGGGGCCACGCTGCCCTGTTGTTTGAACCAGGTGTCCAGAGCTGGGCTGGTGATTCGGTGCAGCCGTAAATGGGGAGAAAAGAGTTGGCAACTCGCACTACAGCAGCTGGTGTTTAATTTTTTAAATATCCAGGTGTCAGATGGGAATTCCATGGGCCCAGAGTTGAAGCCCTGCCTCCCCTCCCGTCCCCATGCTCCAGGTTATCCGGTCAGCGCTGGCGGAGGCCACCTGGCCCTTCCCTGCCTCGTATACCACCTGGAGCCCTGCCTGGTGCTTTGCCACCCTCACAGGCACCACGGGGTGCCGCCGAGCTCTGGGGGAGCTGTGGGTTCCCTCCAGTTCTGGCTCCCCACCTTCTCACTGTTGTGGACCCTTTCGTTTATTTTACTCGGATGTATCCCTTTGTGAAGGATTTTAACCAGACACATCATATCTCAGCAAGAAGGGAAGGGTGGGTGTCATGATGATCACATTTGAACTGGTAACATTTCAGCCAAAGCAAAGGATTGGCTTCATGTGCGTTTCCTTATTGCCTACAGTCTATTTTTCATTAGCTTCTTTTTTCCTCTAATACTTAAAATCGCTTAGGTTTCCTCATGCTACCTTCCCAGATCCTTTAGGAGCCTGGACCACAAGCTGAAACCCTCCCACCAGGCTTGGCTCCTGCACCAGCCCTGGGTTTTCCACCAGTTGTGCTCAGATTCGTGTCAAGATCGTTTTCTTTGGGATTCAGATGCGACACAGCTTCCTGGAGCATGTCATTTCAAAGTCCCTGATGTCCTTCCCTTGTTGAAAACTATGTTTTAATAGTTTTCTTGGCTCACAAAGGGCACAAGTTGCCTGAGAGGCCTGATAGTTGTCAGCTGCAAGTTTAATTAAACTCGTGCTGAGAATATTATCCTTTTTTTCTAGCAGAGTTTTGACCCTTGGGCAAAAATTTATCTTGCAAAAAATTTTTATCATCCACTGATGATGAGTGAGAAGAATTTAAAAACATCTTTAGCTGTCTATTAACCTGTCAAGATGGAGAAAGGCATTGATTAGTCAGGAACACAGCATTAATTTTTTTAAATGACATTTTTTTCTTATTGAAAAATTGATATGCATTCATTGTAGCACTTTCAAATTCTCATAAGCACTATGAAGAATATAAAAATGATCCATAAATTCTATCACTCATACTCAACTTCAGTTGATAACTTGTGTATATCTCTAAGTACATTTTATTTACAAAATGGGATGATTCTACATATAGATTAGTATTTTCACTGCAAATAAAGTGACTGTCCATTTAAATAAACATCATACTCTGTCATAGATTTTTTCTTTCCTTAGTGGTAACTTTTTTTTTTCTTTTTTTACTATTAAGAAGAATCCTGGGATGATTTTTCTTTTAGATTAATATTTGTTAAGCCAAAATTTGAAAGGTGATATTTTTCTGGGGAAAATGTTCAAAATGGACTTTCAAGTATTACTAGTGACATTATTTAATAGTTTGAAAAGATCAGTGTTTCAGATGAAAATTGTATTTGAGAAATATTATATACTTTATTTTAAAATCCTTTACCAAAGTAGTGTTTTGGTAAGCCAGGCTTACTGATTTAAGAAACAATATTGCTGCTTTTTCATATTTAGGATTGATTTTTAGGAAAACGACCCTTAAGGACTAGTTTTTTTCTTTTTTTGTTTTTTTGGTTTTTATTTATTTATTTGACACAGAGAGAGAGATCAGATCACAAGGAGGCAGAGAGGCAGGCAGAGAGAGGGAGAAGCAGGCTCCCTGCTGAGCAGGGAGCCCCATGCGGGCCTCGATTCCAGGACCCTGAGATCATGACCTGAGCCGAAGGCAGAGGCTTTAACCCACTGAGCCACCCAGGCGCCCCCTTAAGGACTAGTTTAAGACCCTACTCTGAAGATTTGCATGATGATTCTGTCTTAAGAGCTAAAAGCATTGACTATCATGACTTTGAGAGATAATTGGTGACATATCTTGGTTTAACTTAATTGCTTTAAATTTTAATGAGTAATCTTGAGGGGGTATGGGCATTATCATATACATTTTAATTTCTCTAGTACTTAAGGTAGAGTCATAGACATCAATCCTCAACTATTACGTTGACCTGAAGTAGGTGGATGTAATTGATACAGTTACTCTAATTTCAAATGAAGGAAAGATCACCTTCGCTCTGTAGACTATTTCAAATTATGTGCTCAACTCCTGGGAACACAACAGTTAACACAGTACCGAAATTTCATCTGCTTAAATGTTTGTTGGAGGCATTGTATGGTATTCTCTAAGTCTGGACTGTCCTGCGGGAAAACAAGGGAAAAACATCTAGCTTTCGGACTCATAGCTGGAAATAAGCAATAATAACTGATCCTGCTGGAAAAAGTAGATTTCTTGGTATAGATGAGTGAGTGGCCTGTAATGGGAAGTCTGTCTGTCTGGATGCTGCTGTGTTCAGAAACCCACTGAAGTTCTGAACATTATCAGTGCTTTCTCTTCCCTCATCTGCTCAGCCTTTTTTTCTCTACCTTATTTTCTTTACTTTGGAGTATTTTTGGTGTATTCATAAGGTGACTGCCCATTAATCCTTTCTCTGTGTACAAGCTAAGGCATTATTGAATTGGGCACAGTCAAATTTAGTTCATCTCTGGATTGGATAATTTCTGCTAAAATGTGCAGTTTCCTTTTGAATCAAAAACTCAAAGTCATGCGAAGTAATTGGCCCATTTCCATCTCTAACTCCAAGCCAGCAACTTCTTATTTAAAGTCATGTACACGTCGGTATGGACTAGTTAGAATAAAGAAATTCTGTATTCAATTTTAATTTCATTAATTTCTAGTCCTATGTTGGTATTGGTTGTTCAGCTGAGCCTGAGGAGCTTTTGTTTTTGTCAGCTGTATATAAATATGATACTTACTGTACTGGAAATTAAAACCGAGAGAACATAAAAATATTTGAATTTCAGTTCATTTTTAGTGAAAAATAACCCTACTTTCCAAAATAAAAACCAAGTTAGAAGAGCGGTATCCTTCTACACTTGCAAATCTCTTTAGTATCCTGTTTACTAGAAGACAGTTGGATTCTGACCTGCTTCTGCATTTCGTCTCTTGTACCATCACACTCACTTGCACTCAGTGAGAGAAGGGGAGTGGAAAAGGGTAGGGGCACCACAGCATTATGGTGAAAATCATTTCGACCTCATGTATCCCGTAGAGGGCCTGAGCGACTCCCGCCATCCCTGAGAACTATGGTGGTGGGGGGCAAGTGTAGTCAGCATCACTCTCTTGTTATTGTTTTGAGCTGTATTTTACCGATAGGGAAACGTAGCCCACTTTAAAAAAAATTAGGGTTGGAATAGAGTTCTTCCACTTCCGACATAAATGTTTGTACTGATTCTGGAGTCCACTTTTCCGCGCTCTGTGTGGTATTTCTTCCAGACGTGCAGAGTACTTTGTCTTCTCCGGAGGGCCTGTGCGTTGTGTATGTCTGGGCTGTTTAAGACTGATGGACAATTCAAGGTTGTGAGTGTTAAACTTGTCTTTAACATACTAAAAACTGTAGGGGCCAGAATGCACTATAAAATATAAATCTTCGGTAAAATACAATTCTCAGGTTGATGGCAATTCTGGGATGATTTAGTATAGCATGGCACTGGGTTTTTTTGATTCTTCATTTTTTTTTTTATCATTGCCATACATTTACTGTATACTTCACGTGGGCAAAGGAGCAAAAGATAAAGAAGGTTTAACCTTAAGTGGTTTACACTCTTGTTGGGAAGATAAATTCATGAAAAGATGAAAATCTAAGCATAGTCTATGACAGAGGAGTAGTGTGTGCTGGGAGATTAGTATCTTGAAGAGGCAGCATGAGGTCGTCTTGGCTCTTCTCCTAACCAGCTTGTGGCTTCAGCAAGCTGGTTCACTTTTTTAGCATTCGGTTGGCTTATTTATAAAGTTAGGTCATTGCTTCAGTCCTTTCTGCTTCTGAGGTGCTGGGAGTAAGTAGTAGCATAAAAGAAGTTGTGTGCGCCGATTCGTTAATTTTGAGTGACTTTTATGTTTTATTTTTATGTTCATAAAAAGGAATGCTTTTTCGTTTGCCTTATTTGCTTTGTCTTAAATCTCTGATGGATCTGTTGGCTGAATACGCATTTTAGTGAAAGGTGGAAGGGAACTGAAAATGTAATTACATTTGACTTCATGATGCAAACTTATAAATCTAACACAGTGGTAAAACCAAGAATGGTATAATGGTAAGTAAGCCTCTGTCTGGGGAGTTGCCTGCCCTCCCCACCCTGTGCAACACTGAAGGAAAGAGTGCTGAGCACAGATTATAACCTAGTTTCTAGGAAAAAAAATAAAAATAAACTTAGCCTATCATGGAGTAAGAGGGACTAAAATTTTAGGGATTTTCCCTCAAATTCTTTTAGAATAATGATGCAGTTACTGTATCTGTCCAGAAAAGTTATGATTTAAAGTATTTGCAGGGAGAAATGTTTCAAAATTGTATCAGTGAAGCAGGTAAAATTATGGTGGTGAGGATTCCATCATAATTGGTTCCCATTGCTGCCACTCAGTCCTTTTTTGGGGCATGATTCAGTTGGCCAAACTATAATTTGTAAAGTATGTAGTTATCTGAGTAGTGTCTATAAAAAGTTTTTTTTTTTATGTGAAATTGGTTGAAATCTCTGGATCCTTCCAGAAAAAAAGGAATGATGATCAGAACCAGTTTTTAATTTAGTCCTCCATTAGCCCCACGTTTGCCTGAGGGTGGGTGACCTGAGGACACCTCCGAAGTTCTCAGAATTGTGCTGTCGCTTGGTGCAGAGCTAATGTCCTTTGCTTTGGCAGTTAAATTGCTGTGGAAAGCTGCTGTACTTGATGCAATTTTAATCAATACTTCGTACTTCTATGTGGCCCTGTAGCTACTGTATCACTCCATTCTGCTCAGCATCTCTGACCTAAAAGTAAAGGACACAGTATCTTGCTTGAAATTTGGTTTTGAAAACTCATGTGAGTCCGATTATATTTTAAAAGCACTGGGAGGCTTGCTACTTGAACCATATCCCTGGAAGGAAATAGTTTCTCCATGTTGAGAATAGTTCTGTTAATCAGTCTTGGTTCTTTGTGAGTTGAACTTTGCTACATTTTTCTGAAGTGGGAGATAACTAGTGATATGTGCATTTCAAACATTAACCAGCACTTAGCTAGTTAGCATCAGTAGCTTCTTGAAGGGTACCAGGGATAAGTGGCTAAGGGTGAGTGGTTGGAATTCACTCGGCTTCCTCCCTAAAGTTCTTTTTGATACCCTTCTAGGATCGATTTATTTCACTTTTTACATCTTTGTTCATATCAGAACTGCTGGAGCTTCCATTTCTACTTATTCTAATTAAAATAGGAACTCTTCAAAACTTTGCACTCCACTGATCTTTTCCCTCACAAAAAAATGTACGCTCTCAGTGTTTGAACTTAAATTACATATCCTTTCCTGAAATGCATTTATTTTTTACCATATCTCAAAGCTGTAATTTACCTCACCTGTAAAGTTAATTGAACAGTTTTATAAGAAACCAGCAATTTTATTCCATAAATATAATAGGCTAGGTGCTTATAAATTGAAGGGAGAGCCATCTTCATTTCATTCCATGTGGCATTCAAGCTTTTTTGGAGTATGGTAGAGGACAGACACCAAAAGCAAAATAGATGTTCAGATTGTGTTATGTTAGTAAATAGCTTGTTAAAATTACATTTATTAAAGGAAATCTCGGGGTCCCTGGGTGGCTCAGTCGGTTGATCGCCCAACTCTTGATTTTGGCTCAGCTCATGATCTGAGGGTTGTGAGATCGAGCCCCATGTTGGGGCATGAAGTTCCAAGCTCAGTGGGGAGTGTGCTTGAGATCCTCTTTCTCTCCCTTTGCCCCTGCCTACTATTTGTGTGCTCTTGTGTGTGCACACTCTCTCTCAAATAAATCTTTAAAAAAAAGAAAATCTCATCAACAATGCCCATTTTTTTTTAAGATTTTATTTATTTATTTGTCAGAGAGAGAGAGAGCACAAGCAGGCAGAGGCAGAGGGAGAAACAGGCTCCCTGCTGAGCAAGGAGCCCGATGGTGGGACTCGATCCCAGGACGCTGGGATCATGACCTGAGCCAAAGGCAGCTGCTTAACCAACTGAGCCACCCTGGTGTCCCCATTTTTTTTTTTTTAAAGATTTTATTTATTTATTTGACAGAGAGAGAGAGAGATCACAAGTAGACTGAGAGGCAGGCAGAGAGAGAGGAGGAAGCAGGCTCCTCGCCGAGCAGGGAGCCCGATGCGGGCCTCGATCCCAGGACCCTGAGGTCATGACCTGAACTGAAGGGAGAGGCTTTAACCCACTGAGCCACCCAGGCACCCAACAATGCCCATTTTTAATAAGTCATGCTGGGTGCAAGTAAAGCAGACTCTCAGCTAACTAGGTAAAAAACAACAAATTAATTTCCATTTTCAGCCAGCTAACATTTATGAAATTTCCACTGAATATATAAGCCTTCCTTTTTTTTCTTTTCTTTCTTCCTCTTTCTTCCTTTCTTCCTCTTTCTTTCTTTCTTTCTTTCTTTCTTTCTTTCTTTCTTTCTTTCTTTCTTTCAAGATTTTATTTATTTGACAGAGAACACAAGCAGGCAGAGGGGCAGACAGAGGGAGGGAGAGGGAAGCAGGCTCCCTGGTGAGCAGGACCAAGACCCTGGGATCATGCCCGGGGCTGAAGGCAGCAGTTTGATCAACTGAGCCACTCAGGTGCCCCTGAATATAAGCCTTTCAAGGTTAAAAAATGCATTCCCTATCTTCAAGGATTTCACAGGTCAGCAGGGGAGGTATTATGCATGTAACTATGATATAGTGATCTGCTGTGTGATAAAGGAAGGAATGAAATGCAATGGAGCCCAGCAAGTTGGAGCGGGGACTCAGGAGAATGGGAAGGGGGTTGGCAAAGCTGACATTGATGGAACCCTGCAGTGCTAAGTGGAGGAGGCATACCAGAGAGACAGCAGTGTGAGTAAATACATGAAAAGGGCTGTATGAAAATGACTACTACTTGGAATTTGAGTCATCTTTTATGACTATTTGTAGGAATTCATTTGTAGAGTCTCCTCAGAGAAGTTCCTCACCTGGAGCCTGGACCACCTGGCACTAGACAAATAATGATTCTCCCTTCTTATGAAAGAGTGGGTACTGATCAAATTTTGATGCTCTTTAGACCTGCCAAGCATGGCCTCTGGAACCTCCCTGTAGGATTTGTGCTTTCCGTCATTATGGTAAAAGGAAACTCTCTGAATGCTGCCTTTCTACTTCGGAGCCCTGTTGGGCTGCTCTTGGGATGCTCTGTATTTTGTATTGAGGGGTGGAGGGAAAATGAGAGGGGCATTGCTTCTCACAGAAGATCTGGGGGAATGAATGGAGGTCTAAGGTGAATTCACTATGGACCACAACTTTTTGTTTTAAAAAAAGATTTTATTTATTTATTTGACAGAGAGAGAGAGAGACAGCGAGAGAGGGGATACAAGCAGGGCGAGTGGGAGAGGGAGAAGCAGGCTCCCTGCTGAGCAGGGAGCGCAATGCGGGGCTGGATCCCAGGACCCTGGGATCACGACCGAAGGCAGCCGCCTAACGACGGAGCCACCCAGGTGCCCCTGGACCACAACTTTTGCTGCAGAAAAAGATATAACGAGGAGAGACATATACCCTTATTTGCTGGTAGGTAGGATCTCCTGGATATGTTCTGCAGAAGCTCTGTGCCGTCTGCGCCAGTATTGCCTTGTAATCGAATCACTGAGGAAGTAGAGCTAGTTCTGGAAAGCAGGAAGGTAGAGCTCCTGAAGGCATTGCCTTAAGGCACAGGGTTGCAGACACTGCTGATGGGGCCTGTCTTTGACAAGACACTCAAACACTAAGCTGATTTTTCTTTTTTCCTGGGATTTCTGATTCATGGCAATTAAAATCAAAGTACAACATATTCCAGGAAGTGTTGGACTTTTTTTTCTTTTTAGTGTCAGGCTTTAAAAAAAATATGCAGAGAGGCGAGGAACAGGGCTGAAAAGGTGGATAAGGATGGAGATTGTGAAGGCCCTTGTATATCATGATTAGGAACGTTATATGTAAGCAGTGAGCAGTCACAAGGGATTATTTTTTAGTAGGTGTTGGGGATGACATGAGATTTGTATTTGGGGAAAATAATTGGCAGGCATGGAGACAAACAGGTGAGGTGAGAGGTGAGAGGAAAGAAGAGGGGACAGCTGGAGGGCTTTGAGATGTCAAGCTGGCAGGTTGTGGGGGCTGAGGAGGAGGGATGTGTGGAAAAAAAAAGAGTTAACACCCACCCTCCCCCATCACATACATTCACACCTTGTCTTCCATTTCCTCCATTTGTTACTCCTTTTCCTTTCCATTGCCTACCCTTTGTCTGTAGATGTGTTAAGTCATTGCCGTTGGGTCAAGCGACATCGTTTTTCCGGTCTGCATCACACCTTCAGGTTACTGGGCATTCTATTGCTCTCTTGTCCGTAACCCCTTTATTTCCTTTCTTACAGAAACATACATAGAGTGCCTACCCCGTGCCAAGAACTCTTCTGAGCACCAGGGACACAAAAACAAATAAGATAAGCCTCTTCCAACTGGATGACCCATCCAACTGAACAAGCCACTGCAGTGGGTTGTGCTGGGTTTCCTGACAGAGGTGCGAATACAGGGCATCCTAGGGTGCAAATCAGGAACACACAGCTAGCTAGGCTGGGGATGTTGGAGAAGGCTTCCCATAGAGGATAAGGCTGGAGTTGAACCTTCAAGAAGTCAGCCAGCCAGTGGAGGGGCTGAAGAGAGTAAGTGTGAGTACCTGGAAAGTGAGAGTAGGATGCGTTTCAGAAACTGTGGGTGGTCTCCAGGCAGTGCTTCTGCTGCAGTGCTGCTTAGGAAGATGGTAGGTGGAGGTCACCAGTGACTTTTTAGGTTCAAATGGTCACTGTAGCAATTTGTTTACCCTCCACATCTTCACCGGGGCAGGAACTGTTGTGTTCACTCTAGTCCGTGAACTCTTGTATCTCTTAACTTCTGGAGAACCCTTCCTTCTGGTTGTTTTCTAGCAACACTCCCATTTCTTAGAAATGTTCCTTAAATAGTGGTGGTCTTCCCAAGCTTTCCAGGTGCCCCTCCCCCCCTCCCCCCGCCCCGCCTGGCCCCCCAGGGGCAGCCCGGCCGAGGCCCGAGGGTGGCTCTGGGGCTGGGCCTTGCTCAGTGCAGCCTGACCGCTCTGTGCTGTGTGCCCTGCAGAGGGGGAGGTGAACGCCGAGGAGGAAGACTTCGAGAACCTAAACACCATGACGTCCACCTTCATTGTGCTCTTCCTCCTCAGTGTATTCTACAGCACCACCGTGACGCTGTTCAAGGTAGCGCTGGGAGGAGGGGCAGGGCTGGTGCCAGAGGAGGAGCTGCCCGCAGCCTGGGCGGCGGGAAAGTCGCTCACGCTGTCTGTCGTCTGCAGGTGAAATGACTCTGTTGGTTTTATCTGTACCCACTTTCTTCGGAATTTAGATTTATCTTCAGCCTTACCTCTCTCCTGAACTCTTTGCATGGTCCCCTCTACTGTGGTCATCCCTTCACTGTGCCTGCCTATTTCATACACTTTGCCTGAACCTGAATTTGTATTTGTTTGAAATGTGAGTGTAAATTACGGGAGTTGTAAAGGACACAGTAGATATTCTATGCCCATGTATCATTCACGAGCTAATGGTTTTTGACAGTGCCAGGTGGAAGCAGTTGGATAATGTTGAGACCTCACTGTGCCCAATACCTATGAACAGCTGGGGAACAAATCTTTTAGTTTCTAGAGCTACATTGGTCTGTTAATAAAATTCTGTTACATTATTTTTCTGGGAACATAGGTGTGTTCTTGTCCAATTACATTATGGTGGACTTTTTTTGTGTGTGTGTGAGTTGCCTTATTAATGAGGAATAACCTGTGTTTGTCTTGTTATCTTTGTTAAAGCAAGAAATTGAGTCTGTATTGATTTAGTGTTACTTTCTGCGATGTTATAGGTAGAATGTTTACATTTCTGCCAAACCTCCTGTGGTGGTCACTAATGCCATTCACCACTTATTTCCAGTTCTCCTCCTGGGCACACAGCTGTTCACCATCTTCCCTTACCCTCTGGCCCTCTAGATTTCGGAGGCTCTGTCCTCCCCGTTGAGAAGACATGGAGCCCTTATAAGATGGAGATGTGGGGTGTGTGAGAAATAAAATGTTGTTACTGCCCAGTAATCTAGCCCATTCTTGCGAATGCACTTGGAAAATTTTGCAGTATTTGAAAAATTTGTTACTGGTTGCCTGGACTATGAAAATGGTTCTAAATTTTCTTAGTATCTTGGGCAATAGGGACTGTGAAGAAATAATTTTCTGAGTAAATGACTGAGCTCTCTAGTTCACTAAGTTGGTTTTACTATGTTGTTTGAATTTCTAAGTAGAGTCCTAATAGAATCACCATTTTGTGGCATTCATCCTTTCCTTTTTTATTGGAAAGGGGTAAAAGGTGAGTTACTCAAAGATTTAATAAGGAATAGTCAACAGATGTTGCCAGGTGCTGCAGAAGACTTTGGGATTAAACAGTAACTAAGATAAAACATGGGACTTCTAGAATTTAATTTAGCAGAGGAGATTAAGGGTGTTAAGGAAGGGTTGCCTAACCCTAAGTTGTGGTGTTGGGAAGTTTTCCTGGGTAGGTGACATTTGTTCATTTGTCCAGCAGATTTGTTAAATGCCTCCTCTGTACCAGGTGATGTAATGGATGTTGGGGACACAATGAAAAGGAAAACCAGGGTTGCTGCCCTTGTAGAGCTTGTAGTTAAAGCTGAGACTGAGGGAGGAGTGATGATTAGTGGGAATTAGCCAGTGCATTCCCTGAAAGTGGAAACCTATGTGCAAAGACCTAAAAGTAAGTAAATACTGAGGTCCAGAAGATGAATGGCTTTACACACAGTAATTCCAAACCTACCTCTTAGGTAATGCTGAATACCAAACTTAGGTAAGTACAGTCAGTAAGCGAATTGGACAAGATACAAACACATTTCCTGGAAGTGTGTATGTGTGTGTATATATATATATATATATCAATCTATCCCAAACAGAAAACATCCCCAAATTTGACAGATTTTGAGTGCTACATTTCATTAAAAATCTTGTTAAATGCATCTATTGGGAAAATAAGAACTACTACATAGGGTTTAAAAGTTTGGCAAACTAGTATAGTTTTACAGCTTGTAATATTATCAGGGGGTGGGGGAGTGAAGGTAGGAGGAGAGAAGTTAAGGACTATGCCAGGGCTTTTGGCCTGAGAAAGGGTGAATAAATGGTGGCTCCATTTTCCAGGAGTAAGCAGGGCCCGGCAGAGGGACTCGTGTAATGTTAAAAGAAACAGGCTCCAGAGCCCCTTGGTCCAAGTTCTAATCCAAATCTGCTCCTAGCTGACACTTAATGGCAGTTTCACATTTGTGAGCCAGGAAATAGTCCTAACTCCTAGGGTGTCTATAATGATTAAACAAATGTGGGAAAAAGAAAACATGGTAAATAATTACTTGAAAGTACTTGTTTAATATATACTCCACTTTTTCTGGAAGCTCCCTTCAGGTCAGGGTCTGCATCTGTTTCCCTTACTGCTTTATTCCCAGCCCTGCATAGGCCTGGCACATAAAGGCAGCAAATCTCACAATAAGGAAATAAGGGGGTCCTGTAGGGAGGAAAAATAATTTTCCCTCCACCCTTCTATGTTCTTGGCTGAGACCCTGCCCCCCTCCCCCACTGTGATAAAAGACAGATTAACAGGAGAAAACCAGAAGTTTAATAATACATACACCCCTTACATACGTGGAAGGTGCCCAGGAAAACAGAGTAACTCTCTGACATGGCCAAAACTATCACCCTAAGAACAGTTTTCAGCTAAACACAAATGACAGTGTTAGGGGAGGGGCTGGTTATGGGAGGTTACCTGCCAAAACACAGTGCTGTATGGTTGTTATGCAGATTTAAATCCTGGAGTTTTCATTGATAAGAGTTTCCAGAGATTTAGTCATCCTTCTGTTCTTGGTGCGCAGGGGGAGACATCCTTACACATGGAAATTTTTCTTATAAATGTAAATGACTTGTATTAAAGGGAACCTTCTAGGTTTTCAGAGCTTCTCTTGTGTTTTCTGTTACTTAAAATAACCAGCTGAAGATAATCTTTATGCCAAAGAGGTGTATTTTGGGGTGGCATACTCTGTTCCCCTTCAGTTCCAAAGAAATTGACTTGCCTAAAATCAGAGGGTCAAGAAATAGATAGGGCTGCATTGTGAAGCCAACTGGCTGGGGGTGCCTGCGTCTGGCTGCAGAACCCCCTCCCTCCCGGCCACCTCTCTGGCTTGGTGGTTGTCCACTCCAGTTTAATTATCAGGTGGGTCAGTTCTGTGTCCTCTGCCTGGCTGGAACTTTTAGATAGAGAAGTAGTGTCTTGAAGCTTAATAAAGCTAAGTCTTTGTTAGGTAATGCCTAATGTATTTGTTTTCTAGGGCTGCTGTAAAAATGTATCACAAACTAGGTGGCTTAAGACAATAGTTAACTTTTCCATAGTTCTGGAGGCTGGGAGTCTGAAATCAAGGTGTTGGCAGGTCTGTACTCCTTGTGAAGGCTCTAGGAGGAGGACTGATCCTTTGCCTCTCTCAGCTTCTCCACGGGGCTGCCGGCCTTCCTTGGCTCAACATTGTGTCACTCCAGTCTCTGCCTCTGTGGTCAACGTATCTCCTCTTCTGTCTGGGTCAAATCTCCCTCTGTCTCACCCTAGAAAAGACACCTGTCATTGGATTTAAGATTATATAAAACCAGTAGGTCATGATCTTGAGGTGTTCATTTTAACAGCAGAAAAAAAAAAAGGCAAGATATTTTGGGTTTGAGTTTTTGTTTGGGCTGGGATGTTTATAATATTCATTGAGTTTAGGGAGATTACAGGTTTGGCATTAATTTTTGCCTTGATTTCCATTAGCACTCTCGATTTTCAATCTCATTGACTAAAACTTTGAGATATTTTCTTAAATTATACTTTTTATTATCAGTTTGGTTCCTTTGCCACTCTGCCTTCTTACCTGTGGTTAAAATACATTTATGGGCCCTTGCAAAATGTGACATTTTAATAACAACTATCATTTATTGAGGAAGCCTGTATTCCATGGGTAGATTGTTAGGAGTCTTGTCTTTCATTTGTATGTGAGGCTTTATCTTTGCTCTTTTTTCATCTTTTCTGTCTTCTGGGATGGTTTCTCAAGGTTATCCCCTGGGGTACTAATTTAGTTTTTTGTGGTATTTCCTTCTGAAAATGTAGGTTGTAATTTCAGCAATTGCATTAAATTTTTTGTTCTTTCTTGTTCCTGTGTCATGTCTTCTACTTGTCTTTTTCCTGTATGTTTTTTGCCTAAAAACAAGAATCAATTTTTTTTTTTCAAATTGGCTTTTGTTTCATCAAGTTAACTTTTTGGGGAAGTGTGGGAGTAAAAGAGGATATTTCTCAAAGTTTTGTTTGTAATTATCCTTGTGGTTGGGGCTTGGGGTCATGGCTAGCCCAGGTGCAGGTCTGGCTGCATGAGTGAGTGACCTGTGCATGTAGAATAGTCCTGGGCATGGTTAGAGACGCTGTCATTGCAGAAATTTATATAAATTTTGAACAGGGGACCCCATGTTTTCATTTTGCACTGGGTCTTATGAATAATCTAACCATTCCCGGCTCTGTGGTATCCATGTATGAATTTTAAAGAGGAATCCCTACCTCCTGGTGGGTACAGCCACTCTGTGATGCCCACAGCCGGTGTTTTTGTGCAGTGACATCCTACCCAACCTTATGTGGCATTCTTGGTGGTTGTCCTCTGCTTCCATTTATCTGGAATAGTAAATGACTTTTGGTTAATAAAAATATGCTTTTCTTGCCTTTTCTGATAGGCTTTTTTTTTTTTCTGATAGGCTTTTTAAAATAAGAATTAGCAAGACTCACTTCCTGATGAGCTGTTGTTATATATGCATGATTGTGACTGGAAGCAAATCAATAAGCAGATTGTCCTCTACTTGTCCTCAGCACTTATTTTTCTCCTGTGCACTATATTTTGAAATAAATGGAATGTTAATTTCTGCCTCAAGCTTTTAAAAAATGATCTCAATTAATGTTGCCCTAATAGCCTTAGAGGCTGGTTTTAAAGTTGTGACACTCTGTCCTGATGGAATGTAGAGAGCATGTGGTGAGGACCGTTTCGAAGAGGGAGTGCTTCCTCTGTCAGCTGCTGGGACCGGGGTGTTGTCGGCACCCTTTTCCAGACCTGAAACTGAAGGGCGGGATGGTATGGAGAGCTCATCACTCTGGCTGGTTGGTGGAAAACTGAGAATGGGCATTTGTGCCCCTTGTTGAAAACAGGTGTCCATTCAGATTTCCCAGGTTACATAAGGAGCCGTCCTGCATGGGGTGCTACAGCCCCTTATGTAAGAAATGTTCATTGGATAAACAGGAGAATTAGACCAGAGGCGTATCTACAATGCTTTTTTGGCAATTCAGAGTCAAGGTTTTTTTGATTTGGCAGTGCAGAGACAGAATTGCGGAGGGGCAGTCCCAGCAGAAAGAGTGGGGCGGAGAACCCAAAGGACACAGGACACAGAACGATGGCGGAGCATGCAGGCTTTGGCTGCGGACCTGGACACTCCATTGTTCTGACGACCTTGAGCAATTCGCTCATTTCCTCAGAATTCCAATTTCTCCATGTATAAAAGTAAGGTGATGATATCCAGCTGCCAAGAGTCATGGTGATAAAATGAGATGATAATGGAAATTTCCCCACCTAGTGCTTGGCAGATGTTGGTGCTCAGCAAATGTCCTTCTCTTTGTTGTCTTTGTCCCTAGCATTCACACTGCCTGTCTCAGGTGCAGGGGGGCCAGGGTATAGTGTTGCAGAAGGAATGATATGCAGCCTTTCTAAAGAGAAACATTACATTTGTAAGGAGAGTAGTTGCCAAGGATGAACAGAGACCCAAGGGTTTGGAAAGGATCTGTTTTCGCTTCACCCCATCTTCAGGGAGAAATGAGTCGATGGAATCTTAGGAGCTTTTCTCCCTCCGTTCACCCTCTTCCACATCTAGAACTTCACCGTTGTTTTTAATTACTCCAGACACGTTAGCATTCGCAGTGCTTTTGGATTCATTTATTTCAAAGCAGAAAGAATTTGTTGTTATGCTATATATGTCTGATTACATTTATGCAACAAACTGACGCTGGAGTCTGCCGTGGTGAATTTCCAATTATTCTCCTGTCCTACTTTTAATAGACAAACTATGGAAGAAGAACGCTTATGCACTGTGTAGCATTTCTTTCTCATGTCTTTTTCTATTGTTGCCTTTATCTTTTGTTTCCCTTGGGGTCATTGTGATGGATGAAGGGGACTACTGTATTTCTCAGTAGTCTTTCATGTGGAGAAATACAGTTTACACCCTCTGGACATTCTGTGGGTGACCCACTTTTCGTGTTTACTGTCCAAGGGTTTTTGTTCATGGGGAAAATCTCCTTCCTTCTATTCGTGTACTTTAGTGCTTAGTGTTCTGGCGGTTAAACTGAAAATTTTTTTTTTTTTGATTTTATTTATTTATTTGACAGAGCGATCACAAGCAGGCAGAGAGGCAGGCAGAGAGAGAGGGGGAAGCAGGCTCCCTGCCGAGCAGAGAGCCCGATGCGGGCCTCGATCCCGGGACCCTGAGATCATGACCTGAGCCAAAGGCAGAGGCTTTAACCCACTGAACCACCCTGGTGCCCCGAACTGAAAATTTCTTAAACAATTCTATCAGTTAAACATGATTATAGATTTAGATTTCTTTTAACATTTTAAAGTATAAGGATTCTTTGAATACTCCAAACACTGTAAACAGCACACAAAGATCTGTTGATTAAGAAACCTATAACCCACTTGAACCTAGAATAGGTTTATTTGTTGTTCTTAAACTTATTCGTTTACTTTCTGAGGTTTGTGACTTTTTTTTTTTTTACAACTTGTAGTGTTACAGAAATACATTTTTTTTTAAGATTTTATTTATTTATTTGACAGAGAGATTACAAGTAGGCAGAGAGGCNTACAACTTGTAGTGTTACAGAAATACATTTTTTTTAAGATTTTATTTATTTATTTGACAGAGAGATTACAAGTAGGCAGAGAGGCAGGCAGAGAGAGAGAGAGGAGGAGGAAGCAGGCTCCCTGCCAAGCAGAGAGCCCGATGTGGGCCTCGATCCCAGGACCCTGAGATCATGACCTGAGCCGAAGGCAGAGGCTTTAACCCACTGAGCCACCCAGGCACCCAGAAATACATATTTTTATTCTTCCCTAGGCATACAATAATATAGTAGTATGTTTCCACAATTACAGAGCCAGACAAATAGTCTGATCCGCAAAGAAGCCAATTGATTTTTGGTCATCTCTGCATTCATCAAATCCAAGCCACTGGTCGTCTGGCTAGGTCCCGTTTTATATTTGTTTTCCATTTGTTGTATCAGTAAGATTATAGAGCTGTGCTTTCTGTACACGTCCTAGTATTTTGCAGCATGGTGCTTCCCCTAGCATGTTTAATTCTCCAAATTTTGCTTGGCCAGTGTTTCATAGACCACTGCCCTGTCACCTGGATATTTGCCTGGTCTCTGCATCATTGGAAGCTTATATCTTATTACTCTTGTGCTCCAGTTAGTAGGGCCATTGAAGGGTATCATCTCCTAGGATATGAGGGATGAAGTCTGCAGTTAGTGCACCTCTTAGAACATTTAGCTAATTCATCATCTTGACACATTGTTCAGTTTTCTTTCCCCCTAACACCTTCCTGTTACTCGTATGTTCTGCCTTGGCTAGGACTAGTATTACTAAGTTCTTGGATTCATCCTTCTCTACTTAAAAAAATATTTACTGGATGAAACAAAACACCTAGCACTCTTCCATTTATTAATATTAACAAAAAACAACTGATACTCTTCTCCCTTATTTTGCATGATAATGTCTCCTCATGTGCTTTAGATTGACCTTCCTTGTTTGGATATCATCATGGAGTCCTGCCTTTCACATTTGGATTGCTTTACTACCTTTGGTGCCCATGTGGTCCCATCTTGGCCCATGATTTGTCTTTTCAGCCCTACTCATGACCACCTTGAATGCCTTCTACGTTTCTGGCACTCACAAGTTGGGCCTTGACCATCCTTAATTTTTCCCGCCCCAAGACATAGCATCATTTACTCTCAAAGAATCCTGGTTTCTTTCTTTGGAGAGTAGTTTGAAGCCAAAATTGGGGTGCTGGTTTCATATAACGAGTACTTATGTGAGGTTCACTATGTGGTAGGGATTATTCTGAGCTCTTTACAAATATTATCTCATTTGTTTATTGTAACGATCCTATGAATATGGGCACTATTGTCCCCATTTCGTAGATGAGGAAACTGAAGCTCAGGACAGATAAGTCACTTGCCCAGGGTCTTAGAACTAGTAAGTCGTTGAGTCAGAGTTTGAACCCAGGGTGTCTGGCACTGGTTTGGCTTCTGCTACTCGGGTGGGCGGGGTGCCCAGGAGTGTTGTTAGCATGGCAAAAGGCTGCTGCAGCTGCTGGGTTATGCCTGGGTCATGCCTGGGTCAGAGCTGGAGAACATGTTTCTTTTGAAATTTATAGGTTTGCATTGAATTTTTTTTTCAAGAAATTAACATTTTGGGTGCCTGGGTGGCTCAGTGGGTTAAAGCCTCTGCCTTTGGCTCAGGTCATGCTCTTAGGGGCCTGAGATCGAGCCCCACATTGGGCTGTCTGCTCAGCAGGGAGCCTGCTTCCTCCTCTGTCTCTGCCTGCCTCTCTGCCTACTTGTGATCTCTCTCTCTGTCAAATAAATAAATAAAATCTTTAAAAAAAAACCAGAAATTAACGTTTTGTGTACTGAAACATCACTGATTTTAGGTACACTATCCTTCTGCAACCCAGTGAGAGAAAAACCCCACTGAAAACTTAACCGTGACACAGAGCTCTTGCAGATGGCCCTGGGTGACTCCTGACTAATCACACCAATCTCTGTGGCTTTGAAACTGTCTTCCCCTGTTCCAAAGGAGGCAGTTTCTTCTGACTTCTTTTCTGTTGCTTGCTGTCTTACAACAATCCTTTTGCCCATTTATCATGACAAAATGTGCATAGCTTTGTCTACTGATGAGTTTCTTCCTTTCTTAGGTCCCATGAAGCAGTGGGTTATAGCATTGTAAGAAAATAGGGCACAACAAAAATTTGCTTTGCTAATACTCACCTTGAGACCCCAGAGCTCCGTCTGTGGGCCTTTGTGTGCACACCGCCACTTTTTTTTCCGATGCTGAATGGAGTGTAGTCTTTTTGAAGGCCTTTTCGGTGGTTTCTCAGTACCCGAGAAGTACCAACAGTGCATGAAATGCAGTCGAAGTGGTGGCGGTATGAGCAGTTTTAATCAATTCAGGTTTGTCTCATGTTTGTCTGCCCTGTTCTTCTTGTGCTATAAGGTTTCATCAGCCGTTAAGACTTTCTATTACAGGGTTACTCCAGAAGAAACACTTTCAGAAATAGATTACCCAGTAATTAGATTGAGTATGAACATGTCTGCCAACATCAAATTTTTGAGTTGCCCTTATGTTTCTCAGTTCTCTTCTAGAAACTGGTAGTCTCTTACAAATTTGATTTGAAAAAATATATAAAACCTAGTTCCTAAGTAATATTTTTTTGAAAGTGTTCGATTCTTTTAGACTCTGCAGCCCTCTCCTTTCCTTCCTACCCCCCTGTAATGACAACTGGGCACATTGCTGGGTTACTTGGTACTTCTCAAGTTTGAAAATCTTAAGTGAAGTCGATGGTTAGTATTTTTTTCTGCTCTTGGAGGGGTTGAGGTGGATGGGTGAGCTCTATCAGTTTCTTCTCTTATGGGATCTAAGAGCATGGACAGAGCCTCTGTCCTTGGCAGTTAAGTAACACCTGACTCCCAGGCCTAGTTGTTGCCTAACCAGAATCCATTTTATCCACCATTGTTATCCTCTTACCCCTTTCTTCAAACGTCAGAAAAGCTCTAAAATATGGAGGATGAGATTGCATCAAGGATGGAAGTCTTAAAATAATTCTTCAGGGTATTTCTGGACCAAACGTGTGCTTGACTTCCTGTTGCTTTGTCTTTAGCCAAGCTCTGCTCTGTGTTCTCCTTTTAGAGTATTTGCCACTGACATGCTTCCACCCCTTCACCAGCTGTTTATCTCAGTCTTAAAGCGCTAAAGAGGTTTTCAAACTTGAGGTTGATGGAAGCATCTTTAAAGAATTAAATCTTACTAGTCAATTCAAAATGGAAGAACTGGGAATCTGATGATGTCTGAAATGCAGTAGCCATAAACTTGACTCTTGACAGTATATGGTCAGTTTTCCATGTGTTCTTCAGGAAGAGGGTGGGCAATAGCCTTTAGAGTTGCCTTACAAAGTGAAATATCCACAGTGGGTAGTGTGGTTGTGTCCCCCCAAATCCACCATTTTGGTTGCTACCTAAGAACTCTGTAAAAAAGCAGTGGTCAAATATTTAGTGTAATAGGATGAGTTCAGTCCACTTGTTGGGAATATACTTCTGTGGCCATAGGAAATAGGGCTGTATGCTTGTGTCTAAACTGGCTAAATGTTTCTAATCACGAGTGGGTCCATCACCTAGAGTGGACCTTCGCTGATGCCATTCCACTCATTCTGTCATTGGTAGGAGTAACAATAATTATTGCAGTCATGAGAGCCTCGACCAGTATTGAGTCCTTTCTTTGTGTCAGATACTTGTTTAAGGGCTGTCTGTGTATTATCCTAATTAATCCTCAAATCGCTTTATCATGACAGTAATGTTACTGTCTGGATGAAGAATTGATTCTTGAGGGTTAAATGACTTCCCCACAGCCTCAGCCAACAAAGGGAAGGTAGAATGCTAGCAGGGTTAGCATGGGGACGCCGCATTAGCTTTGATCCTCATTTGGCTATGCCAAAGACGGCTGGAAATGAGGTTGTCCACTTTGTCTGGAAAATGTTCTACTGTTGGGCAGTTAAAAAACAGTGCCAGAATATCCCTGCTTTGTACATTTTAAAGTCTTAAACTTTGTAAAAAAAAAATTATGTATTGCTTTTTTTTTTCTTTTCCTTTTTAAAATCTAAGTAGGCTTCATGCCCAAGGTGGGGCTTGAACTCACAACCGCCAGATTAAGAGTTGCATGTTCTCCTGATGGAGCCAACCAGGTGCCCCTATGTATTGATTATTCATCCCATTGAATAGGTTTGAGAGGGGCCTTCTAATGTCAACAAACTGTGGCACAGTTATATTATTTCTCATTTGTTTTCTTTTTATTATCCCATTTTATGCTAAACTTAGAAACTTGTGTTAGGATTTATAGCTTCTAGAACTTCCCCCTGCTTGCCTTAATTTGGAACCAAAACCTCTTGTACTCGCCCCTTCAGCTTTGAGGGTGAGTGGCATTCAGGAGCCCCTGGGATGCCTGGAACAGATCTGTCTTCTCAAACCCACCTGTCTGGGACTTGCTCCCATGGCACCTTACAGCATGTTAATAGTCTTTAATTGGGTGGTACACACAGCCAGGGTTTCCTTTACCTGCTAGGAATGTGCAGAACAGCTTTTTATTTTTATTTTTATTTATTTTTATTAATTTTTAATTTTTTATTCTTTGCCCCAGAGGTACAGGTCTGTGAATCATCAGGCTTACATCTTTCACAGCATTCACCAAAGCACAAACCCTCCCCAATGTCCATAACCCATCCACCCTATCCCTACCCTCCCACCCCCCGGTAACCCTCAGTTTGTTTTGTGAGATTAGGAGTCTCTTA
>LNAC01000280.1:1585943-1767687 GCA_002007465.1 Ailurus styani
TTTTTTTTTTTTTTTTTCAACATTCCTTTGGCTATTCGGGGTCTTTTCTGGTTCCATATAAATTTTAGGGTTATTTCAGAACAGCTTTTTAAATTCAGCTTGATCACCTTAAGTGTCTGTGTACTACTACTCTTGGACTTCTGTTGAGGCAACTTTCATAAAGATGTTTTTAGTTTTAGAGCAAGTACCACTGGCAGCTCCTGGCAGTGCTAAGATATAATTTTACCCAAGAGGCCTGTGTTGCCTGAGGGCATAAACTGTCGCAGTTTCTCTTTGGCGGGCTTTGGATTTTATCTGTGAAGTGGCAAGCTTTTTATGACACTAGACAGCGAGTTCCATTACGTATGTTCCTCAGTCTTGTCTTCTAATTCAGGTAATTTAAAAATAGAAATAGGAGAGCTATTTGGATTTGGATGCTGATAATTATCATTTTCTCATGATAAATGTTAAACTCACCTCCCAAGGGTTTTGAGAAAGTGGCTTTGGACTTGGCTGGTGCCTCTAGGGACATATGGTATCTGTCAGTGTGAACGTTCGCTTTCAGCACAGCGCTCTCCACTGCGCTTAGAAGGCACCATGCTTGCGGGACAGGAATCCCTGCTCTGCTCCGTTTGGAGCAAACCACCTGTCACAAAAATATATCCGGCTGTGTGGACAGAGAGGTGGATGAGCCTTGACATTTTGTCACCTCCCAACTTCTTCGTGTTCTGTAGACGCGGGATTTTCACTGGCCTTGAGAAAGCTGAGGAGCATGTGTGGGTGCAGGTACTGGTGGTGGTGAGGGGCCAAGCCAGAGAGTGTGCCGGAGAGGGCGAGATCTGAGAAGTGACTTGGAAACGACGTCCCAGCATCTGGAGATAGAAATATGTGGGAGCATTGAGACGGGCATCGCAAGTTGGCTTCCATCTCTGGAGACAGAATTGGTGAGATAAACTTTCCCATCCGTACTACCTCCTGTGGCCCTGCTTCCTTCTTTGTGAAGTTGAGGACTGGTGGGCAGCTTAGATGGTGCAACGTACGGACATGACCATGCACGAGATGCTCGGAAGACAGGAGCTCCCTGCCCGCCCTGCACGCCCTCCACGCGCTTCTTTCTTATCCCGATGAGGAGATGGGTAGTCAGAGAAATTGAACGACTTACCTGAGTGGCAGAATCGGGGCCACACTTGGATCTTCTTAGTCCTGCTGCATCTTGCGGACCCTCCGGATGGTCATGCATGCTTCGCAGAGGGCGCCAGGCTGCGTGGGTTGCAGGGTCCTTGGAGCTCCGCGGTCTTGCCGGGTGCATCTAGTTGGGTGGCTTTATACAAATAAAGGCTGTTGATTTTTCTCTCGGCAAAGTTGGCCTGCCCCTGAGGTTCCCTATGGTTAGTGGTAGGTACCCCTATAGAAGCCCTTCTAGTACTCTGGTATTTTATTTTATTTTCGTACTTTGGTATTTTAAAATGTAATAAAAATACGGCCTTTTTAAAGGGAGGGGTGTGCCTCCAAGACTTGTCTATCACCTTCTTGTAAATGTAGCGATTTCCCCATCCATTTACGTTCTGTTTTCAGTTGTGCCCAGGTCCTTTGACCTTCAGTTGTCAGGGGCACCGATTACCTTTTATTTTCCCAGGCTACTGTCAGGCAGTTAATAAGCCATAAACAAACACATAAGCACGCTGAGAAAGTTTTAAGGGAAAGAATAAAGTCTTTTGTAATACCATGATCCGTAATGTATATGTTTAACAATATCATGGACTGTATGCCCTGATTTCTAAATCAAGGAACAAGAATATTAGTTATAGCATGTATTGCTGTTAATAGGGGTTGTCTTTCCATGCTCCACATGCTGATGGTTTGGTTAGAGTTTATCCCTAATCGTGATCAACATGCCCTGAACACTCATCAGAAATCTTGATGGACACAAAGCCTTTTAGCGGCCTCATAATTGTCTTCATACTCTTGAAAGCTGTTTCTCTTTCAGTTGTCTTTTCCCCTTCAGTAAGAAGTAAAGGGATATCCTATATGTTAATGTGTGTAAACTAAAGAAAGCTACATAACCTGAGATGATAAATTTTTAAGTTTGTGTGAATTACTCAGGCATTCAGTGATACATTTCAGGAAGTCGTTTGGAGAAATGTGGGTTGATCATTACCAAATACATTTTTACTTCTGACTGGCTGCATTTTTGAAGCTTCCTTGTAAGTTCTCCCATTTTCTAAATTTGGAAAAATCTGTGTATTTGAGCCTTGAAAAAGACAGTCTCTTAGCAACACGTAAGGACAAAGAATCAAATTAAGTGATAAGTATGCTGTGATTTGTGTTTTGGAAACCACCCTAAAGGTAGATTTTTTTAAGCCATTTTATAACATTCGATAAAATTTAAAAGTAACAGGAACAGAAGTGGTGTGTTTTTAACTCCTCTGTGCCTTTTTTTTCTTATCTCCTCACACTGTACATTTCTGCCCACTTGGAGGACATATGTGGGCATTCATAATTAAGAATTAATCAAAAGTGTCCTCGTGGAGGACTTTCTGCTCCATACTTAGTTAACTTAGAAAACGTTGCCTCGATAAGCAGATAGATCAGTTTTAAAGAGAAAACAGAGTTCACTTTCATTTCAGACATCTATAATATTTCATTTGATTAATCTTGGAAGTATCTTGTGTCCATTGTGAATCCATAGGTAAGGAAATGCAGAAGTGACCTACTGTTACCATCTAAGGCCAATTATGTGCTACGGAGTGTGTAGCTCTTTTGCTTGTGAGGCATAGTGGGTAGAAGCAGAGGGGAGTGAGGCTGTTTGCCAGGCTGGACAATCCAGTAGGGACCCTTGCTGCTCTGCCACATTGTACTAGTGACAGCAAGCCACAAGGCCCAACCCAGATTGAAGGGGGTGGTGGGGAAATGAATTTATCTCTTGATTGGAGGATCGCCATGCATACACAAGGAAGAGAGGGATTTCTGGTGTTCATCTTTGGAAATGGTTTTTTGCAAAAGAGAGTATTCATTGATGCCTCAGATACTGTGTTCCATTGATTCTGATGTATACATTTCTCTCATGTTTTAACATCTTGGAAATCAGGGTGTCTCTTACTGCGCTTACTACCATTGCCTAGAAAGCGCTGATACATTGTTGCCATTACCTGTGATTGTGCAGCTGTGGACATAGCGATTGTGTTCATATATATTGTTGGTAATACACATGTCCAAATTAATTTCATAAAAAAGATAATAAAGAATATTAAGTCACGATTCACAGGGTAGCCTGGCCAGCTTAGTGGGTTAAGTGTCCGACTCTTGATTTTGGCTACAGTCGTGATCTTGAGTCAGGCTCCGTGCTCAGTGACAAATTTGTCTGGGACTCTTCCTTCCCCCTCTGCTCCTCCTCCTGCTCATGCATGCTGTCTCTCTCTCTCTCTCAAATAAATAAATAAATACAATCTTTAAAAAAAATCACGAATCAACACTAAAATAAAAAGTATTTTGCACATAAAAAGTCATAGAAACAGCAACAGGATGTAAATTTGGTATTAGTGAAGCAAATTTTTGTTGGAGGAATAAGCACAGTTACCACTGTTTTGAAAATAATCAAGAGCTTTGGGGGACTTGGGACAGAATATAGGCAGCTGAAGCTGCCTTTCAGAGTTATAGCAAAAGTATTGCCTTCCAGGTCATACATTATGCACCTCGAGACTAGGAGAAATCAGTAATCCCTTAAAACAGATGAAAGGCATTTCAAAGCCTAAGTGCCTGCTGTGTCCAGTTCATAAGTTGTACAGGACTGTTGTTGAGGCATAGGACATCAATTTATCAAACTTTCTGCTGACTTAGAACTGTAGCTGCTTATTTCCTGGTGATTTGTGATTTGAAGGGAAATTGACTTTAGACAGATAGGAAATGATGATAGAACTCTAGCATTCTTGAAAAGGCTCTGAAATTCTTCTGTAATGTTAAAGGTGCTGAAGAAATCAAGGTCGTGAGCATGGGCTACGGAAAGCAGTTATTGCTGTGATATTTCCCACAATTGCTGATGGATAGAAGTTACAACTATAAATTAATGTTAAGCTGTGAAACAATTCCCAACAAAGAGTCCTCCAGAGACGTTACAGCCTTCTTTTCTGACACCTGATAAGAACAAGACAGTACCAGCCTTAAACTGGGCATATTGAATGTCTGGCAGCTGGAAGAAGTTCTCAGAGACAACGATGGAGTATCACGTGGAAAAAATACGGACATTAGTGACTGAGTTAAAGTGATTCAAAAGAGTCAAACTTGGCCTGTGAAGATGTGTTAGGAATACCTTAACCAATATATATATATATATATATATTTTTAATGTAGGTATGTGAGAGAGAGGGTAAATCTAATTATATGAAAGCTTCTGCAGGGGTGTCTCGGTGGCTCAGTCAGTTAAGCAGCTGCCTTCGGCTCAGGTCATGATCCCAGGGTCCTGGGATTGAGTCCTGCATCCGGCTCCCTGCTTGGCGGAGAGCCTGCTTCTCCCTCTCCCTCTGCCTGCTGCTCTGCCTACTTGTACTCCCTATCTCTTTGTCAAATACATAAATTCTTTTTTAAAAAATCTTAAAAAAAAAGCTTTTGCAATAATTATAAAATAACTCTAACAAGAAAGCATTCTGTGATAGTTTACTTGGTGGCATTTTTTTTTTTTTAGTGGGCAAACGGATGGCTCATTTTACAATTGATTGCATCTTAGACCGAGTAAATAAACTGTGGGCACTGAGCCTAAAGTTGCTAATTTCATGGAGTTTCCAGTCTAGGTGTTTCAACATGCATTTCAAAATGCATTCTCACAGGAAGAGTGAATAAGAACAGATAATTAAGCACTTACATGCCTTTTATGAAAGAATAAGCTCCAGATTCCAAACAGCCAAATCTTAAAGGAATTAAGTGTTAGGCTTATTTCTTGCTGTTTCATATATGTAGGTCATCTATCCCCAGCTAATCAGTGAGTGCTAAGTGTATCGTATAGTTTCCATGAATAACTATTGAAAGATTTCAAGGTTAAAGCGGAGGCTTCCGTTGTTAATGGCTATTTACCTTTCAGGGACTGCTTAAAATTCATCCTCCTTGTTTTTACAGTGCCTGTAGGAGGTAAATGTCCAAGAAACTTGATTTTTTAAAAAGCAGACTTTACTTTTTAGAGCAGTTTTCAGTTCACAGCCGAATTGAGAGGAAGGTAGAGATTTCTCATAAACTGTCTGCCCCCAGGCATGCACTGCCTCCCCCATTCTCAACACCACCCACCAGAGTGGGACATTTATTATGATCGTTGAACTTAAACACAGCATTGTCACTGGAAGTTCATGGTTTATATTAGAGTTCACTCTTGGTGTTGTACATTCTGGGAGTTTTGACAAATGTGTGATGACATGTATCCATTACAGTATCGTACAGAATAGTTTCACTGCCCTAAAAATCCTCTTTGCTCCACTGATTCATCCCTCCCCCCAACCCCTGGCAACCCCTGATCTTGTCTTCATAGTTTTACTAGTTTACTACTTACTTCCTAGTTTTCTGGAATATTTGGACTGAGACAAATATATTCAGATTGGCTTCTTTTACTTAATAATAAGCATTTAAGTTTCCTCCATAGCTTTTCAGTTTGATAGCTCATTTCTTTTTAGCACTGAATAATATTCCATTATTACGTATGCGCCACCGTTTATCTACTTACTACACAAGAACATCTCAGTTGCTTCCACAGTTTGGCAATTAGGAATAAAGCCACTGTGAGCATCAGATGCAGGTTTCTGTTTGGGCCTAAGTTGTCAACTACACCGGGTACCGGGGATTGTGATTACTGGATAATATGATGGTATGTTTAGTTTGGGGCGCCTGGGTGGCTCAATGGGTTAAAGCCTCTGCCTTCGGCTCAGGTCATGATCTCAGGGTCCTGGGATCGAGGCCCGCATCGGGTTCTCTGCTCAGCAGGGAGCCTGCTTCCTCCTCTCTCTGCCTGCCTCTCTGCCTACTTGTAATCTCTCTCTCTCTGTCAAGTAAATAAATAAAATCTTAAAAAAAATGTTTAGTTTTATAAGAAACTACCCAGCTATCTATGAAAGTGATTATACCATGTTGCATTTCCACCAGCAATGAATTAAGAGTTCCTGTTGCTCCCCATCCTCACTAGCATGGTCAGTGTTGTAGAATTGGCCGTTCTAGTAAGTGCTTAGTGGTATCTTCGTTGTTGTTTTAATTTGCATTTCCATGATGACATATGATGTGGAACACTTTTTCATATACTTATTTACCATCTGTTTATCTTCTTTGGTGAGGTGCTGTTAAGGTCTTTGGCCCACTTTTTTAAATCAGGTTGTTTTTAATATATATACTTAATAATATCTTTGTTATTGAGTTTTAAGTGTTCTTTGTATATTTTGGATAATTGTCCTCTATAGATATACTTGTATATTTTGGATAATCGTCCTCTATAGACATGTCTTTTTTTGCGGGTATTTTTTCCCAGTCTGTGGCTTGTCTTCTCTTTGCACAACAGAAATTTAAATTTTAGTGAAGTCCAGCTTACTATTCTTTCTTACATGGATCATGCCTTTGGTGTTACATCTAAAAAGTCATCACCAAACCCAAGGTTATCTACATTTTCTCCTCTGTTACATCTAGGAGTTTTATAGTTTTGTATTTTACATGTAGGTCTGTGATCCATTTTGGGTTAGTTTTTGTAAAGGATGTAAGCTCTGGTGATGGATGATTTTTGCAGGGGGATGTGAAGTTGTTCCAGCACCGTTTGTTGAAGAGACCATTTTTGCTCCATTGTGTCACCTTTGTTCCTTTGTCAAAAATCAGTTGATTATGTGGGTCTATATCTGGTCTCCCTACTCTGTTGATCTACTTTTTGCTCTTTCTCCAATACCATATTATCTTGACTGCTATAGTTTTTTAGTAGGTCTTGAAGTTGCATAGTGTCAGCCTGGCAATTTTGTTCTTCTACTGCAATATTATGTTGGCTACTCTGGGTCTTTCACATCTCCAGATGAACCTTAGAATCTGTTTGTTGATACTGATAAAATAACTTGTTGGGATTGGGATTGGGATTACGTTGACTCTATAGATCAAGTCAGGAAGAACTTACATCTTGACAACAATGAGTCTGCAATATTGAGAACATTGAAATTCTGGAGTTTTGAAATTCTAGCTCTAGAGTGGTTGTAGGTTCAGGCTGCACGTGGCCAGGCAACCGATCCCTGTCAACAGTTTGGGCCATCATTCTAAAGGGGTGTTGCTAGAGCTTCTGGGCAGTTTAGTTTGAAAACCATGGGCATAGGTGACTATAAACCCTCTTCCATATCATATTCAACTTCCTGAAATTCCACATTAAATTGAACATTTAGGAATGTGGGCTCTGGAATCTCATTATGGGTTTCTAATCCTGGCTGTATCCCCTTGCACCACTTATAAGATTTTAGGCAAGTAATGTTTTAGTTGTGAAGTGGCATTAGTTATGGGAATTAAATGAAGTAAGTACATGCCTCAAAAATTGTTTGTAAATCCTGATTCTACTTACCTTTCCTTCTCTCCTCCTCTACCCTTCTTTGGATTCCCTCTAACTTGCTTTTGAAACTGCTTTCCATAACCTCACCAGTGACTTCCATGTTGCAAAAACAGCAGTTCCTACATGATTTATTCAGTAGTATGTGGCTCAGTGGCTTACTCCCTTGTTGAAATATTCTGTTCTTGTATTGGCTTCTCCAGTAGTACCCTCCTGATTTTCTTCTCCCCCGCTGGGATGTTACTTTTCAAATTTCCTTTGCTTGCTCCTTCTATTTTGTTTGATTAACCAGAGCTGGGCTCTAGATTCTAGTCTCTCTATTCCATTGTCTCTAGATACTGTTCTTATGCTAATGTTGCCAACTGTCTCCAGGGCTGAGCCCCAGATCCTTACAGCAACAACTTCTTGACTCCTATTGGCTTCCTCATCGTGGGTAGAACCCTTGGTTTCAATGTCTTTGTTACCTTTTTCCTGAATCCTGCCCCTCCTTCCATCTTACAAATTTCAGTAAAAGGTTCCACCATCCATCTGGATGATCAAATCAAATACTCAGGCCTCGTGCTCTGCTCTTTACCTCACCACTCAACCCCTACCAGCACATTCTTTTGGCTCTAAATAGATCTAAACTAGATCTCACCATCATCCCCTTCTCCCCATCTTCGTTGTGCTTGACATCCCTCTTCTGGACTCCTCCTAGAACTTCCTAACTTGTTTCCCTACACCCACTCAGGCCATCTTTTCTTCATTCAGTTCCCAGAATGATCATTACAGATGTTAATTAGATTGTGTCACTGTGGCTTGAAATCCCATCAGTGGCTTCCTGACCACCTTAGAGGCTGATGGACTCCAGTCACACTGGTCTCTGGAGGGAGGGAAAAATTCTCTACCCTCAGATTTTCCCCTAGAGTAAGAATTAAATTTACACAAGACAGACAAATTTCAGATGGGAGAATTAGTTCTTGCTTTCTGGGGAGACCGAGGAGGAAGGTCTGAGTGCCCCACTTGTATAGGCTGTCTCTTCAGTAACTTTTATTTAAAGTGATCAATATACCGAAGTTGCCCCTCTTGGGCTTGCCTGTCCCCACACCTCCTTTCTCTTCCTTGACTGTACTAAACCTTCCCCTACTTCAGGCTTCTGTAGTTGGCATCCCCCCAAGCCTAGAACACTGTCCTCACCTTTGCCTGTGTTAAAAAACAAAATTCAACTGAGTACATTTTAGAGATCTTTTTGGATTTATTCTGTGATTCATGAATTGGGCAGCAGCCCACCTAGGAGGTAGAAAGGAGCTCTAAAGAGGTGCACAAAATGAAAGACTTATGGGCAGAAGGCGGCCAGACAAGGAAGTTACTAGCAAACAGTGGATTGTTTTGGGCGAGGTCACCTTCTTTCCGTGGGGATGGCAGGGGTCCTGTCAGGCAGATGACCTCACTGGTGCTGATCTGGTAATTCGAGATTGGCCAGTTTAAGATTCCACTCGTGGGAAAGGTTGAAACTGTAACTTGGTTTGGTGGCATGCACATAGCGCAAGTGACTTTATTTTTAATAATTCCCCACTTTTGATCAGACGCTCAGCTTCGCTGAGAGATGTGATAAAACTTGCAGACATTGGCACTGCTCCCAGTGGTCGTTCTGAAGCTCTCAAGGTTTTGGCTGATCCTCCGAGAGGTATTCACAGGTCAGGACTTCAGGTTCTCTTTGGTCATCCTCTGCATTCGTTTTCTGACCTTCCAGTCTTAGGGAGATCATTTACTTGGGAGTTAGCAGTTGTGAACATGCATTTAAAGCCTGTGAGAGAGGATGTGTGCAAGGGAGATTACTGCAACTGTTGCAAGCAGGGTAATTCCCATTGTCTGGTGTGCACTTTGGAGTCATGGTTCCCAAGACCCAAACCAATCAAAATCATTTAAACTAGACAAAGGCCTTGTTGAAGGACTTCCTCCCTGCCTCCCTCTTGCCCTTCCTTCCTTCCCTCCTTCCTTCTTTCCTTCCTTCCTTCTTCCTTCCCTCCTTCCAAGATCTATTTATTTAGTCAAAAGAATGCACAGTGGGAGGGGCAGAGGGAGAGAGAGAATCTCAAGCAGACTCCCTGCTGAGTGCAGAGGCCCACATGGGGCTTGATCCCATGAGATGTTTTTTTTTTTTTAAAGATTTTATTTATTTGACAGAGAGGGAGAGATCACAAGTAGGCAGAGAGACAGGCAGAGAGAGAGGGGGAAGAAGGCTCCCTGCCGAGCAGAGAGCCTGATGCGGGACTCGATCCCAGGACCCTGAGATCATGACCTGAGCCGAAGGCAGAGGCTTTAACCCTCTGAGCCACCCAGGCGCCCGATCCCATGAGATCTTGACCTGAGCCCAAACCAAGAGATGGATGCTCAACCATCTGAGTCAGCAGGCTCCTCAGGAGTCCCTTTCTTAAGCCAAGTGACTTGTTCAGTGACTGAGTCTCAGCTCCTGCAGAAGTGTTAATCTAGGTGCCCCAAGCGAGGGTTGGCCACAGTGCGTATGTCTCCCTCTGTGTTCAGCTAGAAGATACTCAGGGGCCATCCTATTATCAAGAACAAACTTGGTCAAAGAGTATAAAGATTTTTGTTGGACAGTTACTGCTTTTGCACAGATTCTGCAGTATTTTCAAGAGTTAAGGAGAGGTTCCTGATCAGAGCCTCATTTGTATGTACTGCTAACCAGGGAGGTAGGGAGTCTGCCAGAGGGAGCTGATTTAGAATCATGAATGTCTCTTGGTAATTCCTGTTTGAGTCTGTGGCTCAGGACAGGAAAGGTAACAGCCATGGAGGCCAGTAAAATTTAGGAGTTTGCAGACCACACAGGTAGTTTTATTCTGGTTACCCTCGCATTATGTCCCTTTCTTTGTGTGGAACCTTGACAAGATTCCCCAGATTTGGGGTTGTTAACCAGAGACGGGGAAATAGAACCCTAGGGCCAGGGAGCCTGACACAGTAGCATGGGGACTGTTCCGGAGAAACTGAGGCATTGAAAATCAGGGAGAAGTATGTGATGTGCAGAACCAGACAGGATCACCAGCATCAAGGTCAGGAACTGCTGAAACAAGGTCTGTTGTGGTGGTTTTGAATGGAGGAATCGCGTTGCCATTTAGAAGGGGGAAGGTCAACCCATCGGTAGTTTGGAGGTGAAAGGGACAGGAAGAGCAGTGCGACTCCCTGAAAGTAGCTGAAACGAGGAAGATGGACTCTACAGGGGGGCAGGGAGACACTGAACTGGCCTACTACTGAGGGACTCAATCCAGAGGCTGTATATAAGGACCTTTGGCTTGATATGGTACCTTCCTCCTTGGAAGATGAGAAAATCCCAAGTACTGTGTATGTGACAACTATTTTAAAACATTTCTGTGATGAAATATTTGTGGTGAGATTTGCTTTCCTTAACTTGTCACTTCTGATAATAAAATACTTGGGGGTAGACATTCAGAAATCTGCTGAATTAGTTGTTTGTTTTTCTGTTTGATTGATAGCTCCAGTAACGTATTTTAACCATCAAGTTTAGAAAGTGAGGCTTTATACTTTGATAAGTTCCCCTGTGAGGGAGTATAGACACTTCCCCAAAGTGACTGTATGCTTTTTGTGATAGTGTTCAATTTTGTTACTTATTGTTAAAAAATACAGTACTTCTGGGGCACCTGGCTAGCTCAGTCAGAAGAACATGCAACTCTTGATCTTGGGGTCATGAGTTTGAGCCCCACATTGGGTGTAGAGATTAAAAAAAAATACAGCATTTTTCCAACCATATGACTTTAATCATACTATCCAGTTATATGAAACTGGGTGTATCCAAAATAATTTGTATTATTAACACATGGTTTTGTAAGTTAAATATAGGAGTTACTATCAGAAGTTAACAGATTTGGCACTCAGAAGTTGTATACAGGGAGAAATAATATATGAACAAGTGTATGTAATGTAAGACTTACTCACTAAAGATAATAATGGTGATTAAAATATCAGGAGCCGTATGCGATAGAAAGGCCCAGAGATAATAGTGGTGAAACATAAACCAATGTAGCCAAAGGCAGTTCATTAATGAAAGGCTTCTAGAGTTGAAATAAATATTGACTGTATATGTTCAATTGACTTTTTTACATTGCCTTTTTGTAAGAGTTACCTTGACAAACTATCAGGTTATTCTAAAGGGCATGATTTTATTCCATGTTAAGTTTTTCTTTTAAGGTACTGAAAGAATTGCTTCAGAGTTTTCCTGTTTCCCTCATTGTTAATATCTTACGTTATCATAATACAATCATGAAAACTAAGAAATTAACACTGGTAGCTGTGGNCCCAAGTCGCCCCCCCCCCCCCACCCCGTGCCCTGCATCATTCTTTTCCCTCAAGTGTGAGCAGGGCTTGTGAGTATGATGGGAGAGCACAGTGTAATCATGGTATCTTACATGGCAGAAGGGATTTTGCAGGTGTGACTAAGGTTCCTAACCAGTTGAGTAATCAGTCACAGTGGACATTATCCTGGGTGGGCGTGACCCAATCAGTTGAGCCCTTAAGAGACTTAAGAGGCAATAGCAGACCTACTCTTGCTGGCCTAGAAGAAAGCAAACAGCCCTGTTGGGAACCGCTCACGGAGGGGGCGTGTGGATAGAACCCTAGGGTGACTTCTAGAAGCTGAAACCATCCTAAGGCCAACAGCCAACAAGAAAACAGGGACCTCAGTCCTACGGCTGTCAGAAATTGTTCTTCCCTCAATGAGCTTGGAAAAGGACCCTGATCTCCAAAGGAAGTCCACGGCGTGCCCAACCTTGATTTCAGCCTTGGGAGCTGCAGCTACACTGCGCCCAGACTTCTGACCTACAAAATCTAAGATAATCCGTGTGTCTTGTTTTAAATTGTTGGCAACAGTGTGTTGTTTTGTGGTCATCCGTTTGTTATGTAGCAACAGAAAATGAATATAGCACCGCACTGTTAAGTGCAGGCTTTGTTTAGGTTTCGCCTGTTTTCCGCTGATGTCCTTTTTCTGTCCCGGGATCCAGCCACAACGTGTAATACTCGAACGCTTCTGTTCCTACCCAGTCAACGTGAAGTTCTACCTGCTAGTTTGTGATAAGCAGTCAGCTTGTGCAAATCAGGCGTCTGTAAGGGATGTCATCTCCCCGATTGGGGGGGACGGGGTGTCCTCTGCATGTTTTGAGTCCGAGTTTGTCGCGTGAACACTGTGCGTGGTGCGAGCCTTTTCAGGGCTTGGTGTTAGTCCGTGGGGTCCCATCTCTGCCTGAGGGGCGTCCCCGGGGGGGATGTCACACCCACGCAGAGCTGCAGCTGGGTGCTGGGGGTCTACGATGGGCCTCAGGCCTTGCTGTTCATTCCCCTCTTCTCCCTGCACAGGGTGCAGCTGTCTGAGACGGGTGTGCCAAGGTGGAGAAACGCCTCCCCTCCTGTCTGATTCTTGAGCTTTGAATTGTTGATTTGAGGCCTGGTGAGATTATTTTCTAGTGCTCAGCCTGCCATGTAATCATGACCATGACCCTGCACCCTGGACGTTCATTTCACAGGGTGCACACTGTTAGCTCAAAGGGGTCCAAGAGGTTTTGTTGTTGCCACGATTGGAATCTAGGCCTTCTTGTTCCTCGTATATTCTCCCTGCCAGCAGGCTGGTCTTTTCAGCCATGGTCTGTTGTCTTGCTCGTATCACGGAAGGGCGGGGTTTAGGCGCCGTTCTGATGGCATTTACCCAAGAAATGCCCAGACTGTGCCCTGTCAACCCCCATACCGCACCGTGAGGCTCTGGGGAGCCTTCTACCATGGGGATCAGTGTGCCACTTTTTGGAAGTTTCACAAGCATCTAGCACCCCAATGCTGAGTCAGAATAAAGGTTGCTCCCTCCAGTTCAAAACTTGGGACTGGCCCAGGCGGAGGTGACTGTGGGAGAAAGGTGGCAGAGCTCTCAAAGGGACCCCGTTGTCCATTTACCCCACCACGTGGAGGCAGAGGTCTTGGGGTGGGGACAACACTGGTCCAGTTGGGAGGCATGTGTTCCTGCTTCATAGGAGCCACTGACCCCGTGGCTGGTGATGGTGGCCTGTCATTGTCATGTGTTCAGAGGGAACACATGGGCAGGGTCTCCTCCTCCCCTGCGTCTCTGGGAGGAGAGTTGGAGGTAGGCAGAAGTGCAACGGATGCACAGAGAGGGGTGCTGGTACAAGGTCCTTTCTTATAAGCTGCCAGGCTAAGGGCTAGGTGATGGGTGTTCATCATCATTCCTGATCTCAAGGAGAAGACGTTTTAGTGAAGGTCACTCAGAGAAATCAACATAATATAGGGATTCTGAGGGATTAAGAATCCCACAGAAGAGATATTCAGGCTCAGTTTCAGAGGGTAAATCGATGTTTACCAAGCAGATAGAGCTGGTGAGTGGCAGGGGAGTGGTGGAGGGTGGGCATGCCAAGCTGTAGAGGCCTCAGGCACAAAGGCGCTGAGGTGTGGAACTGCATTGGGGTTATGTGTGAGAGAGAGGGTTTAGGAAATTGTCTAGTACTTCCGAAGAACTTTTTTTTTTTTTTTTTTTTTTTAGTTTATTTAAGTAATCTCTACACCCAACACGGGGCTTGAACTCACAACCCCGGGATCAAGAGTTGCGCACTCTTCTAACTGATCCAGCCAGGCGCCCCCATTTCTGAAGAACTTTTAAATAGAATTGACATCAGGCTTGCATTTCTAAAGTCAGACTTTTTTCTTCCTATAAAAATATCTGAAGCCATAAAAAACTATAAAAAGGAAATATTTGCCTTAGGTTTGGGTTTGCTTGTCCTGTTGGCTCAGATTCCCTGCAGTGCCTTGGGGCACGGCGTTGGTTGCCTCACCCAGTTCTGACCCCTGTTCTGCCTCTCACCGCACAAGACGGGCCCTGCATGCACTGTTAATTAATGTAGACATAAAGCCCTCCTGAGGTGGCAAGAACCAGGACTACCCAGTTTACTCCAAATTTTAGCAGGGCACCTGGCACCCAGTAGGTCTTGAACGAAATGTAGAGTTTCAAGACATAGAGATACCTGTTAGAGATAGCCTCCCTCATTTTTGCATATTAAACATTTTCTAGTATTTGACCCATTTCTTTCTTTTTTTTTTTTTTTTTTGAGAAATGGGGTTGTAAAGTGCCTGCACACCATCTATTCTCATAAATCTGGGTCCAGGAATTCCAGAAGGGTCTGGGCAGGAGACACAGATGGTGGATCCTCAACACACGCATGGTAGTTAGAACTAAGGGCCTACGCTACTCCTCGGGGGACAGTAGGAAGAGCGCCTGCAGTGGGGACTGTCTGCAGCTACAGGGCTGCGGAGGGATGTGGAGCCGAGACAGAGGCCGAGCTAGAAACGTTCCAGGGTGGAGCCAAGTGAGGACAAGCGAACGGGCCACGGTGGCAGAAGCCTGCAGAGGGGCGCAGTGTTCTGGTCCTTACCCGAGTGGAGAAGCAGATGAGGCTGACTTTACCGCTGATCCACGGTCCAAGGAGGACATGGAGGGAATGGAATTGGGAGTGCTAGCCGTGGAGTGGGTCCTGTCCAGTGCACTAGACATGTCTCTCCAGGTGAGAGATTGCAAACTCACGTGCCTGCTGGGCTCTGGCAGGGAGGAGAAGCCCCTAATCCAACTGTGGGGCTCAGGGAAGGCTTCACAGAAGACAGAACAAAAGATCTCCTGGATGGGTGGGAATTAGCCAAATGAAAAGTGGAGCTAACACCATGCCTCCCCAGTAATCTTGGTCATATCTGATGTTTACAAATTCTTTTTTTTTTTTTAAAAAAAAGCTTATTTAGAATACGTGTTTCACAACCTAGTCTGCTACCTGGTGGGAGAATATCTCTTTTCTACTTAACCTTCTACATTCTATCAGATATGTATGTGCGTGTGTATGTATGTGTGTATAATTTTGTATGTGTAAAATTGTTCCATTTATACACTTTTTCTCTCCTTTCATTGAGGATGCTTAGAGTAAGATTCATTTCATTCTCTAAAGGTCTTTTTTGTTTGTTTTGTTTTTTAAGATTTATTGAAAGAGAGAGAGAGCAACAGAGAGATAGCATGAGTGGATGGAGTGGCAGAAGGAGATAAGGCTACCCCCTGAGCAGGGACCCTGATTGTGGGGCTCCATCCCAGGACCCTGGGATCGGGCGTCAGCCTTCAGCTCAGGTCACAACGACTGAGCCACCCAGGCACCCCCTCTAAAGGTCTGTTTTTAACATAAGTTTTGCAAATTAAAGACCTGCAATAATAGAAATTTTGCAGACCACTAAGCACATTTGGACATTGGTCCTCTGCATTGGTCCAATGCAGATGACTTCAGACATCTAATCCAGGCTCTCTACCCTAACTGCCCAACATTATCCTTTGAGATGTCACTCAGAAAGCCTCAAGATGGGACCACACTCCCCAAAGAGTCCAATTTAATTGGTCTGCAGAAGCCCAGCCATCAATACCATTTTTAAGGACCACAAAATATGGTAGTGTACAGCCAGGATTGAATCTTCATTTTAATCATAGCATTTATATGTATTTTAAGTAGAGGGGGAAGAGACCCTTCACAGCCTCCGGAGGAAGACAGGGAAAGAAAACGGTAAAAGAAGTACTTCCTTTTTTTTTTTTTTAAGATTTTGTTTATTTGTCAGAGAGAGAGAGAGAGAGAGAGAGAGAGAGCGCGCACAAGCAGGCAGAGCGTCAGGCAGAGGCAGAGGGAGAAGTAGGCTCCCTGCTGAGCAAGGAGCCTGATGCGGGACTCGATCCTACAACCCTGGGATCATGACCTGATCCGAAGGCAGCTGCTTAACCAACTGAGCCACCCAGGTGTCCCAAGAAGTACTTCCTAAGTAGTGACTCATTAGAATGGCCCATTTTCCTTCCCTGTCCCTGCAAGAGAGCAAGAGGTTGGTACAAGTGGACTAGATCAAATCTATATATTGAAATCTGACTTGGGTACTCAAGGTCTGCTTCCATCAGAGCAGAACCCACTTGACATCACAGGAGACAGGAATAAGAGAAAATACTCTGATCACAGATACTTTTAAAATAAAGGTTTCCAGTTTATTTTAAACAGCTAAACCATTATTTCAAAACAAATCTTTCTTCAAACTCCACCCTCCAGCCACCCCCTTCCCTGAGACCCTTAGGACCACGAAGGTTCCTCAAAACAGTTTAAAAACCAAAGCACCAAGTGTTATAGCTAATTCTATCTTGAGTACAAGCTAAACGAAGCAAAAATAGCATTGAGTTGAAACCAGCTGTTCCATAACGCAATCAAACCATGGTCTATTATTTCCTCCTGAGGTTTCCCCCGATAGAGCCCTGAGTAGAGCGTCTTTCCATCTCGACAGCACGTGACAACCTGATGGGGCAGAGGGGATGAAGAACATTTTTCTCCTCTCAGCAGAGGTAACATTAAAAAAAAAGAAATAGTGGGAAGGAAATAAAATTTAGTTTTTGACATTGAAACTGAGTCCATGAGATTTATCCCTTCCTTCCTTGCTATTTGAAATGTCTGGGCTAGTGTCCCTGCAAAGACAAAAATAATGGTAATACACATATGGTCTTAACTGGGAATTTAAGACCTAATAAACTATTAACCACTCCTGGGTATCTGCGCGGTTTCACCCTGCAGAGATCAGTTAAGGAAAAGCAGAGAAGGTATAAATAAAACCATAAGAATGTGGTATCATGAGTATCAAGAAAGACCATTTTAACAAGAAAGGAATGACAGAATCTCTCCAATTCTGCTTAAGAGAACAAATACAGTTAATATCCATTGAAACGTGGGTGTGAATCTTTCCGACCCCCCCTCCCCCGTAGGTGTAATAGGTACAGGAGCAGACAGAGGGTTTTAAGATTGCAGGTGGTCTCAGGTCTGGGACTGGACCTCTGCTGGGCCACTTGGTAGCAGTGTGACCTTGAGCAAATCCCTCCTGAAGACACTGTTGCTTCATCTCAAAATGGGAATAATCATATGTACCTTGTGGGTGATCGGGAGAGATGAAGGGAGACGGTCCGTGTAGACTGTAGCACAGTGCCTGGCTCATGGTAAGCTCAAGTGATAGTGGATACTGGAACAGAATGCTTGCCCCAGGAGCTTAAATTTAGGGGGGGCTGAGCAGCTGGAAATGACTCATTCGTGCAGTGTTTATTGGTAGCCTTCTCTAGTCCAAGTTCTTGTCGAGGAACTGGAAATGCACGAGACAGAATGACAGGGGCACTGCCAAAGGAGCCTTGGTCCTGCTGGACTAGATGCACAAGGCGAGTGGAGCAGGTGGGGTGCTTTAGCTTGGGAGAGCCAGCTGGTGAACTGAGCCCCTCAACAAGGTGCGGGGAGGGGGGCAGGGAAGGCATTTCAGACCGTTGGAGAGGTCCCAGAGTGATGAGTGGTCAGATTCCTGAAAGGAAAATCTAAGAACAGATACAGTAGTGTGAGGGACGAGGTTGGAGAAGTAGCTGGGGCTGTCACCGAAATGAGCTGAGAACTCTGCCAGTTGTACCGGCTGCTCCACAGGGGAGGGCAGCCATCCTCCGTGAAAAGCGCTCCGTCCTGTCCTCACTGCGTGAGGACGTGCTCAGAGCATCTTCAGGTCTGTGTTCAACCCAGGAAGCCGACTGCATCGGCGGACGCAACAGCCATAAGAACAGCCCATAATAGCAGGCTGCTCACACAGTGTGTTAAGTCCGGGGAGGAAGACACTGCCAGGATTTAAAAAGATTGGGCCAAGACGACGCCTCCAGAATGATTATCTCAGACTGAGCATAGACTATATTTCTAATCAGAGCAAAATATACATAGTCGAGGTCAGGGAACGCCATACGCCTGTTTCTAAGAGACTGCAAGAAATAAACTGGGCAACAGCATGTTTGTAGGAGCAAGAAGAGCTGAAACTTTTCTTCAAGATGGGGCTGAGGGTTGACGCAGGCTCGTCCAGATCCTGTGCTTGAGGCAGCCATAGCGCGTGCCGAGGAAACGGTGGGTGACGGTTGCAGCACTGGATTTGATGCCCGGAGGCAGCTGGGCACCACGTAGAAGCTAGCGCTGATCCGTACACAGCAGAAGTCAGGGTTCTGAGGGATATCATTGCATGGGTCCTAATCTGACCAGGCTTTTCCACGTGATTCCTGGCGCACGGCCCCCGCCCCCGCCCCCGCCATGTGAACCCTCCACGATGGCGAACTCAGATTTGGGGGCAATCCTGTTTCACCTTGGGGAGCTGGCTTCTGTTCTCCGGGGACTGGTGGTACCTTGTGAAGACATACAGGTGAAGTGCCCCACGCAGCTGTCCCATCAGACAGCACGTCGTTCCAAGACAGCTGTCTCGCCTACTTGTGTTGTCTTTTTCCTGAGTGGATCGTCCTCATGGAACGTGGCTTTAAGTCTTTTTACCGTCTTGATTATTTACCTCCGTGTATTTTTGCCCACTCCTTTCATTGTTTTAGTTCAGGCTGCTGTAACAAAAATACCATAAACTGGATGGCTTAAAGAACAAAATGTATTCATCATAGCTCAGGAGGCTGGGAAGTCCAAGATCAAGACTCTGTAGATTGGGTGTTTGGTGAAGTCCCACTTCCTGGTTTGTTGATGACTCTTTTCCCCTCTGCCCTTGCCAGGAGGAAGGGATCTCTGACAAGACCCTAAACCCATTCATGAGGGTCCCAACTTTGTGACCTAATCACCTCCCAAAGGCCTTACTTCCAAAATACCATCACGCTGGGGATTAGGATTTCAGTGTACGAATTTCGAGGGGACACATACTTAGTCTATAACAGTGACAGAAAGCACTGGATGCATCATTCAACAAACGGCCTTGTTTGCCTTAAATAGGGCGAGACGGTGGATCCTCACCTTTGTCTTTCTAAATCGTGTTTCCGTCCGTGGAGCCCAAACTGCAGGCACATTCAGGTTGCTTGTCAGCTAAAACCTGCAGAGGTGGGGTTTTTTTGTTTGTTTTTTGATTAACTAGCAGCTTCTCAGTTTCTACTCTCCTTCCTCTATTGGTACTCTTCGTTTTTAGTAACCCACATTCAGACCTTTTATTGATCCGTGTTTTATTTCTCCAGCTTGTAAATATCACTGATTGCTGATTCGGTGGGATGGGAAACTGGACACTCACCTCTGCTTTCTCCCAGCCACACGTGATACCTTAGCCTCCGTGTTGCCATTCAAGTCAGAGTTGATGTCTGTTAGGCTCAGCGAGGAGGTCTCTGGCAGGACATGGGTCAGCCCTTGCCCCACCCCAAGCTGGGCACTCATCAGCATGCTTTGGACGTGCTTATTACTCGTTCCTCAAATTGTTCTGCCTCGATTTACAGTTGAGTTAGTAAGAATATCATGAGTACCTTTTCAGAGGCCGTGGGAAAGCCCAGTTTCCCTGATTTCTTCCTTAAAATTTCACCAACAGTGGAGTAGCAACGAAATTTCCAAATTGTTGAAATAAAGGATAAAACCAAGCCAGGTGACTTAAACCCATTTTGAACCAGCTAACTGTTCTTTTACATTCTTTTTACAATCTTAGATTTTCATTCTCCCTTTCTAATATTCATTTCTTTTCTTTCTTTTTTTTTAAAGATTTTATTTATTCATTTGACACAGAGAGAGAGATTACAAGTAGGCAGAGAGGCAGGCAGAGAGAGAGGAGAGAGGAGGAAGCAGGCTCCCTGCTGAGCAGAGAGCCGGATGTGGGCCTCGATCCCAGGACTCTGGGATCATGACCTGAGCCGAAGGCAGAGGCTTTAACCCACTGAGCCACCCAGGCGCCCCATTTCTTTTCTGTCTAAAGAAAATTTCCTTAAAAAAGCCAAATATAAGTTCTGTTAACCCAAGCACCAGAAATAGCCCTTTCTAAATTTGCTGTATAAATATATTCATGCTGTTTTAACAAAAGAGCCTGCCCTGAAAAGCCCAATTTTCTTGTCTATAAAATTTCTATACTGCCCAGTTCACTTTGGCCTTTAGATTCCCGACTAAACATTCCTGTCCAGACCTTATATTCACCTTAAGTGCTCATTCTTCAAGGTATTTGCCTTTAGTTCTGTGCCTTCCCGAGCCTAAGCAGTCTCGTTGGTTTCCATAAAAGCACTCATTTTTCTTCTCATTAGCATTTTTTGGGGGGATTGTCTAATTAGAGCTTCTAGACTTCGCGAATAGTCTTCTGTTTTAAAATATCTTTCCCTGAGTCATGTCTGTGTTGTCTAAGAACTTCCAACCTTGTCTTTGCCACTTATTAGATATATGCCCCGAATGGTTCCCTCTAAGCAAGAAACAATAAGTTATCTTCCAGGCTTGAATCTTGTGTATAGACTTAAAAAAAAAAAAAAGATCTCACCAGGGCCTGGGTGCTGAATGACCATTACCTGTCCCGAGTGTAGTGCCAGTGGCAACTTAGCTGTGGCCAGTAGGACTTGTAACTTTTTTATGCAGAAGACAGATATCAGAATAGTTGAGATTTGGCTGGGAGCTTTCGTGATTCTCCCCTACTCCTACATATTCTCATCTCAGCTCTCAGCATGTAGAAATCCAAGGGTGAATGTTCAAGTGTTACACAATTCAATATTGGGACTGAAAATGGCAAGGCAGTTTATTTTTCATTCTTAAATTAACATAAAGCACAGAAGCTACATAAATGTGTTTGTGCTATTCTTAAGATAATGCCTTCTTAATTTCCTTGGACATAAAAGGACATTTGAAAGCAGGCCTATGTGGATGAGAGGTATATCAGTTTTGGTCTTGGACTTTCCTAAATAGGGGATGGTCTGACCTTAGAAAATGGTTCTCCGCATTCTCAGCAGTCTGTCTGGAGTCAGCTAGATCCCAGCTCTTAGGAGTCATTAGAAAGGTGACTGCAGTGGTGTTTGAGTAGTGCCTTCTTTGTCTGGCTCAGAGTGATATGGAGGCAGCTGATTGTATTAAGATAGCCAGCTGCCACAGCCAGCTACAGAACTTAATCTTTTCTTCATTCACTTGCGATTCAAGGCTTGTTTTTAAAATTTATTTGGGGTTAAGATGTGAAAGGTGTCTCCTTGGACTCTCAGAGATCCGGTTCCCTGGTTGAGTTTGCCCAACCACTCTTCATTCTCATTTCTCGGTCCCTCCTCTCCATCCACGTTGCCACCAGCCTGTACCAGCCACCATCGTGCCGTGATCTAAGTGGTCTTCCCACTCTCTGTTCTTGTGCCCCTCCAGTTCATTTTCTAGACTGGACAGCAGCCAAAATCTTTTAAAAATGAAAGTCAGATCACAGCATCCCCTTGCTTATAGCCTCGTAGTGAGTGCCTCTTACATTTTTGAAAAAAGCCAAAATTCTTTTTTTTTAAAGATTTTATTTGTTATTAGAGAGAGAGAGAGAGAGAGAGTGCAAAGGCAGGGGGAGCAGCAGGCAGAGGGAGAGGGAGAAGCAGGCTCCTTGCTGAGTAGGGAGCCCGATGCGGGGCTCGATCCCAGGACTCTGAGATCATGACCTGAGCTGAAGGCGGCCACTTAACCGACTGAGCCACCCAGGCGCCCCAAGCCAAAATTCTTCACAGTTTGCAGTGAGGATATGATTTGCCTCTGGAATAATCTCCCAGCACATAGTCCATCTTCCAAGATATTTTTGGCCTCAGGGTCTTTGCACATGTTTTCCTCTGCCTGCTTCCCTCTGCAGGAACCACTCTTCTCCTTCCCTCCTCACCCAGCTGACTTCATGCCTCAATTCAAATGTAACTTCCTCAGAGAAGTTTTCTCTAACATTCTTTTTTTTTTTTTTTAAGATTTTATTTATTTATTTGACACAGAGAGAGAGATTACAAGTAGGCAGAGAGGCAGGCAGTGAGACAGAGGAGGAAGCAGGCTCCCTGCTGAGCAGAGAGCCCGACGCGGGCTTCGATCCTAGGACGCTGAGATCATGACCTGAGCCGAAAGCAGAGGCTTTAACCCACTGAGCCACCCAGGCGCCCTTCTCTAACATTCTTATCCAAGTTAGGGCTCCTTGTTACATTCTCTTATAGCTCTTGATTATTTTCCTTCTTAGCAACTATTACACTTTGTAGTTATTTGTATTACTAAATCTGTGTCCTCCCAAACTCAAGTTTATGGAACTAGATTATATGTATTTTGTTTTCTACTCTAGCCCCCACCACCTTTTCCACATCCTGATGCATATGGTATACTTAAATATTTGTTGAATACATAGATGAATAGATTAGTGCTATGTCAACTTACTATCTTACCATTTATGTGTTAAAAGACAAAGTGCTCTAGCATTGAATCAATAAAAAGATGTGGATTCTGGACCTTGTTCTGTCATTTGGCAGCTTTGTCTGATCTCTCACTCTCCCTGAGTTCCAGTTGCCTTTTGTTTAAGTTGGGAATAATGATCTTGACCTGTCTACATTGGGGAGATGTAAAGATCAAATGAGTCATTTTGTAGCTGAAAGTTGTACTCTAGTGCACGGTAGAGCACCTTTGTCCTTAATGTCATTGCCTTGTTAATGACTAGCAGAGGATAATGGGAACTGAAGGGCCTGGAGGCCTGTGCAAAAGCTTGGGGATAGAGCAGACAGACGCCAGGCACAGGAAGAGAGAGAGAGAGAGAGAGAGAGAGAGACTGTGTGTGTGTGTGTGTGTGTGTGTGTGTGTGTGTGTGTGTGTGTGTGTAGTTGAGGATGGGCAGAACTGCATGGGATCATCCAGCCGGGAGCCTCTACTAAGGCCTCCTGTGCAGAGTATGAGAAGGGTACTAATGCTTAGTCTCAACGATTTCCACACTATATCCACTGAGAGGCCAAGTGCCATAGTGCAAAGACACTTGATTCCAAGAGAGACATCTTGAAAGAGTCCTAACCCTGACGCTGACCAGGTCTGTTGTTTTAGAAACCTACATAACCTGTATTTCATTGTTTCTTTGCTATAAAATAGATTGGCAAGAAAAGTATTAACTATTTTTATTAGAGCATTGTTATCAGGAAAGATTGAATGAAATGATGTAAATATTCTTTGGAAACATATAAGGTATGATAGAGAATAGTGTTTAAATTCAAAATTGTGAAAGAATTTAATTGTCTAAAGTGCTTCCTTTTCCATACTTTATACATACATTTCTTGGTAATATGTTTTAGGTGAATAACTTCATTTGTAGCTAGGGTACTTGTGCATGCAGTAGCTATTTGGAAAAAAAATTTCCATCTCTTCTGATTTGGCCTAAGGGCAGTATATTTTGATCAACATTTGCTAGCAAGAGAGCAACTCGCAACTGTTTTTGCATGGCGACCACTAAAATGTATCCAAATGTAATTATTTTTGTCACGGAGAAATCATGCATATGGGGCGTAAAATACCTGACTGAGAGATTGAGCTGGGAAATGTGCCTGCAGCTAATACCATTTGAGTGGCCTACCCATAGCTATCAAACGATTTTAAACTATACCAGAAATTTAGTGGCAGTATTTCAGTGAAAAGATACCATTGTATTTAATCTTAAGTCATTTGTAAAATTCTTCTTGATTTCCGAATAATTAAAATATTAAAACCGGATCTTAGCATTGAGAGGGTGCCTCATCTTGTTGCCCCTCTCTGTCTGGTGTTGTATCTTAGTGACTTGGGAGTTAGGAGCAGGCTGTCACGGAGCATCTGGAACCACGGGCACTTCTCTTAGCACACCTGTGTTGGCAGTACCATGCCCTAATTGCTGTTGACATTGTCATCCTTCTGTCTCTTGTTATGAATTGAAATGGCTTCCTTAGATGTGGGAGTTCTTAGGCTAGAGCAGAAAATCATTGAGGTTGTGTTCTTCCAATTAACATGTTTATACTTCATCTCAGAAATTCTCATGAGATTGCAAAAGCTGCACATCAGTTTATGAAGAAACATTTGGCAGGAAGCTAAATGCTGCATTTATTTCCATAGATCTAAGTTTTAACCTTCTTAAGAGCTTCTAGCATGATTGGGCAAATTTGGAAGTTCTGTGCCTTACAGTGAAAGCTAATAGATGTCACAGGTCTGCCTTCATCAATCATAAGTTCTCTTGCTTTTTCAATTGAGATATAATTCTCATACCATAAATTCATCCTTTAAAATATATAGTTCAGTGGTTTTCAGTATATTCGCGAGGTTTTACAAATATCACTATTAGTTAACTTCAGTAACTTCTCATCACCCCCAAAAGAAACCTTATGCTGTTAACAGTGACTCTCCATACTCAGTGTCCCAGTCCCTGGCAACCACTAATCTACTTGCTGTCTCTCTGGATTTGTCTCTTCTGGACATTTGCTATAAATAGAATCGTACCATATTATGGTCTTTTGTGTCTGCCTTCTTTCACGCAGCATAGGGTTTTCAAGGTTTGTCCATGTTGTGGTATGTATCAGCACTTCCTCTCTCTTTATGGCCAAGTAGTATTTTCTTTTTTTCTCTTCCTTCCTTCCTTCCTTGATTTATTTATTTTAGAGAGTGCACAAGTGGGAGGGGCAGAGGGAGAGAGAATCCCAAGCAGACTCTGTGCTAAGTGCAGAGCCTGGTGGGGGGCTCGATCCTATGACCCTGAGATCACGACCTGAGGTGAAACCAAGAGTCGGACACTCAACTGACAGTGCCACCCAGGCATCCCAGGCCAAGTAATATTCTGTGGTAGGCATATACCACATTTTGTTTTTCTGTTCATCAGTTGGTGGATATTTGGGTTGCTTCTACTTTTTTGGCTGTTATGAACATCTGTATATAAGTTTTTGCATGAACATCTATTTTCGGTTTTCTTGATCATATACTTGGGAGTAGACCTGATGGATCTTACGGTAACTCTACTTAACTTTTTTAGGAACTGCCAAACTGTTTTCCAAAGTGACTGCACCATTTGTACATTCCCCCCACCAGTGTAGTTTTTCCACATTCTTGCCAACACTTGTTATTTTTTCGGTAATAACTGTCTTAGTGTGAAGTGCTGTCTCATTGTGGGTTTGATTTGCATTTCCCTAACGACTAAGTGTTGGGTACCTTTTCACAGGCTTATTGGCCATTTGGGCACTTCTTCAGAGGAAGGCCTGTTCAAATCCTTTTCCCATATGTTCTCCCCCCCCCCGCCCAATAGGTTAAGACCCTACTGTTGACATTAAGGCCCTAAGTGTTCCTCAGCCTGAGAAGCGACCTGTCAGCCTCCCATATTCCTACCTGTCACATTCACAGAATCACACCGTCCAGCTGCCAGAGCCAGGAACTAAGCATGTATCATTTGTTAGTCTGTACTGTAGATTCTTCCTTTTTCCCACGGCTGCTATTAGCATCTTGTCTCAGCCTCCCAACCCAAAACTGAAATGACCTCCTCACTGGTCTCCTTAGCTACAGCCTATGACAAATCTGATCGCTGAAAATTCTTCCAGGCTTCCCTAAATCCAATAGGCCAATGGCCAGACTCCTGAATGTTACCTGTGAGACCTTGGCTCCTTTGCTTTCACTAATCCAGAATTTATTCAGTACACTTCAAGACTGACTGCGTTTTTGAATGCCCTCCGTGACTCCAGGTATCTCCAGTCTTGGTTTTGTTTCCCTTCCACCTCCCTCCATTAGACCTTGCCTGTATTTCTGTCATGACACTTATTTCACAGCATCGTGTAATCATTGTGGGTTCTTGTTTGGGGGGTGTGTTTTGTGTTTTTCCCTCCCTCTCAATGCTTTTCTTTCTTCCTTCTTCCTTCCTTCCTTCCTTTCTTCCTTCCTTCCTTCCTTCCTTTCTCTTTCTTTCTTTCTTTCTTTTCTTTCTTTCTTTCTTTCATGAGATGAGTCAAAATTTTTATTTTTTCTCCAAGAGTTTATTTATTTGTTTATTTAATTTTTTATTAACATAGAATGTATTACTTGTTTCAGGGGTACAGGTCTGTGATTCATCGTTCATCAGTCTTACCATAACGCATACTCACCATAACACATACCCTCCCCAGTGTCCATCACCCAGCCACCCCTCCCTCTCACCCCCCTCCCCTCCAGCAACCCTTTCAATGCTTTTATAGTTTCTGGGGTAAAGTAACCCTGAAATACTTGTTCAACACATTTTCTTTTAAGATTTTATTTATTTATTTGTCAGAGAGTGCGCACAAGCAGGGGGAGCAGCGCATGGAACCTGCTGGTGGGGCTCCATCCCAGGACCCTGGGATCATGACCTGAGCTGAAGGCAGATGCTTCGCTGACTGAGACACCCAGGTGTCCCTTGTTCAACACATCTTCACTGAGCACCCATGATGAGCCAGGCCCTGTGCTGCTTGAGGCAGAGGGCTTACTGGAAAGGGGCATGGGACAGTTTTGGGGGGTGATGGAACTGTTCTGTGGCTTGACTGTGGCTGTGGTTATATGATGATATGTGTTTGTTAGCAATCGCAAAAATATTCAAAGGGAGAAAGTTACTGTATGTAAATTATACATTAATAGAAATTTGGGGGGAAAGTAGTGGGAGAAAGGGACAATGGTAATTATGTGAACTTACTCCAAGATCAAGCATAAAGTCGTGAAAAGAGGATGTAGTAGTTGAGCGCACGTGTAAGGTTTTGGACGTGATGAGATCGTAAAATCCTTTAGTCACCTCCTTTGGAAAGTCTTTCCAGAACACCTCTACTTTTTTTTATGACACCTTTTCCTGTCCGCTGTTGTGCTTACTACATTGTATTCTAATGATTTGGCATTCAGGGCATCCAGATATGGTCTTGCCTGAGCTGTGTAGGTGAGAAGTGGGGCATCCTTAGGAACTCATTGGACATTCGGGGCACTGTATGAAAATGTGCACAGAGCTCTTAGCCAGTGTCGCCCAGCATGGGCACTCATGCATATGGAAATGGCTGCTGCTGTTACTTTTCATTATTTCTGGAGCGATTTTTTCCCCATTTGTATTTCCACACCCCCCTATGCATCTTCTGGTAATACGTGCACCATGTATGATAAGGTCTCTAATGGAACTATGAACAGTGTTTAAAAGTTAAAAATTCAAGCTCATTATCTGTTGAGATTAGTTACTACAGAAACAGTAAATGTTTGACAAGTGGTTAATAACATGGTGTCCAGTGGATTAAAATTTAGCCATGGATTTTTTTTTTTTTTTTTTTTTTTTTTTTTGGTGGCGGGGGCAGGTAGAAGTGGAGGTAGGACTGTGGTCCTTAGCCTGGGCTCCCCTTTACTGCCAGAGTGCCGAGAGGTCAGTGGGGCCAACAAGACAGGAAGTGCTTCGCTGCTGGTGGTCTCAGGAAGCAGGCACCAGCTTGGGGTCCCCGTGTTCTACAGGTTCAGATGTTACATGGTCCTTAGAACGAACTCGATACAAATGCCTTACTTTCTAGATTCTGTTAAGGGAGTGGCACAGAGTGAGCAGACAGCCATGATCTCATATAAGATATGGCTTATAAGAAATTTGATTGACTTGGAACTCTTCTTGGTATTAAGGCAAAAAACCTACTTTTCAGCCCTGGTGTCATAGTGCACGTTTAGGTAAGCCAGGCCATAAGGGGTCATCATGCATTTGGCAACCTACGCTGCTGTATCTTGACCTTGCCTAGCGTCCCCCAGTTCTTTTACTCCATAGAAGTGGTGAGAAACCGAACCCATAATGGCAAAATAAAAACAGAACCAAGCCCTTGGAATGGCCCTGGAAGGTGGTATAGGCACATTACACGAGTCTGTTGGAGCCCAGGGAGAAGTTGTGAGTTTTGTTTCTAACACTGCCCTTTGGACATCATAACCAAATCCCAGGAGAATGTTTGCTTCCGTTACTGGGTGAATTTTACTCATAAGACCTTTCTGGAAGGGGAAGCTGGTTTAAAGTAATTGGATCAGCTATGATGATGTCATAGAATGTTTTGTTTCCCTGAGTTAAATTTGGCACTATAATGTCTGTGGGAGAAGGCAGGAAGGTAAATTCAGGAGCAAGATAGAGAAGAGAGCCAAACAATCCGAGGGGAAAGTTGAGGATAAAAAGTTTGAAGCGTCCTTGATCTGGTGTAAAATAGAATTTTCGCCACTGCTAATGTGTAGTAAATGACTGATTATCTGGGGCGCCTGGGTGGCTCAGTGGGTTAAAGCCTCTGCCTTCAGCTCAGGTCATGATCTCAGGGTCCTGGGATCGAGGCCCGCATCGGGCTCTCTGCTCAGCAGGGAGCCTGCTTCCTCCTCTCCCTGTCTCTCTGCCTGCCTCTCTGCCTACTTGTGATCTCTCTCTCTGTGTCAAATAAATAAATAAAATCTTTAAAAAAAAATGACTGATTATCCAATGTGAGCACCATGGAGATAAAGGCATCAGAATTAGGACTCTGCATTAAATGAGCACAGACAGATTAAGAGCGTAAGCCAAACTGAATGCTCCAAAGCATTCAGAGCCTGTATTAATAATCAGCCCTTCATAATCAGGAGGCAGAGTACAAATGACCATGCCCTGCGTTAAGTTCTGTGAACAGTTGAGGATCAACTCCGCTTTTTTGGTGCATTTTTCTTGGCTGTGCATGAGCCACAGGCAAGGCTGGAACAGGCGGTATTTCTTGAATAAACATTTGTGGAATGCCCATGGTCTGTGCAACCCTGAGGCAGGGGCAGGGGTGAGGAGTGGGGCGGAGCAGACCAGGGTAATCCTGGCTAAGACTGGCCTCAAGGGAGCTTGTTCCGTGAGGGTGAGCGTCATGGACTCGATTCTAGGGGATGGCACAGGGAAAGAAGAGCGCCATGTTGTTTACTGCCGCGCAACAGATCACTGATCTTAGTGGCTTTGAACAAACATCTATTACCTATAATCAAACATGGTTTCTGTAGGTCAGGAATCAGGGGCAGCTGATCCGGGGGATTCTGGGTGAGTCTGTTGAGTGTGTCTCGTCGATATTAGCTGTGACCTATGTTATCTTGAGGTTTGACTGGAACTGGAAGATCCATTTCAAAGATGGCTCATTCATACGGTTGGCAAATTTATGCTAGTCATTAGAAGGAAACCTCCATTTTTTGCTGCATGTCCTCAACACACAGCAGCTGCCTTCTCTAGAGCAAATGGTCCAAAAGAAAGAGCAAGGAGGAAGCCTTGGTGTCTTTTTAAAGTAATCTCTTTGCCCACCATGGGGCTTGAACTCACGACCCTGACATCAAGAGTTGCATGTCCTACCGACTGAGCCAGCCAGGCGCCCCAGCCTTGATGTTTTTTATTACTTTTTCGTAGACCATTATTTCTACCACGTTCTATATGTTAGAAGAAAGTCATTAAGTCTTGCCCACACTCAGAAAGGAGGGAATTTAGACCCCACTTTTTGGAGGTAAGGGTGTTGAGGAATTCATGAACAAATTTAAAAATCCTCATAGGTGTTGAGTGTGGATGTCAGGAAGCACCAAAGTACACTTGGTACTGCAGAGTAGCATGCCGGAGGGAGTAGGCAGGCCATTAACTTCCCGGTGGGGTAGGAGGACCAGCCGGACAGGGGCAGGGAGCCTTGCTGAGAATAAGAGACACAGGAAGAAGAAAGAAGAGCGAAAGCTTCACTCGAGTCTCGTGTGACTTTACCTCTACGCAGTTCCGTGTTCCAGTGATAGCCCTCCTCCCATCTGACTCTTTGCAAGGGGAGCCTCGGAATTCACCCTATAGATTTGGCTTATGTAAGCACACACTGAAATAAGTGCTTGTGCAGAATTAAAGGTTTAGGAGATTCGGAAAATAAGCTGGGGCTCAATAGTCGTTGTAGTAACTCCTCTACCAAATCTCCTTCTGTTGCTCACGTGAAACAGTTACTCCTGGTCGAGAACAATTTGAGTGTTCAGCTGGACTTTACAGGGGGTCTGAAAAGATACTTTTTTATATTTATCTCTAACTGGAGAGAGAAGCCTATTAAAAGTGAGGCCTTTAATAATCAGGAAGAGAGGGAACAAATAAGAAAAAGGCAGTAGGAATTCAAAAGACGGTGAGATCCGTGAGGGAAGGCTCGGGAGCAGAGAGGTCAAAACTAGAAGCTGAAACCTAAGGGTGTGTGGGTTTGACTGGAGCAGCAGAGGAGGGGAGGGCTTGGTAGCTGGGATGGGGAAGGGATAGGAGCTTCGTGAATAAACATGTCTCAGGGTGGCACTTGTGGGATGGTTGGAGGCCAACTGGCTTGGCAAAGCAGTTATTCAGGAAAGTGAATTACACTGGTTGGAGTCCTTTTGAAGAGCTTGGACCAGACACTTGTCGGCCTCCTGATAAATAAACCGAGAGATGGGCTGAGCATCTGAGAAGGGGCTTCTTTATACAACTCCCTAGTGACCGGTCATCTTAACTGGAGAAAACGAACAATAGGAAAACGGTCATCCGCAAGATTTGGCCTATCAGCTCGGCATTCTTCCCCTCTGCTGAAAAAGACTATTTATTTGATGCTAATGATGAGTATTCCTTTTTCTGAAACAGGAGCTCCACGTTGCCAGATGCTTTGGATATTACTGGTAGCTTATCATTTCCCATTATGGGTATTCAAATTATCATCTTAAAGGGTAGCCATTAAAATAAACCTAAAATATTCTTTTGAGGCTTTTTTAGACTTAGAAATTATTATTATTATTTTTTTAAAGATTTTATTTTTATTTATTTCACAGAGGGAGAGAGATCACAAGGAGGCAGAGAGGCAGGCAGAGAGAGAGGGGGAAGCAGGCTCCCTGCTGAGCAGAGAGCCCGATGCGGGCCTCGATCCCAGGACCCTGAGATCATGACCTGAGCCGAAAGCAGAGGCTTTAACCCACTGAGCCACCCAGGCGCCCACTTAGAAATTATTTTTAAAGATCACATGGGAAAAGCAGTCTACTCCAATTTGTGCCTTTTCTTATAGGCTTAACTTCCTCGAGTTGCACATTCAGAGTATGCTTTGTAGTACAACACAGAATTATTTTACCCATGTTGCAGGAGTGTACATAAATCTGTCCCACTGTTACATGATCGTTCTGGTTTTAAGAAAAGTTACTTTAAGAATTTTTTTTCCCGGGCACCTGGGTGGCTCAGTGGGTTAAAGCCGCTGCCTTCGGCTCAGGTCATGATCCCAGGGTCCTGGGATCGAGGCCCGCATCGGGCTCTCTGCTCGGCAGGGAGCCTGTTTCCTCCTCTCTCTCTGCCTGCCTCTCTGCCTACTTGTAATCTCTCTCTCTGTGTCAAATGAATAAATAAAATCTTAAAAAAAAAAAAAAAATTTTTTTCCCAATTTTTAGTGTTTATTCTTTTAAAAAAATTATTATTAACATATAATGTATTATTTGCCCCAGGGGTACAGGTCTGTGAATCATCAGGCTNCCCATTTTTTAGTGTTTATTCTTTTAAAAAAATTATTATTAACATATAATGTATTATTTGCCCCAGTGGTACAGGTCTGTGAATCATCAGGCTTACACAATTCACAGCACTCACCGTAGCACATACCCTCCCCAATGTCCATAACCCAGCCACCCTATCCCTCCCCGCTACTTTAAGAAATTTTTTTCTCCATAGGAAAGGAAGAGAGTTCAGGGCTTAAAGAGAGGTTTAAATTTGCAAATTTAATTTTCCTACATAAATTTCAACAAGACATTTTTCCATATAATTTTAAGCCTATCTTGTTATTGCAAAATAATGAATTGGCTAATCTAAACTGACAATTCTAAATATCATGGAACGAGTCCTGAGTCACCTGTACGACCAGACGAAACCAGCCATGTTTATGGCAAATCCTAGTTGCATATGTGAGAATGTTAGTGAAGTAGGCAGCCACTCTGGGTTTGCATTATCTTATTTCTTCAAGTATACTATCTGTTTTATTTATATATGTGTATGTGTACATAGATTTTAATTTTTTACCAACATTGGTGCATATCTTACCAATCACGTACCATGTTTGAACATTAATGCCATATCCAACTTTCTTTTTTTTTTTTTTTAAGATTTTATTTATTTATTTGACAGAGAGAGAGAGAGATCACAAGTAGGCAGAGAGTCAGGGAGAGGGGGAAGCAGGCTCCCTGCTGAACAGGGAGCCTGATGCAGGGCTTGATCCCAGGACCCTGAGATCATGACCTGAGCCAAAGGCAGAGGCTTTAACCCACTGAGTCACCCAGGCGCCCCCATATCCAACTTTCTTGATGCAAACTTGTTCTGTGGAAGAAATACCTGCCTTCTTTTATTGCCTCTAGGCCAGTTTCTCAACCTTGGTGCTATGCGCATTTTGGGTGGGATAATTCTTCGTTTTCTGGACAGCTGCTCTGGGCACTGTAGGATGTTCAATAACATCCCAGACCATTACCCTTTAGATGCTAGGAGAATCTCCCTCATTTGACTGCTATACCAAAATGTCTCTAGACATGGCCAGGTGTCTCCTGCAATAGAAATGCTCCAAACTAAGTCAGTGCCAGCAGGGGAATGGAAGTGGAAAGGGAACTGTGATTAGAACACTGGTGTGTATGAATGGAGCAAGAAGAGATCATTGTGTTCCAAAATTAGGTGTATTTTGTCAATTAAAGAAAGGTTTTATTTACTTAAGTAATCTCTATACCCCAGGATCAAGAGTCGCGTGCTTTACTGACTGACCCAGCTAGGTGCCCCTGTTCTGTCCATTTTTATTAGGAGCCTCAATAAGGGAGAAAATTTTGGAAATGAGTTTAGGATACCTGAATTCTGCTCATTTGGCAATGACCCATGTCGTCTTCTGGGACTCTGTTTCCTGTCTCTGTCAAATGAGAGAGTATCCCTAAACCTTTTTCCAGCTTTAGAATTAAATCCTGGGGCGCCTGGGTGGCTCAGTGGGTTAAAGCCGCTGCCTTCGGCTCAGGTCATGATCCCAGGGTCCTGGGATCGAGGCCCGCATTGCTCAGCAGGGAGCCTGCTTCCTCCTCTCTCCTCTCTCTCTGCCTGCCTCTCTGCTTACTTGTAATCTCTCTCTCTGCGTCAAATGAATAAATAAAATCTTTAAAAAAAAAAAAAAAAAGAAGAATTAAATCCTGTTTCTTTCCCCATATCTCAGTTCTCAGCTCTTCCTTTTCATTCACTTTGATGAAAGCTGTCACTGAAAACAACAGCACCGGCAGCAGCGACAATCCTCTAGCTCCATATTAATTTTTACTTGGCAAATCCCCAAATTTCCAAAGCTAAGCTTATAGAAAATGACAGTAGCATTTCCACATGTTTGTTTTCCTCTGGAGACTGTTAACATAGTAGACGCATTTCCTTAAGTATGAAAGTGAGTCCATTGAGACTTCATCCCTGAGAAAATGAATGAATAGAATCAGGAACTTAGCCATAGTGCCAGAACACACACACACACCCCCCCCCCGCCCAGTTTAGATGAGTATCTCTGAAGAGGAATGTTTGGGTTCTGAAGTCCACATGTGTGAGTACCAGGGTGGGTGGAGTTGCAATTATTTTCATTTAGACAGCTCTGTAGGTAAATCCATTTCACATAATGGAATTCCAGTGGATTGAAGCCTTTGAGTAATTCTTAGGGTTGTATGATACTATTGTGCCGGCGAGAACAAATTCTCTACATTAAGAAAAGTATTGAATTGTCACTAAAAAGATTGAAATGTGTGTTAAACAATAAAGGATGAATTGGTACTTTACTGTATTTCTGCCTTTTATATAGGAGAAAATGAAATCTCTGACTAATGGATTTTCTTTGCAGACTTTTTAAAGTTGACTTCCATGAGTCATATGTTTCTAAAGAAAATATTGAAGTGGCTGACTTTCCTCACTACCACTAGACTGATTTCATCAGAGAAGGTAGCTAGCTGTCTGTACGTCAAGCTTGCTAAGGTTTTTTACATTTCTTTTTATTGTAAGTTCTTTTCACTTTTGCCCATATAGAAATGTTTTAAAAGGCACAAGTTGTTGCATCAAAAGCAGTCTTTGAAAGAGCCCTGAATATCATCCATCATTCATATTTCTAAAAGCCTTGAAGTCTTCTATAGAGGGTTCAGAAGTATTCACATCAGTTTGCTTCTGTCAGACATTCAGGCTTATGTAGATGAGAGCATTAATATGTAGTCAGAAACCCACATACCCATGCTTCTGTGCAGCAATGTCTCTGGAAGGTCTTACTGTCTTCTCAGAGCACAGGAGACCCTGACTCTCCTGGGAGCAGCGAGTGTGAGCGCAGGCATCTCCTAACCCCTGATCTCTTGATCTGCTTGATTTCCAATAGACTCTAAGATTTTGCCCTTCTTAGCTAGTAGCGCATTCTCTAGGCCTTTCATGATCTCTGTTCTGACTGCCTTTCCAGGTGGAAAACTCCAGAGCAGAGTTCCTCTGCAGTTTGGTATGCCATATAGCTTTAGGGTAGAGAGCTTTAAGGCAACAACTGAAAACGTAGGTGACCCGTGAACCAAACTATCTCATCAGTGAATTTTGTTTGGCCCACACGGTGTTTTCAAATGTAGAAATTTTCCATAATATAGATTCTTGGCTTCTATTAAAATGCCAGGAGACTTGGCAGTACCGAGCTGTAGTCCCATTATCAGCTGGAGCTGGGTTCAGGTGGTGCTCCTTCAGAAGGGCTCATCCTCTTCCCTTTGCTACAGGGATGTACCCTAGTACCCTAGATATAACATTCTTGCCCAGGAAGCATTTAGGTCCAGGCCCTGCTTTTATGGACACTGAGACCTTCCTTCCAGGAAGTCCTAGCACTGAGGTTCACTTCCTCATCTGCTGCTTTCTCCATGACCATATGTGGTTTCCCTTCTGGAATTAAAGAATCTACTACCGGAAGTGAAATGGAGAGTAAGAAGATAGGTGTTTGAATGCACAAAGTGTATAATGTTTGTGCTGGGAAGGAGAAAATAACTTGCAAAAAAAAGTAGTTATTGGGGCACCTGGGTGGCTCAGTGGGTTAAGCCTCAGAGGTCTTACGGCTCGGGTCATGATCTCAGAGTCCTGGGATCGAGCCTCCAATCGGGCTCTCTGCTCAGCAGGGAGCCTGCTTCTCCCTCTCTCTGCCTGCCTCTCTGCCTACTTGTGATCTCTCTCTGTCAAACAGATAAATAAAATCTTTTTTTAAAAAGTAGTTATTAGAGTCAGTACAGCAAGAAACAATTTAACAAATAGGGAAGGGGAAGCCACGAAAGGTCAGTGGTAACTAATCAGCTGTTGTCAAGTCCCTGTCCGAAGGTTTTGTAGTTTAAAAGGCGAGTGAGATTGTCTAGTTAGAATTTCCATGACTTGAAACTTGTAATTTGTTGTTTTATTTCAGTGCTTCATGCTGATCGTTGGCATTGAGTGAGAGACCGCTACTGCCCCGGGCAGTTTGCAGAAGTCCCCTCCCTTCTCCACCCTTTCAGTGCTTGGAAGGAAGGTGGTTAGAGTAGCCCCCATTCACAGAGTAGACAACTGAGGCTCCTGGCTTCATTTTGCTAGTAAGGGGACAGGGTGGGGCTGTGACCCAGTCTGGTTCGATTTTTAAGTTGACGCTGTTTCTGCAAACGTATTAGTGAGTTTCCAGCATGGCTTTATTCACAGTGTATGTATTGTGTGAGGCCGGCCCCAGAGGCAATTCTCCTGTTGGGAGAAATGGAGGCGTGGCTTCTCCCGCTTACAGGGTTGTTGGGAGTGTTCATGAGATGACAAATGTGCACCTGCTGGTAAACAACCAAACACTAAGCAGCCCGAAGAGGCCGTGCAGCCCCATTCTTCCGTCCCTGTGTCTACACCCGCTGGCGTCACGGTGGAAACTTCATAGCAACAGTTCACACTGCTGTGGGTCGGGCATGGGGATAGCGGAATATGTTCCTCTGCGAGGCAGAGGTTGTCGTTTTGTTATAGATGACCTTGACATTTAGAAGGAGGAGCAGGAGGCTTGTGGTCCACAGTGAGCTGGAGGAACAGCATTAGATAAGGATGCAGGACTTGATAATCAGGGTTATTGCCATGTGACCTTGAACAACGTGGACAATTTTTTGTACTTCGGTTTCTTCATCAGAAAGTTGAAAGTCTTCATCCAAATCATTTCCAAAGTCCCAGCTCTGATTCCTATAATCATCAATTTAAGTGACATTGAAATGTGGGCCTGTTTTGCTTCTTGTTACTTTTTTTTTTTTAAATAATATTTATCCAGGATTTTAGCCTTGTAAGGAATACTTTCAAAGGTTTCAATTGTTGGTTCGTTTCAGTGCTCCTGCCCCACATCCCCAGAGAACCAACTTACACGCTTTCTTCTTCAGCTTCTTTGCGTTGATAAAGATCTCTGTTAGCACATGCTTTATTCCTTTAAAAATATGCTTCTGATATTTTTAATTAATTTTTTAAAGATTTTATTAGAGCGTGAGCAGGGAGGAGAGGGAGAAGCAGGCTCCCCTTGAGCCAAAGGAAGGAAGATGTTTAACTGACTGAGCCCTCCAGGCACCCCATGCTTCTGATTTTTTAATGTCATTTGAGAAATGAAAGAGAACCCTACTGAGGAAATCTTAGTCAGAGGCCCCTGCAGTGACAACAGGGTCAGGACTGTGTCTTTTGGGATTTGAAGGGCCTGGTGCCCAGCCTGGGTGTCTGGCAGTAGCTTTGTTTCCCTTGTTCAGGTGATCCACTTCCTAACTTCAGATTTTTGAGTGCAAAGTGTTGAAGGCTTTTGATCTGGGATTGTTCCATGAGACAATGAGCAGTATGAATTTGGAAGAGGAATGAGGCCATTACTTGGCTAACTGATGTGAATGAACAGCTATTCAGAGTTCTGATTGCTGGCTACAGTTGTGAAAGAATCATTTTCTGTCATTTGCTGAGACAGTTAACTTCCTCCAAAATGCGGCCAGTGCTGTCTGTTATTAAAGATAATGTATCATGCTGTTTAAAATGCAAGTCACTGCAGGGTTCGTTTTACATAGAAGTTTGAGTGTTTTGGTCTACCTATGGAGGAGGGAGGAGGAAGGAGGACAGAAATTTGAACAAATGACTGATTTCATAGTTATACTGTGACCTATATATGTTTGGTATTTTATATACTACGTTGCCCCTCCCCCCACCGAGTTTTCTAGATGATTGTTAATGAGGAACTGGAATTGAAGATCACATGCTTTGGGGAAGCTTGTTTCCTAATTAAGTCACTTCCTTAAGAGAAACCTCCAGTATCTTTTCCAGGGATATATTTCCCATTATGAAAATTATCAGTGTACTGCTACTAACTTAGCTTTGGGTTTTATAGAATTTTAAATAATTTGTGCTTGTGTGTAATTTGAGGATAAATAACATACGGTACTTTCTGTGTGAAGAGTAGAGGTACGGAAGACATGAAGTCTTCAAGCTGACTTTTAGGTTATATTCTCCTCGAAATGCTATTTAAAAATTTTTTTTGGTATTCCCTTCCTGCTCATCTTTTCTATCTGGCAGAGGGTGAGGTGTATTTAAAGCTCTTCTCAAAGCTTTGACTTTTAAAGCACTTAAATTATAGAGGTGTTATTGCTAGGTGATAAAACTGTCCACAAGCGTTGAAGTATAGAGTAATATTTACCTTTATCCCCTTATTTGTTTAAGACCTTAGAAGATTGAGATTAACAGCATTTCAGTTTTCCTTTCAATTGAGTAATAGACACAGAGCCCAAAAAGACTACAAAGACTGCATTTATCACCAGATGGGTGGATAAAGAAGAGGTGATACACACACACACACACACACACACACACACACAGGAATATTACCCATCAAAATGAAGTCTTGCCATTTGTAATGACATGGATGGAACTAGAGGGTATTATGCTAAGCAAAATAAGTCAATCAGAGACAATTATATGACTTCACTCTTATGGAATTTAAGAAACAAAACAGATGAACATAGGGGAAGGGATGGAAAAATAAGATAAAATCAGAGAGGAGACAAACCATAAGAGAGTCTTAACTCTAGGGAAAAAATTGAGGTTGCTGGAGGGGAGGTGGGTGGAGGATGGGGTAACTGGGTGATGGGCATTAAGGAGGGCATGTGATGGAATGAGCATTGGGTGTTATGTGCAACTGATGAATCACTAAACTCTACTTCAAACTAAAAAAAATCCATTTCAGCCCTGTATATGAGCAACAAACAAAATGAAATTTTTTTGTTGGCTAATTCATTTTTTTAAAAGATTTTATTTATTTATTTGGCAGAGTGAGAGACCACAAGTAGGCAGAGGCAGGCAGAGAGAGAGGAGGAAGCAGGCTCCCCACTGAGCGGGGAGCCTGATGTGGGGCTCGATCCCAGTACCCTGAGATTATGACCTGAGCCGAAGGCAGAGGATTTAACCCACTGAGCCACCCAGGCACCTGGCTAATTCATTTTTTTTATTTGCTACTCAGTGTATTAAAAGTCGTCTTAGACCAAATGACCATTACCAAACTTAATTTGAATGACATGCAGCCTGTCCATGTCTATAAATACTCTGTGAACTTTGTTCTTATTCTTCCTACCTACCCTCCACATCCCCAACCAGGGTTCTCAGTGCACTTGATTTTGGAACACCCCCTTAGGTTAGATAGACAGACAGTAGAAGGAATAGCCTCTCTTTTCCCTGCATTTATTGTGGGAGAGAAGGTAAAGATGTTCCCTTTACCAAGAGTCTTCCCCATAGTAAGACCCCTGGGAATAGAGATTTCCATCTGAACCAGCTGTGGTTTTCCTACCGTACTATTAACCTTCACCTGTGGATGATAGAAAACTATCATGTATTCGAAGTGATACTTAGGCACCATGTGAATATCCTTTTGCTAATTATCTTTCACCTAAGGGTTTAGCATATGTTTATGATATTTTCCCAAACCAATATTTCATTGGGGATTGTCAAACGGTTATTTTCTAATTAGCACTTCCTGTATGTACTGTATAGCTTTTGTCTGTAGAGAGGACTTTTCTTTAATAACTAGAGATGAACTAGTGTTCTTCCATGTACACACACACAAGATCACCATTTAATTTATTCCCTTTAATTATCAATTTTCAGGATAAGTAAGCTAGCATGACAGTCTAGTGAGTGAGTGTTTTTATTCCTTTAACTACCACTATGGATTTAGGGATTTGTTTTCCTCTATGTAAAAATCTTTATTTTTGATGTTCAAACTATCTCAGATTTGGCCAGTTATAACCTTTCAGACACGCTCGTGTGTCCTGCTGAAATGCCTATTATCTTTGAGTGCTTTTTTGCTTTCTGATTCAACCTAGTACTTTCACTGTGTCTTACTGGAAGCCAACCACTTTCCCAATCTTTTATCTTTTACTGGGGAATCTTTTATTGGGGAATGGTGCTCTGAGTACTTAACATCCCTGTAGTGCTTTTGCTTCTGGGCCCTTTCAGTGGACAGAGTTTATGAATAATAAGTATTTCAACAACTGAATTCCTATCGATATTTCCAATTTCAATTTAATATTATAAGGTTTTCCTTATATTTATATTTATTGCCTTATATTACAAATCGGAGGACTTAACACTGATGCTTCCAAATCCTAATAACACATGTAACATAGTTTCAAAATTTTAATACAATATTCCCGAGCAAATTTTAAGGTTTTTCTGCAGTATTTTTCTCATTATATCCCACAGTTGTTCACAAGTCACTTGCAAGAACCTGTGTGATTAGATTACCAATTTAATGCACTGTTAGAGTTTGTTTTCAAGTGTAGGGTGCACATTATTTTCATTTTTGATTTAATTTTCAAAAGTCAAAAGTGTTTTTAAAAGGTATACATGCACACTTAGAAAAGTCTCAGTTCCATTCTTTTTTCACCCCTTCCGCCCACACTTAACCCCTATAGGTATTGGTTTTTATTAGTTGCTAGTTTATTCTTTCAGTGTTTTTATTTGTGTGTGTTCATGTTTTCTCTTACAAAACAGGCGGTGCAATATTGCTTTCTTCCACTTACTATATCCTGGAGATTACAGTAATGATATAGATTTTTTTTAAAAAAAAAGAGCAAAAACTTCTGTTAGTGAAATGTTGATAAAAATCTCTGCTTACCTGAAGTTTTCTGAGTTTTCAAAGAATACTATGGAAGTTTAAAACCATAAATTATCAGTAAACCGTTGACTACAAAAGCATATTAGATTTTTGAAGTGTCTACAGCTTTAGAGTTTGGAGCTAATTAGAAAGGTGTCAATTATTGTCAAGTGACCCTCAGAATTGCTATATGATTTTTTAGGAATTTGTGAGGGGCTTTCGAGCAGTTCTTTATCAGTGTCACCTTTGGATTAGAGCTAAAGTCTGTTTATGGAGAGGTGGGTGCTATCATAAGGTTTTTTCCCTTGATTATTCATAAAAACAAGCAGACAAGTGAAATACTTCTCTGGAAACCAGTACAGTCAGTCTCTGTGCATTTTATCATCTTAAAAGTTTCCCTGGGAGGGAAGAGTATTTTAGGACTTTGGATCCTTACCAGTGGCCACTCATAACCTCTTAATTACCAGATCCAGCAGACACTTGAACTATTCCTGGCATCTGACACTTTTCTTTCTTAAATCCTCACTTCCTTGGCTTCAGTGATACTAGTGGAACCCACATTTTCCTTCGGAATCTGCCAACTTTTTGGCTGCCTTTCTCTACTGTGTTGGGTGTGGTGGAGTTAGGCCTTGGAATCTGATGGGGGTCTGAGTCTGGCTTTACCACTTGGGAACTGTGTTTGAACCTGGGCTAGTCAGCTCTCTGGATTCAATTTTTATCAAATGGGACAAATGATACCTCTCCTATCTTATCATTGGGAGGTTCAAATGAAATAATGTATAATTAAATTATAAAGTACTAGTTAGTGTTACCTTAGTCTTTTTCTTAATGAAAAGTATCTTGTAGTTAATAATTTGGAATATAGAGAATGTACAATTACCTTTAACGTGAGAATAGTTGCCCCAGATGATTCTTTACCTTCAATGGCTTACGCAGTCAAAATTCCCTTCTCTTTGTATCGCAGCCACTTTCACCATTGGGAACACGCCTCCTGTGGACTGCCTTTCCCACCCCCACCTCCTCTTGACCCATTCTCTTTTATTGCCCACCATGAGTTGGGGAAAGGGGAGGTTCTTAAAGATTCCCAAGGAAGTGTCAGAAAGGCAAACTATGGCCAGCATTATCCATTTGATTTTTTGGGTTTACTGGGTGAATAGCACTTTCCTTACATAAGCATCTGATCGCAGGTTTTTCATACTGAGAACACTGAGATTTCAGTTTGAAGACACTCTGAAATCCTAAGAGTAGCATACCGCGACCACCCTTTAATAGCTAGCTTGTTTGTATAGGCAGGATTCACCTCTCCATTTTAGATGGCTCCATGTTTGTGGAACGTCTTAGAACTGCTTTGCCTCATTTACTGGGAAAAACCAGATATAGGAAGCAGCCTTTAGGGACACTTTTAACTTGAAACATTACAACACTAGTACACAAGTCAAGTCTTAACACATTTAACATTTGCTTATTGAAAGCAATGTCATAAAGTCAAATAAGATGAGACAGTTTTCACTTCCTCCCCCCCCACAAGAACATAAAAATTATGGAAGGGGAACTTAAATAGGAAATTTAAAAAAAGGTAACACAATTTTTCCTTTTAGTAGTCCTTGGGTAGTTATGACAGAAAGGTTCCACTTTGTTTCTTTGAGCAGGGGTTTTGGTCCAAAGTTTTGTTTGTTTTTATTTCCTTTTTTAAATTTATTATTATTTAATTTATTTATTTGACAGAGAGATCACAAGTAGGCAGAGAGGCAGGCAGAGAGAGGGGGGAAGCAGGCTCCCTGCTGAGCAGAGAGCCCGATGTGGGGCTCGATCCCCGGACCCTGAGATCACGACCTGAGCTGAAGGCAGAGGCCTTAACCCACTGAGCCACCCAGGTGCCCCCTTGTTTGTTTTTAATATCTGCTTCTGCCTCCCCTGCCTAACGTGAGTTTCAGGTGTAGTAGATAAAACCACCACTCCTCAGACTTCCTTCCCCTTAGCTGGTGATCCCATAGAGCCCTTCCCAACTCCGTTCTGGGGAGCACCCCCTGCCCCAGCCAAGCTCCTGCCACTCACAGTGCCTGACCCCCCTCCCCTTCAAGTCATGTTCCTGCATCCATGCCTCCGTGCCTCACTGGGAATCTCCTTTCCATTTCTAGAAGCCTCTTGAACTTCTGACTCTAGCAGGACCAGCCAGCCCCAGTGGCTTGTCAACTAGGGGTATCCCATACTCCTCTTGAGCTCACTGGCACGAGGGTGCCTCATTCTCTCATCCAAGGGAGTTCTAGTCCCTGGCTAGGTCTCCGGGACTGTGTTTCATCTAGGCCAGTGCTACTTGGTGTCATCAGTAAACCTAAAGTGTCACTACCACTTGGGAGCTTTTCTCAGGTTTTACCTTCCTTCTACTAAGTCAGAATTCTGGGAGTGGGACTTAGAAATCCATGTTTTAAGAAGGTCTCCAGGTGACTCATGCACACAAAAGTATGAGAACCATTATTAATAACAGAAGTTGGAATTCTAAATGTACTTTTCCATAGAAAAAGGGTCATAAGTTACATTTATAGTCATTCAGTGTTGTGCTTTACTAGGTTATAGTTTAGCAATATTTCCAAGTAAGCTTGTAAATGGATCTACTGTTTTGGTCAAAATGTAGGTTAAGTTGATGAGTCATCTTATTCACAAACTTTTATACTCTAACTCTTTAGGAATGCATTAGTAAGTTAGAAAGTATTTTGAAAATGTAGGGTGTAAGATTTTTTTTTATACTACTTTTATTTACGGATTAATTCATCTTAGTGTCAATGCAAAAAGGATATGCTGCAACCAGCTTACAAACATAGGGGATTTAGAAACACAATGAAATGGAAATTACCCTTATGGACCTTTTTATGAAGAAAAAGTCTTCCTCTTGATTTCCTTCCTCCTGCTCCTGGTTCTGCGATTAAAATTCATTCTAGCCATTTAGAGCCTATTACTTGCTATAGCCAGGATTCTGGAACAATGAGATCTATTTTAATCTCTAGACTGCAGTGCAGTAGGGAAGGGCATCAGTTAACCTCATTTTGAATCTGTGGAATTTCCAACAATTTGAGACTTAAATAAGTCCCTCTGTATTTCAGGCTCATGGTTGGGTGTAGTGATTAGCATTCTGTGGCTAAATTTCTAATAATGGAATATTCTGTCTCCTGATGGTAAGCTTCAGAAATAGTTCTCTACATTAGTTTAGCATTTATTCATAGTATACAGTTAAAAAAAAATCTTCCCAACAATTTGGATTGGCTTAGTTCATAACAGGTTTAGGATATTCAGGTACTGAATGACCAGTGGCTCTCATAAGTGTATCTCAGTGCCTATTTTGGGTCATAATTGTCAAAATTTTATGACTTAAAAACAATAGTTTCTCTTTTACTACTTAGAACAGGTACCTAGAGGTTCTTGAGCTATGATAAGACTTTTAATCTCAAGTTACTATTTCTCTCCGGAAGTCAACCAACCTTTCATTCAGTAGATATTTGCCTGCTTTATATCAGACACTGTGCTAGTCTCTAAGAATGTAAAATCAAATAAGATTCTACTTCTGTCTTCATGGTACTTATTACTACAGTAAATAGTACTGGAGAGTTTGTATGAGACGTGGAGTTTGTTAGACTTCTTAGCTTTTAATTGACAGCCACCTAATGGGAATTTATTGCAGGATATTGGGGTTACCAAGATATTCTAAGGATAATTGGAGTCTCAGGAACAGCTGGAACTAGGGACTCAAACTCCACTGAGATTCTCTATATGTAATCTGTATTCTTAGATTATTTATTTATTAGAGAGAGAGAGAATGAGCACGTGAGAGAACGTAAGAGCCCAGAGGAGGGAGAGAATCTCAAGAGGACTCTATGCTGAGCACACAGCCCGAGCAGGGCGGCGGGGGTGGGGCCTCAATCCCAGAACAATGTCCGAAGAGGAAACCAAGGGATGCTCAACTGACTGAGCCACCCAGGAGCCCTGTAATCTATATTCTTACATGATTGCTTTCATTTCTCTTTTGTCTCTCTTCTTGCTCTCTCATGCACCTTTTCCTCTTTCATTTTCTCTGGAAGATTCCTTATTGGCTCAACAAGCCTCACAAGGTTAGCCCTGGACCAATCAGCTGTGGGCGAGGACAACCATATGCATGGATCAGAGGACGGTAGGAGGGAAAGACAATGTCCAGAAGAAAGAGGGTCTGTCTCTGCCAGGTCTGTGTGAAGCATTTTACATTCATTCATATTCTTAATTCACACAGTAGTCCAATTTTATAGCTAAAGAAACTGAGTTTTAAGAAAGGTCAATTAACTTACTCAAGTCACACAGCTAGCAAATGGCAGAGCTAGGAAAGCAGTCCAGATTTCTGGTAATTTCCATGAGTGTAACAACTGTACTACTTAGTGGTTACACTGTGGTGTTTAAGAACTACAGTAAAGAAGCTCTTGTCAAGCAGCCTTAGGATGATGTGGTTAAAATGAGTGTTGAAGGACGGGGGGCATTTGTCAGACAAGAGAAGGTTAAGATCATTCTAGGCAGAGGGAGGCATATGTCAGGGAATTGTGTGCAGCAATACTGCTTTCTGTAAACCAATGGCAATTTTTGTATGGCAGAGAATAAGGAGGGGTGAGGGGAGCAGATGAGAGAGGAGGATGAGGATATGGATAAGGGCCGATTCATGAAGACCCACATGTGGCAAGCTAAGGAGTTTACATTTCCCCCTAAAATCTTCAGAGTCCATTTGAAGGAATTGGAACATGGGAAGACAGGGCCATATTCGTGGCTGAGAAAGGTCTGTGTGGCCATGCTGTGCAGGACTTATAGGGCGAGGGGACAACCAGTTAGGTTTTGCAATGGAATTTGGCCTAAACTAAGTGTCAGTTGTGACATTCAGGCTGAGTGAGGGACTAGATATGGGCAAGAGTATACTCAGAAGCTAGGAGGACGGGGCTGTTCCTTGGAATTCTTGGTCCACTAAGGCAGGACCAACAGAAGGAGGATCGCCTTTGAGACAGTGGTAGACAGCAGAAGGAAAGAGAAAATGAGTGCAGTTTTGGGCAGCCTGCATGTGTGCAAGATGCAAATGCAGAGATCCAAAGATGTTCAGAAATGCAGGTCAGACATGCCAGAGCTCTGCTGTAGATATGAATATGGCAGTACTTAGTATTTGGGTCTTAAATGAAGCCTTGGGAAGAGAGATGCTCTCCCAGGGAAGGTTTGCTAGGAAGAAAAGCAAGCCAAATGGGAACCCCAGGGAACAGCAACATTTGAGGCTCATTTGCACACTCTTACATTAAAGGGCTAGTTGGGGATAGGAAGTGTGAGTTAATCAAATTTCTGCTGGCCATAAGGCAAGAGACATGGTTTACCAGGTTATCATGAGATTGTCTTAGACAAGGACCACTCTAAAGCTATGGTCCATAATAGATTAATTTTAACTCTGAGAGGTTAAATTTTACATTAACTGGAGTTGGGAGTGGGGACAGATAGAGACTCAACAGTTGGAAAAGAAGCCTTAGAATATTCTCTTTCAGTGCCAAGATCCTCAGAGTGTCCCTGAACAGTGGTCAGCCAGCTTTTGGACATTTCCAGTGAAGGGAATTTCTGCTTTCTGACATAACTCACCGTGTTGCTGTGCAACTTTACACTGATGACTTCAGAATTGTCTTTGTACTTCTTCCAAGTCCCCCTTTGACCTCTGGAGTTTCCCTCCTGCACAGCAGTCTCAGAGTTAAGAGAGCACAGTCCTGGCCTGCCAAGGCCACCTGGGTCAGGCCACCCTGTTACTAAAGCATTACTATTGAGCAGGTACTTGGTTAAAAAGCAGAGACCAGCAGTGGAGTGAAGAGTTCACCTAGACATGCACAGGGTTCTGTTGCATCAGCCACTTGGTTGCAGATGTTTGGGGCTCACTTTACATGTCCTGCTCCCAAGTTCATTAGAACTTAAAATTAAATTTTTTTTTCTTTTTTGAAACATAGAGTTATTTTCCTTGAAGTCAGTTGATGGGAAGCTCCAATAAAAATATTTTAAGCTTTAAGAAACAGATAGGCAGGCTTAGAATTCACTTGTTATTCTTATGACCCCCCTGGGATGTTACAGAGAAAATACGTTCATTTGTTCATTCATTCACCTAACATCTGTTGAGGGCCTACTCCCTGCCATGTGACTTGAGATGGGGGAAAGCAAGTAAAAGCAATACGTGGCATTATGGAACCTTCCTCTCTTTGACTAGTTGAAATATGTTGGTAGCCCTCCTTGTCCTTTTTATTTAAGGATGATACTGGGCATCCAGTTTAATAGTTTACATCCTTGTCAGTGCATTTATCTCCTTCAAGGCCATAACCAAGTTCCATGGTACTTTCTAGTGAGCTTTTTGAGGACATAGAGATTAGTTTACCTAAAATGAAACCCCTGTTGGCCCTTCTGGGACCTCAAGGTTTAAGTGGTTTTTTCCCCTTGTAAATTAGGGAGGGTTGAAATGTTAATGGATTTGCCCTGGATCTAGGCACAAAGGTAAAAAAATGTTTGACCAGACAACAAACAGCTTTCAAAGGGCTACTGTTTGTATTCAGGCTTTAATCTGGAAACAAAACAGACTTTCTCTGCAAATGAGGCTGAAGATTTTCCAAAGCAGATTATTTTCAATGAAAATAAAGTGTTTTGTGTTTTTTTAAACAATGACTTAAATTATGAGTGGGAAATTAATTATTGCTGTTAATGTACATTTGCAGGAATTCTTTGCTTGCCTTGGAAAAGGTATGTTGGTGTGCTGAAACCATGGGACATGTCACAATTCCTTCTTGCAATACCTGCGTTCTATTTATAGGCTGTTGTGCAACTAATTACAAGAACTTCGTTTGTGTGAACACAATATATCATTTAAAACCTCAGTTGCTAGGAGAAAATGCCAGAACAGCTTGTCTAGGATGTTTAACTGAATTGTTTTGCATAGGATATTATTAATGGAGCCAATAAAATGAGGATAGTGACACCACCATTCTCCTGTGTGGGGTTACAAGTACTAAGTTATTAGGTGTAAAGCCCGTAAACAGCTGTCTTCTGACAGTCACACAATCACCGTGAGAGGAAAGTAGTGGTTGTTGTCCCCATCTTACTGATAAGCTGAGGTAAAGGAAGATAAAGTGAAAGTCACACAGGTACTTACTGACTGATCAGGCATTCAGACCTGGGGCATCTGGTTCCAGAGTCTCTCTGCTCTTAACTGCCTCCCAAATTTCTAGCAGACAGAAACCTGTTCGCCTGCCCCTCTTGGCATTTCCTGCTCTGTCGTGTGTCCAGGCAGCTCGGTCCATGCATTTCAGGATAGGCGGACGAGTGGCCTTCCCCTCCCATAAAAGGGCACATGCTTTGAAGATCTTTTCTAAAACCAGGACTCAGAATTCTCAAGTTAGAGTTTCGTCCTTCTTACCACCAAACTACCCATCTCTTCTGTATAAAATTATTGTTCTTGTGTTGCCTAAAGGTCAAAAAGGAATGTGGGGGAGGTCTGGATTGTCCAGAACTTTGTTTATCCCAGAGCAAGGGAGAAGTCAAGATTGTACCAAGTTTTTGAGGGAACTGCTGATTAAAAAGTTATGTATTTTTCTTCATGTCTGTTGAGATTATTTTAATCTTTTGGTTTCATTTAGTCAATTTCAGCCTTTTTGAAATTCACATTTTTAAATTTGAGATTGACTTTCATATTGTTTTGAAGAAAATGCATTTCTCTGACGTTGGTGATAGTTCCTATATATCTGATAAAGAAAGAAAGAAAACCTTATCTTTAGAAATAGTAGCTTCAAGCACATTGCCTTTTGTTTTTTTCTTTAATTGCCAACAAAAACTTCTGTAAGTAATATTGTTCTAAACTGGCTTCATTTAATGCAAAATCTCCAAACCCGATGTCCATTTTGAGTAGGTTTTATTTTCCTTTCACTTGCCCCCAACAGAGCAGCGCTGTGGCCTTGAATGGGAATTGCTCCAGCATCAGACAGGGCACAGACTTCCTTATGTAAATGCGGAAGTTGGACTTTGGTGATATTAATGGTTTTGCCAAAAAGATCTGGTGAATAATTGAAAGGAAATGCCCAACGACAACAGCTTTCTGGTTTTTATTTTGCTTTGTTGAAAGTTCATTTCAAAACAGCCAATATGAAGAAGAAAACATTGTTATGGGTATGGGGAGGTCTATGTGACAACACCATAGCTTGTTTTAAGCTTGAGTGTTTGTTCTTTAATCTTCGGTTANATGTCTATGTGACAACACCATAGCTTGTTTTAAGCTTGAGTGTTTGTTCTTTAATCTTCGGTTATTTAATTATATTGGTGAGAAGCTAATGATGACCCCCAAATACTAGCAGCAAAGTATATCCAAAGCTAATGTGACTAATAACACCAAGATGCACATTAAATTCTATACAAATTGATAGCTCTCCTCTCTGCTTCACTTCCATATTACATGTAACAATACAAAATTGTCAGTATTTGACTGTTTTGACCTACAACAATTTTAGACCAGTCAAATGGTTAATTAAACTCAGGACTCAGCACACACTTTCTGTAATGGTATAGACAGTAAATAATATATATAGGCTTTGCAGGTAGTCTCTGTCAAAACTATGAAAAGCCATTGTATACCTGGAAAGTCACGATTCAAAACACGCAAGTGAGTGAACGTGGATGTATCCCACTAAAACAGTAAAACTGTTGACGCTGAAATTTGAACNCAGCCATTGTACCTGGAAAGTCACGATTCAAAACACGTAAGTGAGTGAACGTGGATGTATCCCACTAAAACAGTAAAACTGTTGACGCTGAAATTTGAACTTCATATAATTTTCACAGGTCACAAAATATTCTTTTCTTTTTTTCCCCCTCACATACATAAAAGTGTAAAAACCATTCTTGGGGTCCATACAAAACAAGCAGTGGCCCAGGTTTGGCCCATGAGCCATAGTTTGTGGACCCCTGGTTAAGTCACTGTGGGCCACCACTGCCTTTATAATTTTTGGTACTGAGAACTTCCTGTTCACTGACCTTAAAGCGATTTCATTATCTCCTCCTCCAGCACTCATCACCCCCAAGTCTTGTTTCACCTTCTCTCTGTTCATAATCGGTATACCTCGTCTGCTCATTCTGTCAGTGGAAACCTGAGAGTCGTCCTCTTTGCTCCTTTCTCTCCCATGACCTGTGTCCAACAGGTCTTCCTGGGAATTCTCGGTTCTTTTACCTCCCCTGAAACCCTCACTTCTACGCAGTGCCAGTGCTTGAGTCATGACCTCTTGGTCACCTAGACTATTGTAAGAGACCCTGGCTGATCACTTCACCTTTGTCATTTATCCTCTATAAACCATCCTCCATTAAGCCACTGTTATTTACCTAAATAGTTTTGATCATTATATGTCCTTTGTTTACACAATTTTAGGTTCTTCCCGTGGGTCATAAGCTCTGTAGGATAAAGTTCCATAGAATTTCAGGGTCGCGTTCTGATGTAGCTCCCTCAGCAAACCTATACTCAGGCCACACCTAAACCCTCTTTATAAAGTTTGCCTCACTCTCTGCTTCCACAGGCTGTTCCTCTGCCTGGAGAGCCGTTCCTTGTCTTTTCTCTGATTGTTGATTTTCTCCTTCATTCCGTCAGGCTGAGCTCAGATGCCACCTCCTCTGTGATACTTTACTATGTATGTCATAACTTCCTTGGTTTACTTAGGAAGTCCCAGAGATCGGGATGCAGGGTTGCAGAACCAGGCGCCTTGGGGCCAGGCTGGTTACTTGAGTGGCACAAGTTGGCAGAGTGAGGTCAGGGGTGTGCTAGGGAAGCTATGTCCTACCTCTGATTGTCGTCACGGGAGACTGAGACACTTGTATATCCTGGTGTACTGTTTTTCAAGAGAAATAGGAAAAGGAAGACTTTAATGTAAATATCCCAATTTTTCAATATTGGCAACGAGTTCACTTTTTTCCCCCTTAAGAATTTATTTATGAGAGAGAGAGAGAGAGCACGAGCAGGGGGAGGGGCATGAGAGGGAGGGAGAGGGAGAAGCAGGCTCCCCACTGAGCAGGGAGCCCGACTCAGGGCTCAGTCCGATCCCAGGACCCCGGGATCAGGACCTGAGCCGAAGGCATACGCTTAACCAATAGCCACCCAGGTGTTCCCTACTAGTTCACTTTTTAAAAAACAGTTTGTGGGCAAAAATGTAAAAATAGTAACTTATCTGGGGGCTGAATGTGGCTCTTGAGATCCCAGTTAGCATCCCTTGATTGGGCTCATCACTTCATGACAGACAGGGCCCGGAACCGGAGGTGTGAGGTTGCCTGCTGGAGAGGACATGCCTGTATGTGCTCTTTCCCCACCCGTGGTTCATCGTCCTTCTTGACCTCCTCCTCCTGCACATGTTGGTGCTTGGTTACCTTCCAAAAGGGGAGAGCCTCACACCCCAGAAAATTCCACTTCCTGACATCCTTTTTCCTCCCTGCCTGGTAACGCATGACTGACTGTTAACTGGAAGGGCTGGGATGTCCTCATCTTCTCTCTCCTACCCAGAGGTAGCCGAAACTGTCTGGGAGAAGCTCTTGTTCTCGGTGGATGTTCTGGCTGTTGTTGCTGATGGCTGTTATCAAAGGCTTAGCTTCCTGGTCAGAGCCATGGTTTTCTAGTATACCAAGAATGAGAGGTTATTAACTCTCTTGGAGGTAGGAATTAAGTTGTCCGTATATTCCAGCTTATTTGGGAGGTCAGTAACCACTTCAGAGAGTCACACGAAACATTGCCTCGGAGGTTACTTAGAAAAGAGAATTTTAATAATTTTAAATTTTAATTTTAATAATTGGTAGTTGTATCTGGCCTTCCATAAATGATTCATTTCCATTCCCTCCCCCTACAGGCTCTTGCTGTCTGCTTCTCAATTATGTATGAATCAGCAATCTCTCACTTCACCTGATGGCCTTTGTAAATTACTTCTTCCTTCTTAGCCAGTGTAATTACTGCCTGCTTAGCAGTAGTAACACTGGTGTAAACTAAACAGCCTAAACTGTTCAGGCCTTCATTTCTTTAAAAAAAAAAAAAAAGCAACATAGTAATAACAACCAAAACAACCAAGCCAAATTCTGTATTTGGTCATCTTCTGTGGGCTCTGCGACCTGAGCTTTTGAATCCAGGAGCCTGGGGGTCTAAAAAGGTCGTCTGTGAGCAGGTCTGGATGGGAATCTAGAAAGAGCACAGTCGTGACTCTGAGTGCTTTCCTTGGTACAGAGCGCTGTCGCATGTGGCTTCATTGTTGCAATCATTTTGAGAAGAGGGCTCAGAGGAGCAGATGTCCTTGCTCAAGGTCCCTGTTCTGGCAAGTGTCAGGCGATGCAGCTTGAAGGCTCTGGGTGCGTGGAGGTGGCCATGTGTCCTGGAGGCAGGCAGAGGGATACTAACGGAGAGGGAGGAGGGGAGTCTCCTCAGATTTTCACAACTGCATAAAGTCCCTTGGGCCCAACAGAAGGAAGAGCTAGCTCTGTATTGGATTTTTTTTTTAAAGATTTTATTTATTTATTTGACACACACAGAGAGATTCCAAGTAGGCAGAGAGGCAGGCAGAGAGACAGGGAGAGGAAGAAGCAGGCTCCCCACTGAGCAGAGAGCCCGATGCGGGCCTCGATCCCAGGACGCTGAGATCATGACCTGACCCTAAGACAGAGGCTTTAACCCACTGAGCCACCCAGGCGCCCTCTGTATTGGATTTAATATTAATAAATAATATATACTGAGTGCTCACTGGATACCAGACACTGTTAAATGCTTTCCGTGCTGGGGCATTTAATTCTCATGCTCTGCTGTGACTGGAGAGGACTCCTAACCCCATTTTAAAGAGAGAAAGTAACTTGCCCGGGACCACACAGCTAGGACTAGTGATTAGCAGAGACCAGGTTTGGACTAGGTCTCTCCAACCATTGTCCCTGTTGTGACGTCTCCGGAGCGTATGGTCGGGGAGGAGGTTGGTGAGGAAGGAATTGACAGCCATCACGTACTAGCACAGTAAGTGATGCCTGGAATCCTTCAAAGACAATGTCAGCTGGGACTCTGCTCTGTTGATTGTCATTGTAAATCCTTTTGAGAATGGTTCCATTGCCTATTCTCTGGGCCTGTGAACTTTGTGACAGGGTTCACAACTTGAGTATACTTGGGAGTACTTACTTGTCGGAATTTAGTTATAGGGACCTGTTGTCTGTGTCATATCAGGGAAATGTCCTTGTAGCCAAGATTTTGAGCAGATGATAAAGCAGATAATTTGATAATTTAACAGCTGCAATTAAAACCAGGACTTTACTGCTGAGATTCAGTTGAGTTTTTAAAAATTTGTGACTGGAGTATTTCACAAACAGAAAGAAGGAAACCGGGTTTCTTAAGCTTGTATATATATGACAGTGACAGAGAATGAGTTGTTTGCTCCTTTTAAATAGGTTTTGCTCTTGCTGTGGTCTCAAGGTCACCTTCATGCTGGTACTCAGGTCACAGCTTCAAGCTGTGTCTGATACTTTATCACAAGTCTCTCTCTCAGGGTAGACGTGCCGTGGTCTTCTCAGAGATGAAAGAACTGGGTGTAAACTCTTCATATTGAGGAGATAGAGGCATTCTTCCCGTTCATCCTCCAACAATTCTCCCCCCTCAGTTTTGATCCTAACTTCAACTTTTCCAGTTCTTGATGGATGACCAGAAATCTCTCTTTGCCAACACACACATAACTTAGCCACTCCTAGAATTTAATTCACGAAGTACTGCTCAAGAACCGAGGTTTGTAGAAGTTAAGTCGGTTGGCTGAACACTTTGCCATCCGCTAGCGGTGATTTAACCTTTAAAAGGAACGATAGTGGTGGCTAACTCACAGAGCTGACAGGAGGCTTACGTGAGTTAATTACTGCATGTAAAAGCTAACGACAGTCCCGGCACATAGTTCATTCTCAGCAAATGTGAGAGACTGTTATTCCTCCACATCTCGCAAGTAGCAGAGTTGATTTCTGTTTTTCGCTCACTCATTCAGCAAACATTTGCTGAGCACCTGCTGTGTGCTGTGTTCTGGGGAGAGAGCCCATGTTCTTAATTGCTATGCTCATTGCCTCCAGTTCATTTCCAAGGAAGATAGTTTCCCTCTTTGTAGGCAATTGGAAAATAATATCCCTAAGGATAGGACAGTTCATGGTCCATCAGCATTTTGTTTTTGAGCCTTCAAAATAAGCATCAGGCTAAGATAAAGAATGCACATCTTAAAGTCATTCCTCTTAATCTCAAGATAGTTCTGACTTCATGCTGGAGCAAAAGATAAGAAGGGAGTGTAGCTACTGATACAGGCTGGTTAAATTAAATAAAATTATTGAATGTATTTTTTTTAAAGATTTTTATTTATTTGACACAGAGAGAGATCACAAGTAGGCAGAGAGGCAGGCAGAGAGGAGGAAGCAGGCTCCCCACTGAGCAGAGAGCCCGATGCGGGGCTCGATCCCAGAACCCTGAGATCATGACCTGAGCCGAAGGCAGAGGCTTTAATCCACTGAGCCACCCAGGCGCCCAAATTATTGAATCTATTAATAGCGTGATGCTCCTCTGCTCTGGGAAACAAAATGTTTCTCAGTTTACTTTTAGAGGAATTGAAGGTTTCATGTACGTTTTATAAACAGATCATTTGCCTTTGAAGAACAAAATAAAATATTTAAGTTGATAGAGGTCAAGCTTTTTGAAGCCAGAGTACTTTAAGAAGAACCAGGTCATCGTGCACCTGGGTAGCTCAGTCGTTGAGCATCTGCCTTCGGCTCAGGTCATGATTCCAGGGTCCTGGGATCGAGCCCCGCATCGGGCTCCCTGCTCAGCAGGAGACCAGCTTCTCCCTCTCTCAGCTCCCCCTGTTTGTGTTCTTTCTCTCACTGTCTCTCTCTATGTCAAATAAATAAATAAAATCTTAAAAAGAAGAAGAAGAAGAACCAGGTCTTTCTATGAAAGCTGGAGTAAGGAATTTGAAATGATATGAAATATGGGACAAGAATTGTGGTTGTTTTTTTGTTTTTTGTTTTAAGGCAATGGCTTTAAATTAATGTGACTAATTCATCAGTGTGAATAATAATCAGATATCTGACCAAACAGGCTTTCCGGGTTGGGGCTGCTGTCTTCTCATCAAGGCAACATTTCTGACTGATATTTCATTAGTGTCATTCACAAGCTGTATTCAACCTGAAATGTCAAAGTAAGGCTGCCAGTGATCTGTCACAGTGCTCTGGCTTTGATGAATCAGTGCAGTACAGCACTCTGAACCAAGTTGCTGGTAAGAATAGATACACAATAGGAAAATAAAACAACTGGAAGCTGAAGCAGAAATTGCTGGGAGCTCACAAGTATGTTCACGGCTCTGCTGTATTTAGCTGCATGACCCTGTGCACGGCAGAGCCCTCCAGGGCCCCAGGCTGCTCGTGCATAAAAGGAAGTTTCTAAGGTTTCTTGCTGAAGTTAGGTCAACTTTGGAGTTTAATATCCACTGAGAGGGAGAGGAGGTAAAGCCCTTTCGGGTGACCGCAATTCAGGATGTATGTAATTATAGTAGCTTTGTTGACTGGTGGAAAACAGCAGAGGCAGATGAGTCAGCCTGGCCTGTCGCTATTGGAGACCAGTGATGCTTTTTTTTGTTACAAAAAGACTGGACTACCGCCCAAGTTTAGGTGCCAGTGGTTGGGGTGATACCAAGTTCCAGAAATAGCAGCCGGGATGTTGTACAGAGGACAGTATGGAGGGGATGCTTGTCACGAATTGGTTTTCCAGCCAAACCTCCACTTCCGTTTTCCTTAGGGAAGCCGTTCGTGTGAGAGGCATGGGGAGGGCATCGTCTCCAGCCAGCCAGCAGCCCACCCCTCATGTGTTGCTTGGGAAGTCGCTACCAGTGACTGAGAAGAGGCAGGTGGAATTGCAAACTGCCTTCCTCTGCCTGGTTTGGCTCTGCAAGGGTAGATGCGAGAAGGAGACTCTGGACAAACACATGTTCTCTGCCAGCTGCGAACCAAGGGACCAAACATGGACTCGTCTCAAGACAGGTGGATCTGAACCATCCGTCCCTCATCCTCCCTCAGGGCCCTTTCTCCACTAGTTACAGAAGAGGGAGCTTATTCCCATTTCTATCATGCCTGGCACTGAGCTCCCCTAATCTGCTTATTCTGTGCCTCCGCACACGGTTCGGCTTGGCCCAGCACAGACGGTGCAAACCCGCATGTGTGATAGGAAGAGTTGGGTTGGCAGGGGAACTCATTCTGCGTCCTAGCTGCACCACTTCCTGGCTGTGAAACCTGGACTAATTGATTTAGCTCAGGTGGTGAGTGTGGTTAATAGTGAGCGTTAATAGTCTTCAAGCACGCACGGTAACTTAAACCAGAGGAAATTGCATTTTAGCTTAAACCATATGACAGTATCTCCTCCTGGAAAGAGAGTGAAGGTGGAGCAGAAGACTAGGCGGTGATCTCTCCTAGCCCCATCCCTCCATCAGCAAGAGTGCGTCAGCCACAAGAGACAGATCTGATCTCAGAGGTCCCGAGGACCCCCACCTCCCTGCACAGGTCCCCAGACAGAGTTTCAAACTCTGTGAGCAGCAATCTGCTTTTTAAAAATCTTCCACAGGAGTGTAGTACATAAAATGAGTAGAAGTAGGGCATATACATATGCTTAGGTTGAAATTTATAAGAAACCCAGTAAGGATTATGGAGCAGTTTTGAGTAACCCAAAAATTTGAAATAAGGGCGATAATAGATGACAGGTGTGGTCTTTTTCATATAAAATATAGATAAGCAATTGCAAATGATACATATTTTTTAAAGATTTCTCCCAATCAAGTGATACCAGTCAATTAAAGAGAAAAGATGGAAGGTATATTATGCCAAAGCTGCCTGAATATATAGACCGTGAACATTTCTGTGTTCACGTGTAACAGATGGGAATGAACTTCTAAATTATTGCATTTTTCCCAACATCCTGTACATTTAAAAAATAAATTTAAAGTAAATATTAAGGGGAACCTGGGTGACTCTTGGTTAAGCATCTGCCTTCTGCTCAGCCTCAGGTCATGATCTCCAGGTCTTGGGATTGGCAATGCCTACCCACTCCAGGGCTCCCTGCTCAGCAGGAAGTCTGCTTCTCCTTCCTCTGCCCCTCACCCCTGGGCTTGTGGATGCCCCCCCCCGTTCACTCTTAAATGAATAAATAAAATCTTTTAAAAAATGAAGTATTAAAACATCTGAAACATGTCCATACACTCCCAACATTTGGCAGAAGGATGCTTGAAACACACACCCTTAGATCTTGGGGCACCTGGATCCCCATTTGCTCTGTTTTCTGTTCCATTGTGGTGTCTGTACATTGGCTTATGGAAATCTACACAGTTTTCAATACTGAGAGCCATTTAACATAAAAAATAGTTAATTTTGGATACGGTCTGCAATCTAATTAAGAGTGTTTTAGCAGTGTCAGTTGCTTGCTGTGATATTCTGCTGTAGGGGTGTCGAATAGTACAGTTGGGAAGGGTGCATGAAACTCTACACTGCTTTTGTAATTTACTCTGAGTCTGTCATTATTTCAGCATGCAAAAGTAAAAAAAAATGGTTTGAAAAGGATTATCTTCTACTTAGGAGGGAGTACAACCAGCTTGATAGAGTGGTGTACACATCACACTTACAGAATGGATTTCCAGATTTCCACCTATCTCACCTTAAAAAAACAAAACAAAAACACCTCTTCTTACCTTGCCGCTGAGTTCTGTTCCCTACCCCTCCACACTGATTCTGTCACTTACTATGACACTGTTGAAGCTTTGAAAAGAAAACACAGCCAATGGCAAATTAAAGAGAGCTCTCTCTCTAATTTAATAGGGGAAATCTATTTTAGCTGCTAATTGATTACTTAATAAGAAAATGATGCTGAAACCCAGGAGTTCACCTGCAGTCACCTGATACAGAACAGGTAGATGAATGATGTGGCATGTTCTAAAATGCTCCTATGCTTGAAACATCTAGTAATTAGGCCACAGCATTATCAACATGCTATGATGATGTATGGTCACATGTCCAAATCAGAGTGCCCTATAGCCTAATGTAATGGTACGATGCGATTAATATTATTCTACAGGAGAAAAAAATGAAGGATTAAAGATAATATAAAAAGAATACACCTTTGATGCCCTCACTTCTCTGTGAGTTAAGTACAAGTGAGCACGGCGGTAGTGAAATGTGGTTCTCTTTTCTCTTGGATTTTATAGAGTGCTGTAAATTACTGCACTGCCTTGCTCTTTGCTAAGATCGATGGTGGGTTTTGCTCTTTATCACTTGGAGAAATGCACAGAACCTGCCCCCCCACCCCCAGCCTGCTCATCGATCTGCGTGGTAATTGCCAAAAAAGAGATTGTCTCCTGTGTTTTGACCAAAATGGATTGGTGGGGTTGCTCACAGCTCTCAGACACCTGGGAAGGTGAGCTGGGCTCGAAATAGTGCTTTAGGAAATGTTTTACATGTGTGCTAACATAATCCCTTGAAAAATTCACTTATTCGGAAACATAAAATACCAAGACCACAGGGTCCTAGTGCACGAGGTAGGGCTTTAGTTTTGTGCCAGTTGTGGAGAGTGCCAAGGCTGACCCTTGAGACTGAGCTCTGAGCTTTTCTGAAATCACCATCTGACCACTCTTCTGCCTTCTTCTGCAGGGTTATCAATGCTGGGAAGAGCACACATAATGAAGACCAAGCCAGCTGTGAGGTCCTCACTGTGAAGAAGAAAGCAGGGGCCGTTACCTCAACCCCGAACAGAAACTCGGCTAAGAGACGGTCCTCCCTTCCCAATGGGGAGGGCCTGCAACTGAAGGAGAACTCGGTAAGACCCTCCTTTGCCCCCAGTTCTCAGGGGAGAGGCACATAGGCACCATGGCCCCGCTGTGAGGGGCTGGAGCTGAATCCCGTCTGTAATGGGAGAGAGAAAAGCAATGTCCCCAGAGTTAGTGGGACGGCCCGTCTGTACTCGGGGTATCACACAGTCAAAGCTGGAGGTGACACGTGTGTGAACAGCTGGTGTTTATTAGGTTCTTAACGCTTAGAGTAAATAAAACACCTACACCATAGATGGGTTTTGTTGAGATAAATATGTATATTGTTTGGTGGTTGTAAAGGAGGCACTTTAAGATTTTTGTGAAGGAGATGGTCTCCGGGAGCGTCTCCTGTGGGGTGGTGGGAATTCTAGCCATTGGCTTACAGCCCTGCCACAGATCTGCCTCCTTCCTCCGCTGGCCTGCCTGATGCTCGTCCCCGTTAATCCTTGTCTCACTTGGCCCAAAGCCCTTTGCATCCCATGGGGCGGCCCTGCAGACTGAATGCCCTCTTGGCAAACCACAAAGCATTTCTCCTCTCTTCGGTTTCTGGAGAAGAAAGTAGACATCCTTAGAAAGTTCTGCAGACATGCTCAGAAAAGTATAGGGAAAAATCGGTACTCTGTCCACCACAGATTATTTAGCTTACAGAAAAGAAACATTGAATGAGATGATCCAGATGTGACTTTTTATTCTAGTAATCTTGTGGATATTTTTGTATATTCATTTTTATAGGGTGGTAAAGGGTCCAGGAATCTTTTCTCAGTCTAAGAAATAGTATCTCATTGCATATATGTGCAAGGAATGAGACTCTTGATTTATTTTGTTCATACTAGTTCAACTTAGAAACACAGTGACCTGTGCAGACTCATCAGTTGTACTTGTGTTCAAGGCTGAAGGAAGCATTGACTGGGCTTTTCCCAAAGGGCCAGAGTCAGGGACTCAGACGGGCAATACAGACGAAAATGGTTAAGGGTACAGGCTCTGGAGCAGTAGGTTTCAGGGTAATCCATCACAGTCTGTCACTTATCAAACCATTTAATTTTAGCAGAGTTATTTATTCTTTGACCCTTAGTTTCCTAGGAAAAGGAGTAATAATAGTCACTATTACCAACTATGGTAGGAAAAGACTGGTTGGAAGTATGAAATCCGTTGTCTGTGGAAATGTTGAGCCAGTGTCTTAATTAATAAATCCTTGATAAATATGAGCAGTTACTGTCCTAAAGTCAGTTCCACTTGAGGGATTCTCTGTGGATGACGTCCGCTGAATTTTGTATGTTTATCCATTTATAAGTGAGCGATCACACAGTATCCCTTCATGCTATTTGACAGGATTGTTTTGAGGATTGAGTTATTATGGAAAAGGGCTCAGAGCATGTGAGATATGGATGATGATTATCTATGAGTGCCAGTGACTTCATGTTGCTCTTTCCCCTGATAGTTCTCTCCTGCCACCAGGATATGAAGCGATTTCTATAAAACTTAGTCAGCATTGACATTTGGCCCAAGGCCAGTTGATGATGTCATTTTTCCTTGTTGCTAAGTTCCTCCTAGAAATGGAGCCAGGAGTAACTTTTTAACTTCCTTTCTTTAAGAACAGTGAAACCAGGGACACCCGGGTGGCTCAGTCACTTAAGGGAGTGTCTGACTCTTGGTTTTGGCTCAGGTCATGATCTCAGGGTCCTTTGATCAAGCCCCCGAGTCAGGCTCCCCACTGAGCACAGAGCCTGCTTAAGATGCTCCCTCTCCTGGGCTCCTGGGTGGCTCAGTTAGTTAAGCATCTTCCATCGGCTCAGGTCATGATCCCAGGGTCTTGGGATTGAGCCCCGTGTGGGGCTTTCTGCTCAGTGGGGAGTCTGCTTCTCCCTCTGCCCCCACCTCCCCCTTTCTCTTGCTCTTTCTCAAATACATTTTTTTTTTAATCTTAAAAAAAAAATTCTCCCTCTGCCCCTCCCCCACCCCTCTTGTAAGTAAATACATCTTAAAAAGAACAGTGAAACCAGTGCCTTAGTACTTTCGGATGGAGCCATGAACCTCGCCTGTGATTGTTCTGAAGCTCTGTGGGGTCCTTGTTCCAGGAGGCAGGACAGTTCCCACCCCTCCATTTCCTGAAAGGTGGCTGCAGCCACCTCACTTCTATCTGCCTTACATATTAGGCTTTTTATTCGAGTTTAAGGCAAGAGCTGTGCTGTCGTTTTTTAATTGTGGGAAATTACACGTAACATAAAATTTACCATTTTAACCAATTTTTAGGTGTATAGTTTAGTGGCATCAAACACTTTCTTACCATTACTGCCCACCATCTCCAGAACTTTTTCTGAAATTGAGACTCTGTACCCATTAAACCCTAACCCCTATTCCTCCCTACCCCCAGCCCCTGGCAGTTAACTATTCTACTCTTTTCTCTATAAATTTGACTACTCTAGGTACTTCATATAAGTGGAATCATATAGTATTTGTCATTTTGTGTCTGGTTTATTTCACTTGTAGTGTCTTCAAGATTCATCCATGTTGGAGAATGTGCCAAAATTTCATTCTTTGTTAAGACTGAATAATATTCCATTGTTATGTATACATACCATTTTATCAATTTGTCTATCAGTGGACACTTGCTTCTATCTTCTGGCTATTGTGAATAATATTGCTACAAACATGGGTCTGCAGATATCTGTCAGCCCCTGCTTTCAGTTCTTTTGGATTTACAGCCAGAGTGGAATTGCTGGATGATATGGTAATTCTGCTTAAGTTTTGAGGAACTGCCATACTGTTTCCTCCAGCAGCTGCATCATTTTCTGTTACAACCAGCAATGCACAGGGTTCTAATTTCTCCCCATTCTTCCCAACACTTGTTGACTTCCGGTGTGTGTGTGTGTTTTGTTTTTGTTTTTTTAAAGTAGCCATCCTAATGGGTGTGGAGTGGTCTCTCATTGTGGTTTTGTATTTCCCTAATGGTTAGTGATGTTGAGCATCTTTTTATGTGTTTATTGGCTAGATACAGCTTCTTAAAAGAAACATCAAGTGTTCTTTATTCAGTATCTATTTATTCTATATTTGAACCCTTTGCTCATTTTTAAGTTAGGCGGTCTGTCATGTTGTTGTTTGCACTACATTTTAAAAGCTCAAAAACCATGCCTTGCTGGGCCAGGTAAACCCCTGAGCACTTGCTGTATATCAGAAACTAGATGCTGAGGATTCAGCAGGGAATAAAACTGACAAAAGTCCTTACCTACAGGGAACTTACATCCCTTGAGGGAGACAAACAATTAAAGTCTATCCGATGTCAGATACTAAATGCAATGGAGAAGAACAAGGCAGAGATGCCGGCATAGAGGGAGTGGAGGTACACGGGTGGTTAAGGAAGGTGCCACCAAGAAGGCGATGTTTGAGCACAGACTGGAAAGTGCAGCTCTTTGGAGGGAGAGCTTTCTGACATTCTGGACAACTTCGAGGACCCTGAGGCAGGAGCAGGCCTGGTGTTCCCAAGGATCAGTGGGGAGACCCACATGGCTGGAGCAGAGAGAGTGCAGTCAGGATTGCAGGAGATGTTGTCAGAAAGGCAACGAGAGTGTGGTGAGGCCATCTGGCAGGACCTGGAGGATTGTTATCAGGACTCTGGCCTCTATCTGAATGAACAATTTGCTAGCAAGGCACGCTGGATATACTGCTTAAAAGAAGCCAGTGACTTTTCCCATTTAGAAGACATCCCTTACCTCAAATACAGTGGCGCTTAGAAAGGGTAGTGACAGTGTAGGGTGCAGCACAAATCATCTGCAGGGGACAAGTAAGGTGGCTCTGCCCCTTCCCCCTCTGTGCGTCTGTTCCTTCACCTACCAAACATGGATTGAGCGCTGAGTCTGCCTTGGCGGGGGTGGTGAGATGAGCTCAGAACGGTTCCCATCGTCCTCCTAGAGCTGAGTTGGGGAAGGTGCAAGAGTCAGCAGTCAGCGGTGATGCAGTGGAGTGGGTTTCAGGAGAGAGATTTTAAAAATCCAGGTTATTCGGAAGCCTAACTCAGGTGGGTTACTGGTGGTTTGGGGAAAAACAGAGGAGAGGGGATGAGTCAGATTAGAGAATGGTTCCTGGAGAAAGTGACATTTGAGCTGTCGTTTCAAAAAAGTGAATGGGGGCGGGGGGCACCTGGGTGACTGTCGGTTAGGCATCTGAGTCTGGATCTCACCTCAGGTGTTGATCTCAGAATCGTGAGTTCGAGCCTCATGTCAGGCTCCTTATTCAGTGTGGAGTCTGCTTGTCCCTCTCCCTCTACTCCTCCCCTTACTCATGTGCTTTCTCTCTCTCTCAAATAAACAAATGTTTAAAAAAATTTTCTCCCTCCTTTCTTGACCTCTCATCACCAATCAACTTAGTAAAGTCAAATATTTCCAGAAAACTTCTTTCATGCTTAATATCACCTTCATCTTAGAAAGAAAACCTAAAATGTCCAGAAGTTCATATATGATGACACTTCTTATACTGAGTGGCAGTTGGGCAGGTGGGTGGCAATAAGGTGATTTTTTCTTCCTGTGGATAATTATTAATTGCCATAAAGATTTTAAGGCGACTTTAATCCATCCCTCATGCCAACTCATAAAGAATTATTTTATCCTATTAGGACAAGTAATCTTTTTAGTCAAAGGAGTCAATAGTTAATCCTCTTATTAAAACAAACCTTAAAAACATTGGTGGATAAAATAATATAAACCGTGTTTTGCCTCTCCTGGTTTCCACGAGGCATTTACCGAAGGAGGGTTGTTCCTACAGTACTCACTGAGTTCTTGACAGCAGCACCTTACAAGACATCACAAGTTAATTTCAGTTTCCATCTCCATATAAAAGCAACACATTGGGGGCTAAAGAGGCAATGTTCAAAAGAAGTCCTAAAGCTTAAAAGAGATACAAATAAAAATTTCAACATGTTCTGCACTGTAGTATTTTAGCCTAAAGAAATGCAAGGGATATGGTTGAATTACTGTGTTCTCCCTTACAGAAATAGTAATAGATACAGTTTTTAAAAATTCAGAATCTAGTGAAATAGTGAAACGAAGAAAATATTTCTTTTCTGAGGAATAAGGAAGAGAAATTTTGAGCTCTCTGATGAAGAACCTATAAAGTAGAGACGAGTATTTTCTATGACAAGTTTCCTGTGCCTACATCACATTGTGTAGTTCACGTGCGAGGAGCCATAATCCCTCAGGCAGGCTGGCAGGAAACAGGTACTCTGTGGCAATGTGCAAGCCTCCTCACATGCCTGTGACTCTCATGATTTGGGGACATCAGGTGGGTGGCTAGGACAGAGGGAATATAAAAATGCTAGCATTTCCAAAGGACTCTCGGATTTTTTTCTTAGGAAAGATGCTGAAAGCTTGTTGAAGGCAACAACTTAACCAATAGCCTCCTACATGCTTCCCACTGAAGGCATTTTAATTAACCAGATCAAGGTTTGTAGGACCTAATCACCATGACTAGCTTTTCTCTGCTTTGGGAGTTTTGAAGCAGTTCTTTATCTACCCTACTGAGGGACCTCTGCGAGGGAAAACATAACTTTCCCAACGGCTTTGCTTTTCATTTCTCAAGTATCTGGTCATTTTAGCAATGAGGTAAAAAGGAAAATACTAGCTGACTTCTCTGAAAAGGGAGAAGTTCACTCCTGAGGGCATCGTAGAGCCTTAGTATTAAGAAAAGAAGCTCTTGTCCTCTAAGTTGTGTAGGTGGGAGATAGGACATTGTGGCAATAACCAGGACGTGTGTGTCTCCCCTTCCCCCTGCCATCTGACTGCCTATTTGGAACAGATTGTTTCTGGCTTAAGACTGGACTGTTGGATACATGCATTCCAAGTCTCTTTCCCTAGGAGCACCCTTATGTTGTTGAATTTAGTCAAAACACATCAAAGTATGGGGTTTCAGTATCTGTTAGTTCAGTCTCTAATTACAATAACAGGAGATGGCTGTGTCCACATTGTGGCCAAGCTCATCAGCAGGGGACAGGAAAGCTGATTATCTTTCTCTGTGGAGGATAGGACAGTACTATGGGAATTCAAGGCAAGTAGGATCAAATTGGGGTGGGGAGAGGTAAAAGGAAAATGAGAAGGGGCTATTTCAACTCTTCGAATGGAAGATTTGCCATTCTTTTCATTTGTTTTCTGTAAGAAGGACACGTTCACTCCTGAGAGCATTAATGAAGGTTGCTGATGGTTCCAGCCCTTCTGGAATATTTGGCCCTCGTTTGGCTGTCTGCTTCCTGCAGTGATGTCAGCTATAAAAAACAAGGGGAGGAGCCTTTTTGTTTTCCCTCACTGTATGTATTACTCTGAATTTTCCTTCCAGTTAAGGTCTTTGTTTTGTGCAAGTCAAGAAAACATAACCTTTTTATTTATCCCCTTGGATTTTCTGAAGCAGGAGCACAGTGGTTTCTCTCAAAACTCTTCTCTCTCGGTTCCAGGGACTCAAATTCTTGCCAGTGATGAAGAAGGGTGACTTTAGAACCAGGCTGGTGTCAAAGTGGTTTTAGAGTTCCCTCCTCAGTGGGTGTTGGTTTTCTCTGAAGACCAGGTTTGACCAAGATGTCCATAGAAGCTGGGAATGCAACTTGAACTTGGTTCCACAATAGATTTTTTCCCCACTACAGCACACCTTAAGGCTAAAGGAAAACAAATGGTGCTAAGATGGAAACTTTTCCTCATTTCACTATAATTTGATCTCCCCACAGCTTTAGATGGGAAGAACATTGGCAAGAGTGATAATCTCTTGAGAATTTTTCTTCTTCCTTTTTCTTTAATACAATACTCCACATTCATGTGCCAGACACGATACTGATCTCAGTCCTTTGCCCAATATTGATTCATTTAACCTGATAATATGTTCATAAGTATGTACTATTATCTTTATTTTACTGATGAGGAAGTAGAGGCACAGAGCTGTAGAGTGTGGAGTTTGGAGTCAACTGAGGCAATCTGGTCTCTTGTGACATGTGGCCTCCTTATCCATTAGCTGCTGGGAAATGTGGCAGAGAGCCTCCTTGGAAAAAGCTGCAATAAAGGAATAACTCCTAATGATGTGTATAATTTCAGTATAATTTGATGCTAAATATTTTCTCATTTCTATTATGATTTCTCTTTTGATTTAGGAGTTATTTGTTTTTTAAAGATTTTATTTATTTGAGAGAGAGGTGGGGAGGAGGGACAGAGAGGGAGAAGCAGACCTCCCCACTGAGCAGAGAGCCCAGTGTTGGGCTTGATCTGAGGACCCTGGGATCATGACCTGAGCCAAAGGCAGATGCTTAACAACTGAGCCACCCAGGTGCCCCTGATTTAGGAGTTATTGAGCACTTTCTCCTGTCAGCTCAGAAACTGGGTAACAGCTCTTACTCAGGTGAAGAACAGAATGGAAATGAAATTGTTTATCACCTTATTGTCCTTAGCGTCCATTTTTTCTTACTAATTTATAGAAAAACTTGTTTGCATGAAACCATGGCAAGAACCATAAGTCTTCTGATTGGATAATAATGTGTGTCTACATTTGAATCCTTGTGCTGCCACTTACTAGGTGTTAGTTACCTTGTGCAAATGAGTTGACCTCTCAATGCCTTGGTTTCCTCATCTGTTACATTCGGGATAATAGCTCCTACCTCATAGGGTTGTTTGAACTAAATGAGTTAAAAATATGAAAAGTGCTTAGAATACTACCTCACATGTAGTAAATGTTCAAGTAATGTTATCTGTTGTTCTAATAGTGGAGTTTGTAGCTGCATTTCAGTATTATTTCATATTACTTGCGTTTTTACTATAACCTATCTTTTTTTGACGGGGGAAGGGTCAGAGGGAGAGAGAGAGAATCTCCGCGCAGTGCAAAGCCCGATGTCACGACCCTGAGACCATGACCTGAGCCGAAATCAAGAGTCCGATGCTCAACCAACTGACCTACCCAGGCATCCCTTACCATAACCTAATTTAGGGGGAGTTTTTGATGTGTAAAATAATAGTTTGGGAACATTTCTGAGGTACTTTTTGAATCTAAAATAAACCACAACACAACCAAAACTTTCATAAACATTATAATTCCTCTCAGAAATTAATATTTATTTATTAATGTTTTTACGATGAGACAGAATGAAAAAAAATAAGATGGGAAAGAATGACTAAAATTTAAAAAGAAATTGCAAGTGTTGGTGAAAATGTGGGGAAATAAAGAACCCTTATGCATCATCGGTGGGAATGAAAATTGGTGCAGTCACTGTGGAAAACAGTATATAGGTTCCTCAAAAAATTAAAAATAGAATTACCATATAATCCAATAATTCTCCTGTGTATTTACCCAAAGAAAATGAAATCCTGAATTTGAAAAGATATATGCATCCTTATGTTTATTGCAGTGTTATTTACAATAGCCATGATATGGAAGCATCAGTAAGATGAATGGATAAAGAAGAAGTAGTATGTATGTGTATATATACACAAGCGAATATTACTCAGCCATAAAAAAAGAATGAGATCGGGGTGCCTGAGTGGCTCAGTGGGTTAAAGCCTCTGCCTTAGGCTCAGGTCATGATCTCAGGGTCCTGGGATCGAGCCCTGTATCAGGCTGCCTGCTAAGCAGGGAGCCTGCTTCCTCCTCTCTCTCTGTCTGCCTCTCTGCCTACTTGTGATCTCTCTCTCTCTCTGCCAAATAAATGAATAAAATCTTAAAAAAAAAATGAGATCTTGCCATTTGCAACAACATAGATGGATCTGGAGGATATAATGTTAAGTGAAATAAGTCAGAGCAAGACAAATATTCTATGATTTCACTCATGTGTAATTTAAGAACCCAAACAAATGAACGAACAAAAAAGACAAAAAGACTCTTAAGTACAGAGAACAAACGGGTGGTTGCCAGAGGGGAGGAGTGTGGGGGGATGGGTAAAAGAGATAGAGGGGATCAAGAGTACCCTTGTCATGATGAGCACCAAGTGATGTGTAAAATTGTTGAATCACTATATTGTGCACCTGAAACGAATATAACACTGTATGTTAATTATACATGAATAAAAATTTTTAATTAAAAACTTTTTAAAAATAAAAATTGACAAAGGGACTAAATTGCCATTTAAAAACAAAAACCAAACTACTAAATGTGTCCTACATCTTACTGTCTCATAAAGTGGAGGGATTGAAACAAATCCGCATTTCATATCGTCACATCCTGAGGAAGCAGACCTCATTTTTAAATCTATGAAATGAAGCATTCTTTCCTACTGGGGAACAAAACATCTTAATAATTTAGCCAAGAGGAGGTATGGTAAAAAAACAAAGTATGCTACAAGGGCATGATGCCAAGCGCACAGCAATAGAGGGTGGGCCCCAGGGATGACTTGCATGAAGTTACTCAAATTTCCTGCATCTGCTTGGCCATTGGCTTACTTTTCTCCCTTTGCTGTGTTACCCTGAGGATCAGAACTGGAGATTTCAATCAAGCCCTGGGGTTGAAATGCCTAAAACAGATCCTCTAGATTCTGAATTATCATCTTCACTGTGATGCCTTGAAAACTGGCCAGAAACTATGGAAATCAAGCCATATAGTAGCCTAGAGTGGGGAATCAGAAGAATATGACAACTCTGATTGCCCAATGGGAAATAAGTAATTCTTTTCCTTTTGCAGTGAGAAAGGAGGGGAGGCAAGAACATCCTGTGCTCGTATGAATCCTTCTGTAAAAACAACCATGAGATTTAACTCAAAGTGGGATTTCTACCTTTGTGGTACTCTTTTCAGGTTATTGATATGGCCCCTCCTTAGATTTTAAATTCCAGAACCATTTGGTGGAGGCAAGGGAAGATGAGTGTCAAATCAGCTGAGTTACTTGTGTCTTCAGGGTAGACAGCTAAGAGGAGAACCACTTATTCTATAGAAAACTATTTCTAGAGTAGCAATCTCCATACCACGTGTATGAGTATGTACCCCCAAGATATTTGTTCATTTAATGCTATGTAACTATATTACCACATATCCCTATCATATACATTGAGTAATTATAAAAGTATATTAATATTTAAAAATAAAGGCAATAAAGATGAAAAGGCAATGTTTCGAAATAACAGCTAACAGTCATATGATTTTTATCATATGCCAGCCATTGTTCTAAATATTTTTCCCACAGTAATTCATTTATTGTCTTGCTAAAAGCAAAGACTTCATGTTCCCTTTAGCTAATACCTCAAGGCAGAATTCATCACTAACAAGTATAATTCCATATTTCAGCTGTCTCTTTGAGCATTTCAGATACTTTTGATTAGAATGATTATTACCGTTGTCAGATATGACTAGATTGTCATTACTTGGAGCAGACGTGCCAGCTGTGACATGTTCTCATTTGCTCATGGTTTCTGTCAGCAGTTTCTATGCCCGGATTTTGAAAAAACCTGTTGTCCACGTTGGGAGGGACGATTTGGTTAAAAACTTAGTAATACGAGACGCACGAGACCGCTCCGCCGAGCTGGGGACACAGGGATCAGGCGGTGAGGCGGGACCTGCAGAAGCCGGGGTGCATCAGAGGGCCCTGGCTCAGGCTCGCGGTGGAGCCGGCTGACTTCCCACCACGGGAGGGCGCCAGTGTCCGTTTCTGTGAGGAACACGAGCACAGCCTGATTTCTTCTCCAGCTTGAGGAGACAAAACATGAAGGAACTGATCATTTCCCCTCGACGCACTGGCCGATCGTTGAGGAGACAAAACGTGAAGGAACTGATCATTTCCCCTCGACGCACTGGCCGATCGTTGAGGAGACAAAACGTGAAGGAACTGATCATTTCCCCTCGACGCACTGGCCGATCGTTGAGGAGACAAAACCTGAAGGAACTGATCATTTCCCCTCGACGCACTGGCCGATCGTTGGTGGACCCCCGCCCCCAGCCTTGCGTGCTGTCTGGCGGCAGGCGGGTGCCGAGGGGGGGCTCGCCCCCTGGGAGAGCTCCGGCTTCCCGACCCCGGTACAGATGTGTCAAGCCTCATTCCTTGGCTTTCTTTGTGTGTCCTGCTTCACCTCTCAGCACTTCTGTAAGGCTCCACAGGAAATGTCTGAGGTTTCGCCTAGAATCTCCCCCTTTTTGTCAGCACGTCACAAGAGGGGCTACCTCGCCGCCTCCCGAGTGGCTCTCAAAGGCTCTTGAGCTTGCGGGTTCCCCGGAGTTGAGGTGCTCAACTGTGGCTCCTTTTTGGGCAGAGCTACAGTTGAGGCTATCGATTCTGACCCCCTCGATGAGCTGTGCTGTAATTGCACCCGAAGCTGAATGGGTGCGAGCCGCTGGGGGCGGAAATTATGTCAGTAGCCGGTTCAGTGGGGACATTTCTGTTAGGAGCGGGCTTCCATTTGTTGAGAGGCCCAAGGGGCCCTTCCCAGTCAAAACTCATTGAGTTCTGGCATTATAGGTGATCGTGAAAATGGGGAAAAGAAAGTATGCAAACTTTCTTAAAAGTCGGTTTCTACAACTTCTGAAAAAGAAGGGTGTAACATCCGGCCTGCTTCAGAGAAATCCTGAGAGAGAAACTGTGCACTTGAAGCTCCCAGTTTGTCACCTTCTGAAATCTTCTTGTATCTGGCCGCACCTGTCTTTCTGAAAAGGGCTGGAAGAGAGAGAGAGAGCGCGTGAGCGTGTGTGTGTGTGTGTGTGTGTGTGTGTGTGTGTGTGTGTGTGTGTGTGTGTGTATTCGCAGTTACATACAAGACTTCTTTTTCTTTTTATGGGGGGGTCAGTAAATCAGAACGCAGTAAGAAAAGTGCTGCAGAGTCACTCTTTTGTAAGACATTAAGTGATGGCTGCCAAATTTAAGTGTGTGGTAAGTCAGGAAAAGGGTCTGATAGTGCTTTTCTTGAAGTGGAGTACAGGTTTAACTCCTTTTCATCTGGCAAAAGCAAGGTAAACACTTGTTAAAATATAATAGTAATTTCAAAATTCATTATGTCAAGAGCATATTGCTCTAAATTTGAGAGGGTTGATTTTCAGGCATAGAACTTTGCATCCTGGATTGGTGGCCCAGCGACGTTTTCTGTACTTCCAGAGATGAATGCAGGGCCACTGTCCAAAGGTTTGGTAATCAGCTGATGGCCCAGGATGTGTATGCAATTTCTAATAAGCAGCAAGGGAAAGTGGTGCTGAAGTGCTAAAGGCTACAGAGGAACAGAAGCCAGGGAGATAATGACAAAACGTTGTATGTACTGGGAAATTGGAACGATCCCCTAACTGGGAATCCGAAGGACTGGGTTCAAATCCTGGCATCACCCCATCACAGGAGTGGTGCCCTGGTTAAATCCCTGGTGAAGTGGGATAATGACGCTCATTTATGGTGGTGTGGTGGGGATTAAACATGGTAGGTAATCATCAGGCGTCCTTAGAATTTAGACTTTTCAGAGGGAAAGTAATTTAAGAAGAGAAGTAATAAGCAGTACGGGGGCACCTGAGTGGCTCAGTCGCTAAGCGTCTGCCTTTAGCTCAGGTCATGATCCTGGGGTTCTGGGATCCAGCTCCGTGTTGGGCTCCCTGCTCAGCGGGGAGCCTGCTTCTCCCCCTCCCACTCCCCCTGCTTGTGCTCCCTCTCTCGCTGTCTCTCTCTCTCTCTGTGTCAAATAAATAGAATCTTAAAGAAAGAAGCTGTAGAGTGGAGGGACCTGAGCACCCCATCTGGCAGAGCTGAAAGTAAGGAGCTCAGGTGTGTGGCTTGGTCTCCTTGGTTACGGGAACTCTTACTGCACCCTGCCTGCTCCTTGTTTCCCCAGGCCGTTTAATAGTGAGTGTCAGTAATTACTATTCTAGGGGTTTTTTGTTGCTCTTGTTCTTGTTCTCTTATATGCTGGACACTGCTACACATTTTATTATTTTAAAAATTATATGTACAGTTAACCTTTTGGTGTGCAGTTTTGTGAATCTCAACATAGGTATAGATTCATATAATCGTCATCACAATCAGGATACAACGTTCTCATCACTACAAATCACTTCCTCGTGTTCTCTCTTTATGGTCCTACTCTTTCCCTCCTCCCATCACCCACGTTTGTCTGAACATTTAACACATATCATCCACTCCTGTGGCACCCCACACTTCCCCTCTCTAGCACACTTGTAATTACCTGTTCACATTTTAGAACGTTAGCCTCAGGAGTTTGGGAACATGGTTTTTTTCTTCCTCTCTGCTACCTCCCCAGTGCCCAGCATAAGCCTGGCACATAGGAGACTCTGAGACGTGTATTAAATGAATGAATCCTTACTGTCTGTGTCCTAGTTTTATCTTGTTCTTTAAATAAGGAAGCAGGTGAGAGGAGTTTAGAAATGTGCCCAAGATCACAGAGTAGTAAATTCCTGAAGCCAGGGTGGTCTTGGTTTAAAGCCTGTGCTCTTTCTGTGCTAAGACATAACACAACAGATAGGATTTGTGTTAACTCATTTGAAAGTGCATTACATAAATTACCCCAACTTTTAAAATCACCGTGGTGTGTTGGTATGTTGACACCAGTGATGAAGTTAGCCCTGTTCTATTAGAATATGTAAAACCTGAAACCCTGTGTATTTACCATATAAACTCAGAATGCTCTCTGACTAATGCCAAACTGAGGAGGTATGCCTTCTAAAGTGACTAACCGTGTGACAGGTGGGAGGTGGGTGTGTGTGATGGGGTGGGCAGAGGATGTTGGACGAAGCCATAGCCTTCACTTCCCTCTTTGGTACCTTTGCCTGAGCCAAGGAGGTGGTGAACACAGCTCTCCCTGTTCCCACACGCATGCCTAGCCTTTTGGTCACTGCTTCAAAGGATACAGCAGTGGTGGAATCTACATCCATTCCAGCAGGGTGCAGGAGCTGAAGAAGGTTTTCAGCATGTCCTCCTGAGAGATGGATATGGTGCATGTTTTGCTTTTTTTAAATCTTCCTCTTGGGAAAAAAACTCTCCATAGCTTAGAAGAGAATAGTGAGTGTGTGTCTTAAACTGGCCCTATAGGGCCATAAGGCTCAGTAGGTCAGGTACAACCAGAGAAGGCAGTGTCTTGTCCCTTTGGTTTCCTTGGTGCACCTGTGAGGTTCCCAGGGCCCCTACATCTAGGCTGCCTCGATCAGGACCCCTGACAAAGAGCAAGAGAGGGCACCGGGGAAGGAGTAGCAACTACTCATGCAGCACCCATGAGCCATGTGAGCATCTAGGAGACCCAGGGCAGTCACTGAAGGTGGGAGGGAGTCACTGAGGTAGGGAGTCACTGAAGGTGCTAGTCTATGCAGTGATGAAACAGATGTGTGTTTGCAATTAAATTGAAGATTTGAGATGCTTGAGAGCATTGTGTTCATACTACTTGTGATCTTTCAGACCTCTCTTGTAGATTCACCCCGGACACTGATCAGGCCCTTGATGCTGGTGTGACGTTTAGGAACTGTTCTTTCCTCAAGGCTCTCAGATCAGACTTTATACATCAAACCATACATTCCTACCTGATGGCATTTGATAGCATTGTTTTGAATAAGAAGGGGGTGAGGGAGAAGGGGGTCCTTGTATCTTTTTCAAAGTAAATGTATGGCATGTCCAGTTTGATCATGCCACTTTCAAAAGTAGATTTGTATTCTTTGTTAGGATCCTGGTTCCACTTCAGACACCATGCAGCCTATTCCAGCCTCACACTGCTCTTTGAAGTGTCTTGTGAAGTCATTAGTCTCCTCTCCAGGCCCATCGATCCCATCCTGACCTCGGCTCTCTTTGCTTCAGGACAGTTCTCTGTGAGCCTCCTGAATTCCAGTGTCTCCTTCCTGCAGCGCACCGCAGAATGCCACGGGATTGGCATCCCTTAAGCCTGACTGTCACCTTGTTCTTCCACGCAGAGGCATTTCACATTGAAGCTCCTTGGTCTGCCTTGACCCCAGAATCTGCCTCCAATCTGTCTTAGCCCTCGAGGCTGGTCTTAATCAGGCCACTGTCCACATGGGCCATATAAAATCCCCTTTTCAACTGCACTGCCTATTAGTTGCTCCCTTTTTCCAGAATATTCTTTCAGTTGATCATCGCCCAAGCAGGTGACCAGACAGACATGCACAATTTGATGAGAGCTGACATAGGGTGGACTCAGGATGCAGTGGGAGCTTCCAGGAGGAGGTGATATTTAAGATGAGTCCTAAGAGATAGGTGGGGGCGGGGGGCTGAGGCAAAGATGGGGGTGGTTTGTGATGAGCTACAAGTGCCATAGTTTGGTGGGTGGGATCTGGAGTGACAGAAGGTGGAGAGACAATCAGAGATGACACCAGAGATTGCAAACTGGCTCATAGACTAGAGCCAGCCTACGAAGAGGAGGATAACCGGTGAAAGAAATATGGTCAGATTTGGGGTTTTAGAAAAAAATCACTCTGATTACAACTCGGGATGCAGAGAGGAGAAGCGGATCTGAGTGGCTCATGTCCATGAGAGCAAGCATTCCCTTGCTCCAAGGAGCGGGCAGGGTGTGCATGAGGATATTCAGCTGGGAAAGGGGTTGACGGCTCAGGGCATGGAGCTTGTCTCCAGCTGCATCCCTTCCTAGGTGGTAATCTTGAGCCGTTAGACTCTCTGTGCCTCCTTTTCCTCCATAAAATGGAAATAATCACCACACATTGGAGGGTGGCTACTCCCAGGATGGATTGTGGTAGGATTAAATGAGCTACTATTTATAAAGCATTTAGAATACTGTCTGCTGTGTAAGGTTTATTAAATGACGGGAAGGGTGTTGTAGCCCCATAACTTGATGTTTCTGTGACTTGATGGTCTCTTAGACTCAAAGAATGGAGTTGGCATCTAAAGCATGTGGAGAGGGCCCACTTGGTGGCTGTGGTTTCCCAAATAGTAGATCTCTCACTTGAAGTTCCCTGCCACAGAAGGACACTGAAGATTTTGAAGTCTCTTGATGAACTTGGTTTTGCCTAGTTCAAAAGCTTTCAAAAATTGTCATCAGCAGGGCGCCTGGGTGGCTCAGTGGGTTAAGCCTCTGCCTTTGGCTCAGGTCATGATCTCAGGGTCCTGGGATTGACCCCCACATCGGGCTCTCTGCTCAGCCTGCTTCCCCCTCCCCCTCTGCCTGCCTCTCTGCCTACTTGTGATCTCTCTCTCTCTCTCGTCAAATAAATAAATAAATCTTAAAAAAAAAATTGTCATCAGCAGTTGAATCCTTTTGTCCAAAATCTTTTGCAAATCCCGGGTGTTTGTAACTGACGAATCTGTGCTGCTGTAGTTGAAATAACTGTCAACAGGCTTATCCTTTAAATGCCCACTTCCTCTTTCCTAAGGTACCACTTTGGAAACAAGAAACATAGTTTGGACCTCGCTGTGCTGGTCAGTTCAGGGCGATGTAAGTGACTCCTCCAAGGTCAGATTCCTCCGAAGGCAGATTCAAGAGTAGGATGAGGGTTTCCGGAACTGCTTGCTGGCCCCTTTTCTGTTAGACCAGGGGTTCTCAATTTGGGCAGCGCTCTAGAATCCCCTGCGGAGCTCAGTAGTAGGGCCGCACCTTCAGAGTGACTGAATTGGGCTGGGGGTGAACCCTGTATCCAACAGTACTGGATTTATTCAGTCTTTAGTAAGAAACAAACTTTCTTTGTGGAAAAACTACGTCTTACAAGTTTTCACTATGAAAATGATTAATTGCATTTTAAAGGTTAGTTATGCCAGAGTTTCTAGCCCTGCTGTGCCAAGGTGTAGGGCGTTGCCCTTCGCGGCCCTGCTTCAGAGGTCCCCCAGTCAGGCTCTTCTCTTCACTGCTTAAAAATTGCCCAGATATTTCGTCAGCTGGTTGTTTGCAGTGCCTTCAGAATGCTTTGCTTTGTTGAAGGAAATGGTTGGATTATGCATCAGAAAAATGTCAGAGTTGCTTTTTAAAAAAATGCAGTAGCCTTGCATTGCCGCGTGCCTCGTTATTTCATGGGGTTTGATCTTTGATTCAAATCATGATTCTAGAAACATGCTATGTTCGGTGTAACAGAATCTGAGTCACGGACACAGCTGCTCCCATTTCATCCCTCACTGGCCCTGCCCACAGCTTCCTTAACAGTGTTTGCTGGGTTTTCAGTTAACTTGGGTGCAGAAGGACTGTGTGTGCAGGTTTCACTCAGGCAGCCTTGGGACCTTTGGGGAATTCGATGTGATAAGCAAAAAATCCCTTTCTTTTGCCACTTCTCCCTAGTTGTGAGGGTGTAATATGGCAATATGTACTTTACTTATGCAGCAAGTAACAAGGGCTAGTGGTGAGTTTAATAACTCCCACCACTGCAAAGTAATGATGAGGGTAAACAATAATTCAGGCTGTGTAGAATGACAGTCATTATTTCTGTTGGTGACCAAGTCATAGGAACTGCTAATCCCACGATGCTTTGTTGCCTCTCATTCATAATAAGAGGAAATGCTAAATTTCAGAGGTTGGTGAAAATACAGAATCACTGAATTCTCTTGACAGATGCCCTACATTAAGAACTTTTTCCACGGGGCTCAGTTTTATTCCTGGTTGATAGCCACTGCTACCTACTTTTCATTCTTTTGTGTGCTCTTGCGCGCCTTCTCTCTCACTCCTCCTTCCCGCCATGCGCGCCCCAGGTCCCAGAATGCTAGATAAACATGCATCTCCTTTCATCTCCTTGTCCCCAGCTCTTGTTACAGAAGCTGGCAACAGTGGCTGATCAAAATGTCATGAAGCCCTCATGACAGGGAGCCCAGAAGACAGGCTGGTGAGGGCCCGTGCAGCATCCCAAGCAAGACACCAAGGGCCCCGTCTCCTTCAGACTTCCCGTCCCACAACCTTGAATGACACCTTGCAGCCGGTTTTGCAAGAGGGTTACTCTACCTCCAGGTGTTGCTTCCGTGACCCAGGCAGGAAGGAAGGGGGAAGGGTAAAGGGCAAAGGCCAGGCCACTTGGATTGTCCCTTTTATCAGGAAAACAGTAGCCTTCCTGGAAGTTCCACCCAAAAGAGTGGATACCAGGTAAGCCTGTACCGCAATCAGCCACACACCACCCAAGCCTCCTGGTATTTTCCTCAACCGGCTGCCCTGTCAGCTCTCATTCCCTCCCTGTCTTCAGGGCCCAGCTTCTTCCCCCACCTCTGCTCATCACACAGATGGATACTTCTTGAATATTGAACTTTTAGAGTGTAGCAAAGGCAGTGGACTCTTCTAGGGGAGCTTCTCACTTTGGTGAAGAACTAAAGCTCAGAAAGTGACTTAGGCGAAATCATACTGTAATGGCAGTGATAGCAGTTACCCATGAGGGAGAGAGATTACTTAGCTACTCCGCGGACATAAATCACCATTAACTTTGCTAAACACCCACTCCCTGTGAGCGAGCTGACGCCTGCCACTTACGTACTAGGCAGACATGGTCCAGCTGAGCACCAGGGATGTCCAGCTCTGGAGTGACCCAGCCGGGGTTGAACACCTATACTGCCTTCCTGACCGCAATTGCTCTGCCTCCCACGCCCACTGATTGGTATTGAAGGTGCCATTAGAACTCACATCTTCTAATTCTGAAGTCCTTGTTCTCTCTACTGTCCTCCGAGTTTGAGAGCTTTTAGTCATTCATAAGTGTTTGTTACTGCCTGAATTTGAATATCTTTTTAGGGTGTTATTCACCTCCTAGCGGGCATCCTCACTTTCACTCTTTCCTGAACCTCACGGCATAGCCTGAGTGATCATTTAAAAACATAAATTAAGTTTGTTACCCTCCTACCCACCTCAGCCAATGGTTTTTCGTTACTCTTAGTCTAAAGCCAAGATCTTGCATATGTCCTGGAAGGACTGAGTGGTCTGGCTGCCATGTCCCTTTATAGCTTCCTCTCCCCACAGGCCTTTCCTGCTTCACTCCTCTATTCAGCCGCATGGTATGGTTCCATCTCCTCTCATGCATCATGCACCTTCCTACCACAGGGCCTTGGCACCTGCTGTTTCTACTGCCTGGTGGTCTCTCCTCCCCCCTCATTGCCTTGTGAACTTTTGTCCAGCTCTTAGGCTAGCCTGCGTGTCCCCAGGAAACCTCCTCCAAGTGCCCCTCTGCAAACTGGCTTCCTGGAGGCACCAAGAACCTCTCCTTGTAGCCCTGACTAGAATTGTGATCTTATGCTTTTGTCATTGTTTGATCAGAATGTGTCTTCCCTGCTGGATTATTAAGATCAGACCATATCTGATACAGCTTCCAGCCAGTTTTTTATCCCCTGTCCACTTTGCACCTGTCACGTAGGAAATGCTCAGTATTTGTTGACTAAAAATCAATTTTTTTCTCAGCACATGGCACAGAATTGAAAGTGAAATTTAAAGGGCACAAATGCAGTAATGACATATGTCACTATAACTATACAGTATCTTCCGGCATCATTCTAAGATAGACCAAAAGAGCTTTATTTAATGGCTTTAGCTAGAAAAGGAGTCAATATTTATTGCTGTGGGGTAGATATGCCTAGTAGTCAGAAGTGGAATTACCAATGCATCTTACCTATTTAATAAAGTAATTAGTGCATTTAGGACTTTTTTTTCCCTATAGCTAAGATCTTAGGCATGTGTAATTCAGATGTGGTTTTTAAAAATGTTGATTTGAAATAGTCTAGAAATAACTCAGAGATGAAATCCATAGTAAGTGAGGGAACATGGGAACATGTAGCTTTAGGGTAGGAAAAGGAAGAAACAAAGATGCTGAGTACCAGCTGGGAAACTGAGGGAGGCAGGAAATATGAGAAGGAGATTAGAATTGGCTGCATCTTAGACTGGGTGTCTAAGGGAAAAGCATGTTCTAAAAATACAGAATGTAGACCAAAGAGGATGGGGCAGTTATCTGAGAGTGAAAAGGCTCTAAAGGGGGGGGAAAATGGGTCTACTGTTTTCCCCTTGAAGAATCTGGAGAAAGAGCTTAACTTCCTCCAAAGACTCCAGGCCAAGCCTGCTCTGGGGTTGCAGAGGGAATTGAGGACTTAGGGGTTAGAGCTGGACTCCTAAAGACTTACCTGTTGGCATGGAGTTCTACATCAAACATCTGTAGGTCAGATCAAGGTGGATCTTGCCACAAAGTAGCCCCTGAGCTTGCATGGGCATTTGGGCTCGTCCTACAGGCAGAGAGGCAAGGACGGCTCCATCCCTTGGGTGGTGGTCACAGCAGTGACAAATCCCTGAGCCTCTCTGCCAGCTTTTGACCGCCACTGTTTGCCACCCCAAGACAGATCATAAGTGGATGCTCGAGCGCGCTGCCTCGCCCGGTCAGTGTGACCCTGGGGCCCTGACCACCGAGTCTCACCCCCTGTCGCCTCCCTCCCCCAGGAATCAGAAGGTGTTTCCTGTCACTACTGGTCGCTGTTTGACGGTCACGCAGGGTCCGGGGCCGCCGTGGTGGCCTCCCGCCTGCTGCAGCACCACGTCACGGAGCAGCTGCAGGACCTCGTGGAGATCCTCAAGAACTCTGCCGTCCTGCCGCCCACCTGCCTGGGCGAGGAGCCCGAGAACACGCCCGCCAACAGCCGGACTCTGACCCGCGCGGCCTCGCTCCGCGGAGGCGTGGGGGCGCCGGGCTCCCCCAGCACCCCGCCCACGCGCTTCTTCACTGAGAAGAAGATCCCGCACGAGTGCCTGGTCATCGGGGCTCTGGAAAGTGCGTTCAAGGAAATGGTAGGTAGCGCGGGAGGGTCCCGGGGTCTGGGGGGGCGGCCCTCGCGCAAGCCCAAGCCGTGCTTCTTAGAAGGTTCCCTGGAAGGGCACGCCTCTGACCTGTCCTCCAGGTGCGTGGCTCCGCTTGGTCCTCCCTCGGATAGCAGGGCCTCCATTCGCAGTAGAGGGTGGCAGAGAGAGTTCCTGGCATGGCGTGCTGGCAAAAATTAAGATGAAAGCGAGGGGTAGTGTACGACGTAACAGGCTTCTTAAATGTAGGCATTAATGCTTCTCTTTCTGCAGGCTCATTGATGCCAGCTGGTACCATTCCACTTACTTGAAATGTGCGCGTACTTGCCGTCTGTTTGACACGTGTGTATGAATTCCAGGTGTTTGGGGGAAACAGCGCTTTAGTCAAGTGCTCAAAAGTACCTTTCCTATACAAAACTGATCTGAGAACAGTTATTTTACCATGATTGGCCATGTGGTTCTTAATGCTTTAAAAAAAAGAAGAAGAAGTACCTGCTGGAGGTGAATCAAGGGGCCAGTATCTGAGATCACCGACTTTCCTGGGAAACGTGGATTTGTTTGTATGTTTAAATTTGGATGTGTCTTATCAAAGGATTCCGCCGCCTCCCCTCTCAGGCTCAGTCCTGAGAACACACATAGGGGGAGAGTGCAGCCGCTCTCCCAGTGTCCCCTGCCCCTCCGCCTGGGGAGGGACCACCCGCTGGACCGCCCCCTTCCCTGTCTGAGCTCACTTTCTACTGTTCACTTTCTACAGTTATTTTGGTTCCAGAGACTTTTCTTTCCTGAGCAACAACCTGTGTGCAAGTAATAGAGAAGAAATATTTAAAGATGCTATAATGCTATGAGTTAAGGGAGTGTGCTGTATTGTTCTTAAAACCTGGAGACTCGGGGGACCTGGGGCCTCAGTGAAGCGTCTGTCTTTGGCAGGGGTCCTGATCCCAGGGTCCTGGGATCGAGCCCACATCCCGGCTCCCTGATCTACAAGGAGTCTGCTGCTTCCTCTACCCCTCCCACCACTGCTTGTGATCTCTCTCTCTCCAATAAATAAATAAATAAAATCTGAACAACAACAATCCTGGACATTCAAAAGTGATGACATGCTGTTGTTAAATGAAGCAGGAACAGCCAGGAGCACCTCCCCAGAACGGAGTGTACGCAAAGGGCACGTTCCGGGATTAGGTTGTGTGCTAAGGAGAAAAAAGTAAATANTCCTGGACATTCAAAAGTGATGACAAGCTGTTGTTAAATGAAGCAGGAACAGCCAGGAGCACCTCCCCAGAATGGAGTGTACGCAAAGGGCACGTTCCGGGATTAGGTTGTGTGCTAAGGAGAAAAAAGTAAATAACGTTGCACAACCCCTCACCATCATATTTGTTTCTAAGGCAAAATAGTTCATAAGTTCACAACTTGTGTTTGTACCCAATCCTCACTTTTATGCATCCCCTCTTGGGTCACCGTGTTTCCTAGTCACATAGATATTTACCCTTTGATTCGCAGGTGATTTAAAATGCACCTCTCTCTCAGGGGTGCCTGGTAGCCTTCAATCCCAAGAAAATCACTAGGAAGCTGGAGAAGATTATTTAGGAAAAAAAGGAATCAAGGTAGTAAAGTTGACTCCTCCTCAGGCTTCATATGAAATCTCATTCCCCAGCTGTCATAGAAGCTCTGATGGGAATAAGTGTTTCTCAACACCAATGTTCAGAATGCTCAATATTTAATTGAGGTAAAAATGTGACAGTAGGCTGTTCTCTTAATGAGAGAAAAAATCAGCTGACATGACAGAAATGAAAAACAAAAGAAACTTTGGGTTTCTCATTTCCTTCTGTGATTGCTTATGCCCTGGGCCATCTTTTACTTGGACCTGCTGTAGTCTCAGTTCTGTCCACTAGAGGCCAATGTCACCTTGAAGCAGGCCTCTATGGTGGTCTCTGGCTGTTTCTGCCCATTAATGGCTCAGGGTTGCTAGCAATCACTTGAAATGAGAGGCTCATTCAGAAGAATACTTAGTAAAGGGCCTTATTCTTATCTTTGAAAATTTTCCAGCTTCTAACCAGTCAGTTCATGACCTGGAATTTTTACCTTGGAAACTTAGCCAGCAAAAAGATCACTTCACTTGCCCATGTAATTCATTCAACCAATAAATATTTGATCAGAATTAACTGTGCCAGGCCTAATTGGGAAAGGAGCATTGAACAAACTAGGCAAAAATGAGTGTTAACAAGTAAAATATAAGTGAAAGGGGCCTAGAGTGGAGAAATTCAGGGTGAATAGGAGTCCAATAAAGACATGAAGTGAAGCGTTCCCTTGGGAAAGTGGTGGTGGGTGGAGGGTGGGGGGAGATTAGGGAAAAAAGAATCAAGGTAGTAAAATTGACTCCTACTCAGGCTTCATATAAAATCTCATTCCCCAGCTGTTTTAGAAGCTCTAATGGGAATAAGTGTTTCTTGACACCGAGGTTCAGAATGCTAAATATTTAATTCAGGTAAAAATGAGGTAATAAAAATAAAAATTGAGTTAAAAATGAAGCAGACAAAACACAGGAGGCCATTTACATGGACAACTACATCAGAGAACGCAGATGGGCCTAAGGCAACAAGCCCATGTCAAGGGTAGGAATGATGGATGGAAGGTGAGTTGGAGAGTTGGTCTGGAAGGACCTGGTGTGCTATATTATGAATTTTTGGCTTTAAGCCATATCTCATCTCCAGTTCATCCCAGCCTTCAGCTGCTTCTTCACTCCTAGTTTTTCCCAGATTGTCTCTCTAGCCCCCAGCCTGCCAGAGGCCTGCCTGGGCATTGTACCCTGTGCTTGGCCTTCTTAAATGAGAACATTCATCATTGGTTTGCATGGTGCTTGCTCGGGTGGCCCTACCGTCTGTCCTCCTAGGGACTGAGGCAGTCGGTGCCTTTTGGCCCAGAACAATTATTAATATACTGTCCCCTTTTACTCTCAAAAGTGTCCCTGTTTGGTTGATGTCTTATTACAGAGAGAGAGGCTCTTGTTTTTTCTTTGCCTCATGGGGGACTCAGTGTCACAGAAACGTGCCTGATTTAAACATTAAGTTACTCATGGTGAACTTTAGAACCCGTAACACAGAAATTACACAGTGTACCTTCAGTTTAATGACCAGGAAAGCCATTGCCGATTTGTAGAAGATACTCTTTCTTTATTCCCCTTTATAATATTACATCTTTGAGAGTCACTGTTTGAAGGCAAACTTCGGTTTTTCAAAGTGCCCAACATGCAGTTGATTTCCTTACCTTGTTGTCCTGGTCTTGCTGGTTTCTTCTTGGGTCTTTCAGAGTGGGCCACGTTTGGAATTTCCTGGGCATTCCTAAATTTTTTCCTCACAGGAGCCAGCCACGTTCTAGCTTTCCTCCTTCTAGGTGTTCTTTGCGTATTGCAGGTTTTGTGCTGTTCTGATCCTCTGTAGTAGAAAAACTCGGTATTAAATAAGATGCTGGTGGTTCAGCTTTGAGGCTTTCTTACTTTCTCTCACACTTTCATCCCTAAAAATTCCCCAAGTCCAGCTCCTCCGCCTCCAGTTTGCCTCACTGATGACATCTTTGCAGCTACCCTTCCTGAGAGTCAGAAGTCACTTACAGTATCTTTAAAGGCAAAGCTTGCCTTTCACTTGGGTTTTTGCTTTATGTACAGCGGCTTAGCCACATAGAGTCAAAGGTCTTTGGTCTGTTTCTCTGTAATGTCCTCAGTTACTTGTATTTATTGAGCCTCTGTTTTATAGCTAGCATTCTCCTAGATACCATGGGGTCTAGAAATAAAAGGTTAGATTTTATCTCGGGGGGGCATTTGGAGTCACACGTTATATGCATTTAGAGATATGATATCTCATTTATTTTGGTATTCTAAGTGACATGAAGAGAGGTGGTGAAATGCAGATACCTATCTGAAAGGAAGGATTGTTTAAAAAGACATAGAAACACCATGCCAGACTAAGCAGCACTGATTTCCAGGAAAAAGTAGGTACTTGTCGCAAAATATAGACTACCAGCAGTGGAGAAAACGCTTTGAACCAGTGGAGATGAGAGCAGTTTCATCAAATACTGTGAGCTTCTTTGAGGTCACTGCTTTTCCTTTCCTCTTTGATCCTCCAGTTGCCTGCCCGCAGCGTGTGGCTTGTGGTGAAGGTGACCTCTGACCCCTGGCCTCTGATCCTACCTGTGCTTTCCCGCAGAGGCACGTTTGCCCTTGGGCCCCCTTTATTGCATCTCTTCTCGGATCTTCCTTCATACTGAGAAGGCTGCATTGTCCATTCTTCCTGAGTCCACTGTGGAAATCGAACCACGGTTTCCTACAGGACCGGAATCTCAGGAACTTCTGAAGTGACCTCGGTTCTGCCTCCCCACGGCGCTTTGTCACGGTGCCTCCTTCCCCACGGTGCTGAGTTTTATCACCCGTGGTGTTAGGCTATTGCTGGGCCGCGGATGATAACTGTCTTCATCCTGATTTCAGTCTTCTTCTTGCTCGCCCACCCTTCCCAAACAGGGTCCCATCGTCAGGATTTCACACTCATGAAGGAGGCCGTTTCCACTGGTGGCCTTTGCAGGAGACCCTGGCTTTCCTAGGAATCACAGCCCAGTCAGCACGGATGAGCCTTGTAGCCTACCACCCCTAGGATTTGAGTTCTGGACAAAGGCAGGAGGAATTTCACATTTCTGTCCTATTTCCTTTTCAGTGTGGGTATGGATTCATCACCAGAGTGAAGAATATTTTAGAAGTTTGCTTGTTATGAAGGAAGAGAGTGGCAGTATTTTCCCTTGTAAAACTCCCATACATCTTCCTGTTACTGAGCTAATGACTGGAAATAGCACTCAGCTTGGATTTATTGGTTAAAAAAAAAAAAAACCATATGGTGACACTGCAGTGAAAAAGAGGATAAATGCAAAGCTTATTTATAGTTTATAAATCCTAGTGTTTTCCAAAATTACCATATTCTTGGTAAGTTATGGACCTGCATGTCTGTCTGTGTTTAATTAAGCTAGTTTTGTTTTGTCTTTGTTTTTGGTAGAACAGGAAATTCCTCCAAGAAGGAATGAACATGTGATTCTACCAACAGCCCGCAGGTGGCAACATGCGGCAGTACTGGGTTTTTTTCCCTCCCGTTGCCTGGCTGACAGATTGGCTTGTTCTCAGAATAAACCAAAATCAGACCCAGATACTGAAACCATGCAGAATCTTATTATTTGTGACTGACACTATTAGCAATGTGCTCAGAACCGTGTTTTAACCCATCTATGGGGAGCTGCCAAGTCCTATTGAGACTACCCAGCACTCATTCCCTTCCGTTGTTTGATATTTCTGTCCTTTTGGAACCTGAAATTGGTAGGAAACAAAGAATGATCCTGGAGTTGCGTCATCTCTGGGACTTTCAAACCAAATTACAACCATCCTGAGCAATATATTTTCTCCTGCAGAATTATTCTCATTTCACACATCCTTCTTATTTTTCTTCATTGCCTTCCTTAAAACAAAAAGCACAATAAAATCCCAAGTCTTTAAAAATTGGATCTGTTCTTAAGATGTAGAGAGAAACCTAGCTTAAATGTAATACTTAGATGCAACACAGGACAAATCAGTCCTGCTTAAATAGAAGGTGGCTTTGAGAGGTCTATAGGACTCTTGACCCAGCAGATTAAAACAATCTTGTTAATTGAATATTATGAGTGTAAGTTGGTCCTTTTAGATCATACTTAAAAAGGAATGATAGTACATGCATGTGTTTTGCTGGTAAGTTATTCCAGACTTATGTCTTGGGGTTTGTTTACAGCTAAAATGGAGAAATATTCCAGATTGGTCCATGTTGAGCACAAAGCAGTGCCCAGCTTTTCCCATGATTTCATTGATTTTTTGAAAATATACCCAAACCTGAGGTTTTACAAAATATAATAATAACTGTACATTTATATATGCATGTGTGTGTATATATATATATATTATATGCCATGTGAGTAGCTTAAGCTAATTGGAAAAGTTGAGAGTTTGAAGAAAATGGGTAGTTAATTCAGCAGTAAATAACTTTATTGACTTCATTTATCGTGTTTGATCTGGTAGTAAAAGAACCATGCAGATGGTCCTTTAATGTTCCTTTCAGTACTAAGATTTTGTGAAACATCTTTGAAAGAGGAGTAGGTGGTGTAGGAAAAAATAAATGTGCTATTTTGGCTTCTAGGGAGGGGAGGGGAAGCAATTATTTTTAGAATATGTTCTAGTTACACCCAGTTTTAGAAGAAATAGAAGAGTGTATTTTAATGTCAGTGAATCCTTCAGGGGGATGAAGTCTATGGAAACACATCTTTCAAGTCCTAGTCACCAAGTCTGGGCTCTTTCAAATCCCAGAGAGCACACATGTAATTAAAGCATGTGCGCACACATGGGCATCTGCACCAATGCACACATGTGTATTACCACACAAATGGTGGGGGTGATGAAAGCATGAACATATTAGCAAAGTTTCCTGGATACAAAGTAGCTAGACATTAATCCACTGTTCAAGTGACGGGTGCTGCCAAATTTAGCGCTCCTTATGCTGGGGAAACTACAGAGGGAATGTAGTTGAAATACAGGAAAAGATGAAAGAAATGATGGGAGCAATTAGAAAAAAATACTGAATCACACTATTAATGTAATAGCAAGGGAGTAATTGGGCAAGCTAACTGGAGCGTTTCCCCCCAGATTAAAGGCAAATAGGAACTGTGCTGTAGCAGAAAATGACAATGTCGTACGTACGTTCTTGTCTTGATTTTTTCTTACGGATTAAATAATCTTATAATCAGATTCTCTTGTGATGTTAACTGTGATAAATAATGCACCTGTGATGCAGAATGAACTTGTCTGAGTCCCAGCGTAGATTTTTGCCATGGACGGTGCTTCTACTTGGACTCTGTGTATCATAGCATTTTCTTTTGGATTGCACCAGTGATGTCAGTCTTTCGAGCCTTGTTCACGCTCCAGCCCGTAGAGAGCCTGCAAGCAGTTGGGTGCTCACGGGATTATTTTTTTTTTTAATAAAAAATTGTCTTTCGTTCAGACGTTAGGTATTCAAACAAATGTTGATTCTGGATATGAAAGAATACTTTCTGTCACCCTCAGCAATTCCTTCCAGTATATTAAGAACAGGTGTGGAGTAGTAGTATCAAGTGTGGACTTGATATACCAGTTTATATATAAATTTGGTGAAATATGTATCATAACATCAACTTTATAGTGCTCATTTAAATGCAAAAGAAAGGGAATACATCTGTCTACAACTGCTTTGTAAACCGGGTTGTTGGTTCTGTTTTTATGCATTGTTTAGAGGTTAGACAGACAAAACTTATGACAACTTGACATTTTCTTTCCCTTTCACTTCCCCGTGATGGTCTTTTTGGCTGATATCCTTGCCCCTCTTTCTTCTCACTCTCCGGGTTCCTGCCATCCCTGTGCAGGATCTGGTAACCGTTCATTCATTCTTGTCAATGGGCTGCATCTGAAGTGAGGCATGGGTTCCTGCTTCATCATCATCTCAGCAAGCATTCGTTTGCACTGTAAGCTTTTCTTTTGTGAATTACGAACAGGGGTCAGGTGGTGAGGACATAATTTGGAAACCTGGGCGCGTTTAAAGGTATTTCTTCATTTGCCCGCTTAACAGATTAATAACTATCTTTTTTTTTTTTTTTTAACCTGGCCTGGTATAGGTGTTAAGGGTCTAGCAGCGAGCAATAGAGGTCTCTGCTCTCCGTCGTGAAGCCTCTGGGCCCCAGGAAGGATCTAAATGGATTTAAGCCCCTCACACACAGCATCCAGGTTAATCCTCACAGCAGTCCTCTAAGAAACTAACTGATACGGGGTTTGAATACATTTTAAAAATCTGCTATAGTCTTCAAGAGTGGTCCTCATGCTTGACTCTACAGCTTTCAGTGTTGTCTGCTCACTCCCTTACTGGAGTTTTTCTTCATTTCTAAACTACCGCATCCCACATACACACATTCTTACCCCTCCCCACGGTGCCTCACCTTCCCCCCACCCCTTACCCAGTTGATCCCCCGTAAGTTAGTTTCTCCCAGACCCTGGTTTTGTACTTTTTATCTCTTTGTTAACAGTATGCTGATCTTCATCTGTCTCCTTGGCTCTGACTCTTCGGTTTCCAGTTTCTCGCTGGTGATTTATCTGACCTTGTATTAGCACCTCTGGCCCCTGGCGTCAAGCATTTGCTGATCAGTGCTGGCTTCCTGGATTGTCTCCTCCTTTCTCTATGAGGAGGCTGGTCGAAGCAGCAGAGTTGCAACTCTTTGGGTTTCTAAGAACCACAGAAGTGCCCTGGCCTTGGTCTAGCAGGGGCATCCTAGAATCAGCCGGAGCACGACTTCCTATCTGTTTCCTCCCCTCTCCCTCTGCCCCAGCCTTCGATTACCATGGCAATGTCTGGCATTATTTTGGCCAACATGCATTTTGCTTTCCCAGCTCAGCTCACATTTTTTCAGGTCACGGAACTGTGCTTCTGTCAGTGACACAGGATTTCACAAAGACTTCTGTCTTGGATGATGCCTCTCTGTCAATGGAAGTCTCGGTCAGTTTTTCATTTTCTTGGGGAGGCCTCATTAGGTGGCAGGTAATAATAAGCTTTGGAGGAGGAGCACAAGATGGAAATCCAAACTCCAACCGGGTAAATATGGGCAGGTTATCCCCCTTCTGCGTCTGAACACTGAGGTTAATTTAATAATATAGTTGTGAGGATCCGCTGAGATTCTCTACGTACGGGGCTTCGTACCCAGTCTGACATAGAAGCGGCGCTCAGTGAATCCTGGTGTTGCTGTGAATGTGTGTCCCTGCTGTGAATCTGTGGCCGGGGGAGGATGAAGTCAGATCAGAGTTTGGGAGCTTCTTTCTTTGATTAATAAGACAGGGCATTGACTCCTGCCTGCTTTGACTAGAGGACACCGTCCTTCAAGTCACTTCTCTTATCTAGCTGTAAAAGCACTATTTATTGGAGACTTTGGGGTTAAAAACATTGCTCAGGTTCAAGTACTTGGCCTTATCAGCCTGTCGATTGTATTTCTCCCATGGCAGCTCAGGCAGTCCATACAAAGACTACATTTTTCACAAGTTATATTTATTGAATACAGTTGGTTTTCTTTCTCTCACTTTTGTTCTGATTAGATCTGTTTGCCATTCCTCATTTCCCGCCTCTGGTCTGCAGATGGTCTCCTAGACCACAGTCTTAGGTTGGTGTCCTCAGTGAGAAATGCTCTTCAGGTGGTAGAATTCTGAGTACGAAAGATTTTCTTGTCCCATCTTTGAAGTGCATTCAGACTCAGAGAGCTATGTCAAGGGAGCGAGGTTAAGAAAGTCTTTGATACGAGTTCCTATCCATTCCAACACTGGCTTTGTTTTCTTTCTCCAGGACCTACAGATAGAACGAGAGAGGACTTCCTATAACATATCAGGTGGCTGCACGGCGCTCATCGTGGTTTGCCTTTTGGGGAAGCTCTATGTGGCAAATGCTGGGGACAGCAGGTAAGCAGTTCCTCTGGCTCTTACCGATTTCCAGTGCCTTCAATAATTTCTATCTTTTTTAAAGGAATTAAATGGTTGGCAATTAGACATTGATTAGATATTGAGGGAGAGGATCCTTCTGCATCTGAATAAAATATGTTTAATATGATTCATCAGGCTGGTAGGAGAAGGTAAAGACTATCTTCTGCTTGCCCATCATAGCAGCTTCCATAGATACCTGTGGTTAATCTATATACCTGTGATTGCTACCTGTGGCCAGCCTAAACTGGTAGTATCCAAAGGTTCTTTGACTTCAGAACCCGATTTGCAGTAAAAGCTTAGCAGTGGCAGAAAACATGGGAGCGAGAGGAGGGAGGAGAGGGATTTGAATGAAGGGGTTGTTTGGAAGGGACCCAGGGGGCCACAGCTGGTTCCATTTCTGCTCAGTGACTGCTCTGTCCCCTCCCAGAAGACCATGAGTTTCTCCTTTTATGCACAAGCCCCGAGAGGCTATATTCTCTTCTTTTCCGGGCTCAACTGAAAGGAATTTTGGCCAAGAGATTATGGTTAACCCCTACTCTGTCCAGCATTACCGAGAATAAGATTAACTTGGCTTTTATTTTAAATAACTGATGTGTCCTCACTTTAGGTGGAGAATTTCAAAATTATAGACTTTGTGAAAAGTGTTCTGATACGTATTACATACTTCTCTGCCCCTTTAGTCACAACATATGTTGGCTTCTTGCTAGAGACTGACTCTGTTTTGAAAGCAATCAGTACTGGACCCTGCAAAATGTCATCAGAGGACCAGTGATGTCCCTGCACAGTCTGTGGTTCTAGGATGCCCTCATTCCTCCATCGCCTCCCTCCGGGTCACGTGCCTCTTCCAGCACCCTTCCTTGCCCTGGCCCTGCTCCAGGTCTGACCCTACTCCCCCCACTTCCCCGTCAGCCTCAGGTCGTGGCTGAAGAGGGACTCCCTCAGGCAGCACAGGAGTTTGCCTTACTATTACTTCCATTTACAAAGCTGGAGAGCCTGTGGGAGTCTTCATTCCCTCTAGTCAAGCATCCTTTCTTGCTCTTCCCACTGAAGAGAGAGTCAGGAAGAACAAACTTCCAAGGCAGCAGTATTTGGGGTTTGATAATTGATGGGTTTTGAAGGTCTATTTACTTTTACTGTGTACCTGGATTTCCATTAAACTCTCTATCTCCATCTCAACGTAACTTGTGCGGGGTAAATGGAAGTGTCTCTAGGATACCATGTGTGTCCCATGCCTTCTACTCTTTAGTGTCATGACAGATTCCTGGCAGAGGACAGACTCCTGCTCAGGTGGGTCATCTGAGTGAAGGAGTGAAAGGAAGCCCTCTAGGAGCGCTGTGGCCCGGGAAAACGTTTACCTCCTGACCCCCGAAGGGCTCCGGGAGGGTTTACTACAGCAGAACCCAGGAGAGGGGGTCCCTGGTGAGGCCCCCGGGCAGGAGCTACAGGGGAAAATGGAAGGAACACTTGGACTTCTTTCTCTTCCCACGCCCCCACTTACCCCAATCTCTTGCCAGGGCTTCCCGATGGACAAGCCCAGCTAGAAGCCAGGGGACAAGTAGGCCCGAGAGGAGTGGGCCTCGAGGTCAGCCCAGCAGGGCACACACACAGACCAGGACGGCCTCTCTGGGGTAGGGGCAAGTGGAAGGTCGTCAGGCACGGCTGCTGCTTTTCCTTTCCTTCTCCGCCCCAGGGTTTGAGCTTCTCAAAAACAGCAAGCCTCAGTCTTCAGGGGCCTCTTAAGACAGGCACTGAGGAGCTGGCCTCTGGGCCTGCTGTTGTGTTCCAGATCTTGTGTTTGTTTGGAGATGGATGAGCAGATCAGGAGGTGATGCCCTTCCACTTGGAGGGAGACTGAATCAGTGATTGAGCTGTCGGCGCTCATAGTCCTTTGTCTTTACGTCTAGCTCCACGTCCTTGGAAATGACTTTGCTTTTCTAGCCCTTCCAGTGAGTAGAGAGGTGACAGAATGCCTTGGTCCCTGGGGACAGACCCACCGCCATCCCAGGGCAGCAGCTCTCTCCAGATGATCACCAACTCAGAGGGTAACCCAGCTCCTAGGCTCGGAGTATCTCCATGTTGGATAATCCTCATTTTGAACACAGTTTTCTTCCAAGCTCCAAGCTCTTTAATGGAACCACATACCCAGCCACGGCCTCCATCCCACTTCCCAAAAGGTCCAGTACCCTGTCCAGGACCTGCCGGTTTCAAGTACTCATCTTCTGGGCTCCTCTTCTCCCGCCGCCCCTGCTCCCTACCCACTTCTGTTTTTAAAGTGCCAGTTTCTGGACCTGATCTTGAACTCTCCTCATCTCTAAAAATAGTGGTGGTGGACTAGATAATGCCTAAAGTTTCTGGCATCCTAAAGGTTATCCCATGAGGAGGGATACTTTGGGAAAGTAAAGTGATGCTGTATTTGTTGATTTTTGGGGTAATTTTTATCCTTCCTAGAGTTGTTTTTGAACTATCAGTATAACACAGGTTCCCATGTTCCTAAATGTTTATAAAAGTAGGATGTTTTACAAGTTCACAAAAATTTGAAATGCCTAATAGGTACTTTTATCCTTATTAAAACTATAAAGTACACACACGCACAAATTATCCTATGATAAAACAGTATCTTTAAAAACCTAATAAGTTTAATTACATGTGTAGTGTTCCAGCTCTAGTATCCAGATACAAGTCTGGGTTTTTATGGCTGATCGGTTGGGTTTGCTGTTCATGTATGGGTCGTATGTCATATAGAAACCTAAGAGCAATAGGAGCTGTTATTTGTACGCATAATCTAAAGGATAACTTACAGGACACTTACTCATTAGGGTGCTATTTTCAGCTCTTGTGAGAGCAACAGATACTCAGTTTCATCTTAAGTAGGATCACTGCCTAGTTTATGTACTAATATTATAGGTATTCGAGTTTACACAAATATTCAGTTATTCCCAAGAAACAGCAACCATGTGAACTCTGATCAGACTTACATAAATATAAGTCCATTATCCCTTACAGGCAAGTAGTCATGAATCTGAGGGCTGATTTTAAACAGATGATTAGAGCTGACAGAAGTTTCTAGCTACAGGTCCCTGATTAATTAGGTGCTGTTTTTTTCTTCTTTATTGCCAGATATTGGCTGCTGTACGTTTACTTTAAATCTTGACAGCTTTGAGAGTGAAAGCAAATCTCCGTCCTAGGTTCACTACCCCATAATTATTTATAGTCAAGAAAAGAGAAGGTTCACTGTGGTTAGATTCAGAAGCTACTGGTGGTCAGGAACTCTATTTGCTGAGCTCTGTAGTGAGCTGTGAACGGTCTGATTCACCGTCAGGTACATGTGTGTTGGGGGTTGTATTCAGGAAGGGCTGCCTCATGTTGATTGTGGCTTAGTGGCTTCTGAGTCAGTGATCACCCTCAGTGTGCGGCAATCCACAGGGATGCCAGGTGACCGGCTCACAGTCTGGGACAGACTTGCCCTTCGCTCCTCCACCGATCTAACCAGCCAGAGAGGAATATGCAGGAACTACTTGATGCATGACAGTTGCTTTATTTTTCCTAGGCAAAGGCAGCCAACTGAACACCTAGGGGATCTTAAGGGACCAGGAAAGAAGCAGATGGTGGGCGGGTTTTCACCTCAAGCAAAAAAGAACTGGTAGCATGCAAATGTCATGCAAAGCAATATGCAAACTGTCACCCATTGTGTTTGAGTCATTGACTCCTTAGGGTGCTCTGAGTGATTCTTCTGTTTGAGAAGATGCTTTGACTCCATTTTAAAAGATGATTTCACTGTATTTCTAGAGAGCTAAGGCACTAAGGAAGCAAACCCATTTCCACTTATTTCAAACAATGTCTAAAAGTTTGGCAACTAAGCCTAGGTGAATTCATTCAGATTAAAGAAAACCATATAAGATTTGTTAACTTAATGACTCCACTCTTGCCCGATTTATAGTAACAGAAGCAGTCAGACACCTAATAAGTGCTAGGCACATGTTAAGTACTGTAATGTCACACAGAATCCTATTTTTCTCATCTCTTTAGTGTGAAATAGGCCTTGTTGGTATCAGGTAAGGATACTGAAGCACAGTGAGGTGAAGTTGATCTGCCCAGGGTCCCATAGCTCCTAAGGAGCCTGGCTGCCATCCAGCCCAAACCTGGAAGTCAGAGCACCATATTCTTCATGAATGTGCCCCACCCTGGGATTTCCCATCCAGGTTAAGACCCACAAGACTTTTTGTCGTCGTTTTTCACATTTTAACATCTCTAAAATCTAGAGTTTCTAATTAATATTTTTTCTTTGCTATTTGTATGTAAAATGGTGACATACTTAATGATCAGTGGCATCTTTGATTTCACCTAAAATGGTTTATAGGGTGTCATTGAGGGGATGGCTGCACTTAAAACCTGTTTTATTTTTTTTTTAAAGATTTTATTTATTTATTTGACAGAGAGAGATTATAAGTAGGCAGAGAGACAGGGAGAGGAGGAAGCAGGATCCCTGCTGAGCAGAGAGCCCGATGCGGGCCTCGATCCCAGGACCCTGAGATCATGACCTGAGCCGAAAGCAGAGGCTTTAACCCACTGAGCCACCCAGGCGCCCTTAAAACCTGTTTTAAATGCATTGCCGTAGTGAGGCAGATAAGCTTTGGGTGGTCCAATTCATTCATTCGTGATACAAGGACTACTTTCTCAAAATGAGGGCGGCTACCCGCTTCCAAAGGCCCTAAAGTTCTACGGGACTGCTGTAGATTTTGTGTTTTCATTTTGATGATCCTCTATTGAAAATAAGCATTTCCTGGATTGCCTGGCTGACTACCTAATGAAAGATAACTGCCATGAGTTCAGACCCCCCATTCTGTATGTTGAAAGTCCTCCTAGGAAAAGATCAGGAAGGTCAGATGCGTTCATGATGTAGCTCTGTCTGTAGAAGTAAACAAGCATTCCACTAATTGTCCTTAAAATGAAGCCAGTAAGTCCAGCCAGGATGGTTTTCTCTCCTTTTCTTTCCTTCATTTTCAAATGTCCAGAATTACCTGCCTTATAACTTACAGCTTTCTGTATCCACTCGGAGGTGTCTTCTTCTGGCAAGTCTGAATTTTCTTGGGGACAAGAGTTAGGTATTAAACCAGACTTATATTTCTAAATTCAAAACCAGTCATACTTCTGTGGTGTTTCGTCTCTCAGCCTTCTCCGCTTTACGAGTGTAAGACAGTGAGACATGAAGGAACTTCCTCCAACCCAAGGGAAGGTGAAGAACTGTTCACTCTTTTTTATCTCCACGGACATAAATACCCAGTACAGAACCTTCCTGAAACTACTTATTAATAAGTGGTTCATCTGTCCGTACCTTCCAGTGGCTGCTACTTTGACAGTGGCCTTCCTCTGAGTTCAGATTTGATCTCTTCCGTTAACATTAAGTTCTCCAAGCCTCTCCCTGTTTCACAGGTATCTGAAAAATAGTATAGAGAGAAATGGAGACGAACCACCATTCTCTACTATGAAAGGTGAATTGCCGCGTCTACCTTTTTCCTGCATCACACCCATCTTTCTAGTATGTATTTACATAATCCCTTACCTATACCCATAACCTGTAGTAGGGAATAGCAGAAAGAAAATGCTACTTTCAAATGTTCACAAATACAGAGACTTTGATGGCTCAAAGCAGTCTTTATTTTTCCTATCAAGCCACTCCCTGTCTACACAGAGGGCACCTAAGAGGCCCTTCTCTCTCTGGATTTCCTTCGTGTCTCCTCCCCCTGGATATTTTTGAACCTGTCTCTGACACCCCTCACCCTAACTCAGTGGTTCTCAAAGTGTGGCCAACCCAGCAGCAGTAGGTACGAACTTATTAGAAAAGTAAATTCTAGGGTTCTACCCAGACATACTAAATCAGAACCCCAGTGGATGGGGTTTTAGCAAGCCCATCCGGGTGATTCTGCAATACTTCAGAATCCCTGCTGTGAAGTCTACCCATGGGCATCTGAGAGAGCCGGGAAGGAGCCACTGTGTCCTCAGGGTTTAAAACTCTTAGCTCTTCCTGGCCTGAGACTAAAGTGCCAAACTACGCAGGCCATCCAGCACCTCGCCTGCCAAACCCCCGCTGCAGCTAGGGGCTGTTCCATGGTGAGGAACAGCAGGGGCTGCTCCATGGTAAGGTTGCCCCTGATGTCCCTGACACTGCTCCTCTGTTAGCTGCTGCCTAGTCCTGTGCCAGCCTGCTACTCTGGAACGAGGGTCCTTTTCCTTGAAAGTGCGAGTTAGAGGAAGGATTCTTGCATGATCCAGTTCATTATCTCAGACTCCCACTGACTGTTGGGTAGTTCTGAAGCCCCAGTCTGTCCCATCCTGCACCAGACTAGGATTCCCATCTCTGAAACGGGTCAGGCATGCCCCTGTGTGGACTTCTAGTCTCTTATGGTTGGGCCCCCGAAAGAGTGTCCTTCTGGTTGTGATTCCATCATCCTGCCCAAGTCACGCTTTGAGCCACTTTCCTCTACTCCCAGCCCAAGGAGGGGCTGGGCTCGGAAGTCTCATGGTATTTGTAGAAATGGAATATTTGCTCTTAGAAACATTGGCATGAAATGATTGTGGTCAAGGTAATAACTTTATCCCTGACTGTTGAAGGTGAAACAGTGGGTCAGTGTCATGAGGAAGCTTCCAAGTGAGAACCCCAAGGCTATATCTTTGGACCACTTAAGCCATCACCAAGGTTTTTAGGGTTCAGTCATCTAATTTTCTGATCATGTGAAATCAGGTAAGATGAGCTAGCAAGATACAGAAAGACCTTTAGTACCTGGGAAAGTGGGCTAAACATAACCAGGTAAAGTTTAACAGTAGTGAAGGTAGAGTATCATACCTGTTGAAAGAGGAGAAAAAACTAGCAGGATGCAAGAGACGAAGCTTACCAGTGGCTCACATTTTTAAAAAATGTGTTTAAGTGAACAGTAAATTCAGTCTGGTCAGCAGTGTGATGTAGACACCAGAGCCTAATGTCATCCTTAGGCGAAGCATTAGAGGTAAAAGGCAAACGATGCCTAATGGTTTTTGTTGGCTTATTTTGTCTCAAATATTCTTTCTAGTTTCTAGGGCTTTACACAAATAACTGATCAATCCTCACACCAGCTCTTTTGGGGAAGAACCACTGTTAATCTTATTTTACACCTGAAGTCTCTCTCTCGGTGACACAATTCAACATGTACGTGAATGAACAGGACCAGTCCACAGAGAGGCCGGAATGGTGAAGGGATTCAGAGCCACGTTTGAAGGAAGAAAAACTGAGATGAACCAGTTTTTTAGTCACGTGGAAAGATAATTTGTGTTGGGGCAAGAGATCTTTGGGTGTTTGTGAGATAAGGGGGAGGGTGGTAAGGGTTGTCCTCCATGAGTTGGGGACAGACGTGACAACCACAAGCGGACAGGGCTGTGGTTAGGAACAGGGGCTCAGACTGGCTGAGTTGAATCTTGGCTCTGCCACTTTTACTTAAAAGTAAAAGGGCCAACCTCATGCTTCCAGTGCCTCGGTTTTGCTGCCTGTGAATGGAGATGTTGGTGGCACCCCCTTTCCAGGGAGGGTTAGATGAGCAGATGGGCACACTCTCTCTGCATGGAGCCAGGTCTGTGTAACTGCTCAGCAATAGTCAACTGCTTTATTGTCATCGTACTTGGTACAGACTCCGTGAGAACTGTACGCAAGTCCAAGGGGCTGCTGTGGAGAAGACTGGGTTCACTCTTCAGGAAAATATTTGTGCATCAACTGTATAACCACCTAGTAAGAATGCTGTACTAAGTAATTTGGTGTTTTCAGCGTCCCCATGAAGCATTATGTTTCATTGACTCTAGGGGGATCTTTATAATGTGATGTTTCCCTCCCCCCCCCCTTTTTTTTTATTTGAGAGGGAGGGAGACGCAGAGGAAGAGGGAGAGAGAGGAGAGAGAGAATCTTAAGCAGGCTCCACACCCAGCACAGATCCCGATGCAGGGCTTGATCTCACAACCCTGAGATCCTGATCTGAGCCCAAACCAAGAATCCGACGCCTAACTGACTAAGCCACTCAGGTGCCCCTTAATCTTCCTTCTTATAAGAGATTAATGATCTCATGATTTGTATAAGGAAAGTTATAGATGTTTCCTGCTGTCTGTCGGTGGAAAGTGTGGAAACAGTAGACCCTCAAATTCACTAATGTAGAGAAGCAGTGACGTTGTCTCCTGCAGGCATCCAGGGACCTGGGATGAAGGAGGCTCTGTCATCTTTAACACTTGTCTCTGGGGGCACATTGCCGTCCAGTCAGCTGGAAAGGGACAAGAGTGTGGAGGGGGAGCAGTCAAGGGAGGTTTTTTATGGCCCTGGCTCAGAAGAGGCCCCTATCATATCTGCATGCTTTCTGCTGGCTGCTACAATTCAGGTGTATGACCATCCAAGAAAACAAGGCTACTGAGACATGTAGTCTAAGTTGTTTTCCTGGGACCAAGGGAATCTACTTTGGTGGATGTTTGGCAGTTTCAGCCAACACTGAGCATTGAGAAGGGAATTCATGTTAAGTGCAATTAGTGATGATGTCTTCGTTTTTGATACATTTTCCCCCATTGAGCTGATGAAGCTGCAACTTGGATGTCATTATCTTTAAAGCCCAAACACCAGTGATCTCTTTTGTTACTTTAATTTTGTCACTGTTAGTTTTAGAAGAGATGCCGTAAGTTCAACTTACATTGTCAGATAGCAAAGAACTAGCTGTCTCACTGTGATCCACTTCCATCTTTGAAAGCATACTTGAATAATGAAAAAGCCTGCGAGTAAATAGCATACCGCATATATTTGTCTTTAGAAAGTTCATCACAGAAAGCAATACTCATTTCATGCTAAGGAAGAAAGGTGACATTAACCAGGGTAGGGTATGACTATCCTGGTGTCTCAGCAAAACATGTTCTGTTCTTTTGAGATGATTTTTAAATTCTCCTAGTTACGTTGAAGAGATTTTTAAATGGCATACCGGTTCAGGTCAACAGTCCCGTCAAAGAGGCCGTTACTCGTTAATTACCATATAGATGAGCAAACCACGTCTTGGCTCCCGTACCTTGCCCACAGTCATCTTGTATACTGTGCGGCTAAATTCAGACTCTGGCCCATGAGTCCCAAGTGCATGCACTTAACCAGTACCCCATCCCGAGTCCGGACTTGCCCTCCCCTTGGATTGTTGCGCCTCCACTTTAGCTGTGGGTCTCCCTTAGCCACCCTCTGAAAATGTTAGATTTATACCTAATTTTTTATTTCACATTTTCTTTTTTTGTTGTTGTTAATAATCTTCATAAATCTTGGGTTAATAAGACACAGGAACGCTGCATCCAACCTCAGGGCCCCCAGCTTGAGCATGGAGCTGACTTGAATCGAAACCATACCAAGGGGCGCCTGGGTGGCTCAGTGGGTTGAAGCCTCTGCCTTCGGCTCAGGTCATGATCTCAGGGTCCTGGGATCGGGGCCCGCATCGGGCTCTCTGCTCGGCGGGGAGCCTGCTCCCCCATCTCTGCCTGCCTGCCTCTCTGCCTCCTTGTGATCTCTCTCTCTCTCTCTCTCTCTCAAATAAATAAATGAGATCTTAAAAAACAAACCAACCATACCAAGTCGGGACCTAAGGAGAAATTCTCCTCCTCCCCCAGGAGGAAGTGGGACCAGCTGCTCCTGTAGATCTCTGATGCACTGGAACCCTCTGCGAGGGGGTCTGGAAGACCACTCATCCTTGGGAAGGTGCCAGAGGGATGAGACTGAGGGGACCCAGAGGTGTGGAGAGGGTGGAGGGTGGAAACATGAGACCCAACCCTGGCAGCTTCTCGGCTCTGCCAGCCCGGAGGCAGGCAGTGGCCAGCGACGGTGGCGGCGATGACAGCGGCAGCTGCCCTACCCACAGTGGGGGTGGTTACATTGGCATTCACGGGCATTTCAGACAAAGAGATGAAAGAGAGTCCACTCCCCAGCTGGAGAGCAGTAGGTAGTACTAAGGGAGAGGTGGTGCCCAGGGCCCAGGCAGCCGCTCACCGGGGAGCTGCTGGCTCCCGGTAAGAAAGGAGGTAAGCTTTGTGATGGGTGCAGCCTTAGCATGCAGAGGTGGAAGAAGTGCTGGAGTCCGTAAATCCGGGCCTCTGTGGGCGGGAAGCTAGCACTGGACAGTCAGCTCCCAGGAGCCTAGTCACGGCTTCCCGGGAGGCTCAGATCTGGGGAGCCCCTGTGGCACAGGTTCTCAGAGGGCCAAGCCTCCCCAGAGCTGAGAGAGGGAGCAACCGAAAAGCTTCTCGGGGCATCGTGTCTGTCTCTTGGCACCGAAGCCGACAAGGCAGGGGAGGGAAATGGAGCCGGGCCTCAGGAGCGCAGGGAGCTGCGCCGGCCGGGTCCGTCTCCAGCTGGGCGTTGGGAGCCGTCAGTGAGTTTCAGAGCCGTGGTCGACGTCTCTGAGACGCATTAGTAAGATCCTTTTACCTCTGCTTGTTTCCGAAGCAGGGAACCGAGGCTCTGAGAGGGATGTGAATTTTGGACCCTATCACAGTTTGGGACCGGTTTGGAGTTTCCCTCCAGGTCTCCAGGCTCCCGGCCCGCTGCGCTTTCTGCTGCCGTCTCCTCGAGGCAACCAAGGGCAGCGTCCTACATCTGCGCTCCAGAAACCTTTGTTTCTTTGTTTCCGTGCTTTGGGACTCTGTACTTAGGCTCTTGTCTCTCAGTAACGTTACAAACACTTCAGCCAAGGAGAAAATGACATAGTGTTCATTATGCCCTTTGGCAGGTGTCGGCTCACTAAACCGTTCGTGGACAGGACTAGTAGGGCGGAAAGATTATTCTGTGCTAGAGACAGCGATGCTACTGAGTGCACAGCCAGCAGAATCTTTGGAAGGGGAAGAAGAGGAAGGAACCTGGGTTCTAGCTTCAGCTCTGCCCCTGGCTGTCAGTGGGAACGTGGGAAAGGCAGTTACTCCAGGCTTCAGTTTCCCTAATCAGTAAAAAAGGGGATTTGGGCTCCACCAGTGGGTCCCAGAGTGGTTACGTAAGAATCACCCGGAGTGCTTTCTGAGTAAAGACTTCCAGCCCCACCTTCAGTGATGTTGATTCAGTAAGCTTAAGAGAAGCCTGACAATTTTTAATTAAAAAAAAAAAAAAGATCCCCCAGGTGGGTATTAAATGAGAACATACACATTAGGCATTTATCCTCCATGGCGGGTACATAGTAAGCACTGAGTACATGTTAGCTATCAATCTGTATTAACATTGAGAGTCAGAGTGCTCAGTATTGGTTAAAAGTGCAGAGTTTCAAGCCAGGAGGCCTGGGTTTGAATTCCAGCTCCCTCCTTGACCGTGTAACCTTGAGCAAGTTAGTCACCTGTTCTGTATCCGCTTCCCTCATCTGTCAAGTGGGAGCTTTAACAGTCCCTGTATCATAGTCACTGTGAGGGTTAAATGAGTTAATGCAATTCAGGAAATATCTGCGCGTCCACTGTGTGCCAGGCAGTATTGTGGGAACTAGATACTTAGTTAATCATGGAAACAAAACCCCCTCTCCTCCTGGAGTTTGCATTTCAGTGGGGGGAAACTGGCAGTCAGGAGAATCAAGAAGTAACACATTGTATGTAAAAGCATTCTTACCTGCTGAATGAATGCATTTTGAAGAATTCAGACAAGTACCTTTCTGCCATATGGAAAGCATTAGGTAAATGTTATTAATATTGATTATCAATATAGTATGATTACTGCTGTTACTACTAACACTATAGAGTTTGCCACTTTGGTATGTCTTAGATTATCATAAAAATATGATGCAAGGTAAAATAAATTTTGCATTACAGTACAGATGACGAGTATGAAAGGGTACATTACCTCTGGGACTGAGGTACAAGCATGTGCTATGAACGTCTTAGATCACATTCCTGAGCTGTTCTGGGACCGTAGTATGGAGTCCAACTCCTCTTACCCAGTACTGCTGCCAGATGTTAGCTCTGGACTTCAAAACTATATTCTTACCAGACTGGATCTGGACGACATGCCGAATTCAAGTCAGCACGCTCTATAAGACCATCTGGGGACGGGGGGTCATCTCCATATTGTTTACAATCATACTTTCGATGCATGGGAGGCACGCTAGGCAGCCTCTAATATTCTTTCCAGCTCTCAAGCTTTGTGATTCTTTTTTAACCTAGTGTTTTGGCAAGCAATGGTTGTCTCCAAGTAACATAGAAAAAGTTCTTTTTTTTTCAGCAAAGCCCTTTAAAAAACCTCCAGGCTCTCAGGCATTCAGCAAACAAACAAGTAATTTTTTTTTTCCTTGCAAAACTTAGCTGTGAAGTCAAGGTCATGCTTCCCAGGGAGCTAAGCAGCACAAGAAGCCCTCAATCATGCTGCTGGGCCCAGAGCCCACCTGACCCTTTACTTTGGGCTGCGCTTGACCACCCAGCTCTTGGATCCTTGCTTTTCTCTTCAGTGGCATGCCAGGCTGTAGAGAGCCTTTCACAGTTGCAGGGTGGGAACTTATTCCCTACCATGTGCCATCAGACCTGCCTGCCAAAATTGGATTCATGCAATTGATTTTCACACTGGTTTCTCTCTCTCTCTCTACTTACCATCACCCCATCCCCCGCTACCCCCCCACGGTTTGGTTCTTTTCTATGTCAAAGTTTATGTATAGTTTCCCCCCTCCCCCCCCACACCGTCAATCATGCTCTTTGTAAATCTGAGCTGTCAGGTCATAACCATAATTGCCACCAGTATTCCTAGGACAGAGGGTCGCTCTTCCAAACAGGCTGCCCCAGTTCTCAATGTTAATTGCCCTTAAAAAGTGGCTCGACTGTGTTCACTTTTTAGACCCTTCATTTAAGTGAACTTGGATAGCCAAGTCTCGGTATAGAAAACAGGTAAGAATACCTGTGGTAAGGCAGGCTACAGAGTAGTTAATAACCCAGATTCTGGAGAAAACTTCACTGGGTTCTCTGATCCTGGCTCTGCCGCTTAGAGTGCTGTGTGACCTTGAAGTGTGTAGCCTCTCTGTGCCTTTGTTCCTTTATCAATGAAATGGGCATAGTGAGATTCCTTGTCTTTAATAAGGTTGGTAGAAGGATCATAAGCGTGCAAAATGCTAAGTGCAGGTCCTGGCCTGCACTAATCGTTCAATAAATGTTTCTATTACTCTAATGGTAATGATGATCGTTAACCTCCATCTTCGTCCCTTAGGGTGTTCTATGAACTTTTTAAAAACCACGGCACAGTGCTGTGCTTTCGCACCGTATTCTCACGTCGTGCTTTGCCTAAAGAAGGCATCGAATAAATGTCAGATAACAAGGCCTAACAAGCCAGTCTTCATGCCGTGTTCCAGAAGGGTTACTTAATGATTCAGATGATGAGCAGTCTCTCAAACAGGTCTGTTCAGGTCCTAAGACTGGTTTTCTGGGTGACTGCGCAGCCGTACCCTTTGCCTTCTGCTGGAGGAATGAGCGCTGCCTCACAAGGTGCCGTGGTCGGCCCCTTGTGGCCGTTGCGATTCAGCCGCTCAAAAGTCTCAAGTGGTATTCCACAGAAGAACAGCCCCCCCCCCACACACACACACACTGTAGCTTTTCCTGAACTTGGGCTCTTGTAGAAAACCTCCTTGTTCCCCAGCAGTGTAGGTTTGAAGGTCTGAAACTTCTGGGGGTGATGGGGCCACACCAGAAAGGGCTAGACACTGTCCTGTTGCAGGCTGCTGTGCTTTCTGTAGCGAATACTTAATTACCTGACTCCAAGGCATTAATAACTGTTTCACTGCATTGCCAGCAGGCAGTCTTCTGGGTGACCAAACACTCCCTTCCTCCCTCCCTCCCTCCCTCCCTCCCTCCCTCCCTTCCTTCCTTCCTTCCTTCCTTCCTTCTTTCCTTCTTTCCTTCCTTCCTTCCTTCCTAAGATTTATTTATTAGAGCACAGATGCAAGAGAGCAGGGCAGGGGTGGGTGACAGAGAGACGGAGAGCCTCAAGCAGCCTTCACGCTGAGCTCAGCCTGATGCGGGACTCCATCTCCTGACCTGAGCCAAAACCAAGAGTCAGAGGCTTAACTGACCGTACCTCGCAGGGGTCCCGACCAAACATTTCTATAAGAACGCTCAGGCCTCCGATGCTGGCAGTGTCCAGTGCTGCTTGAAGGAGAGGCAGCACTCATGCATCTCCCGACTTATCCGTGCATAACATAGGCGTTGTGGGCATGTGAGAACCTGTGATGAGCTGTGCCAAGTAAGTCTGTCCCAGGACAGGCCTCAGGGAAATCAGACAGTGGGTTTAGGGAGCCAGACAAATTCCAGCTCTCTTTTCTCTTAGCATTGGCCATTTCACAGAAGTTTGCATGCTGCAGCCGGCTTCAAGGGGTGTACTGGTAACTGCCACTGGTCTTCTTGGTCCCATCTCTCCAGACCCAGACCCAAGGCTCTACTTCTCCCCTCCCCACGGCCTTGACTCTGTCCCTGCCCTTCCTTGGAATACAGTTTACTTCTCCACCTTACTCACCCTACTTCTGGAAGGACCGGCTAGCTGCTCTCTAAACACCTGTCCTCTTCCCCCCAGGCGTGGGGCACTACCTTGCCAGCCTTCTGTGCAGTTAGGTGTGGCTGCGTGGCGCAGTGTTAGTGGGGGCGGGGAAGGGGAGTTGTGAGCAGAAGCGATGTGTGCCACTTCTCAGACCTGACCCATAAAAACCTCCTCTATGCTGTAATGATTTAATTGTGTCCCCCCAAAAGGTAGGTCTAAGTCCTACCCCTCAAATCTGTGAACGTGACCTTATTTGAAAATAGGGTCTTTGCAGATGTAATTAAGATGGAAGTTAGGATGAGGTCATAGTGGATTAGGGCGGGTGCTAAGTCCAAGGACTGGTTTTCTTATAAGGCCATGTGAAGGCAGAGAGACACCGGGAAGAGGTGTCATGTGGAGGTGGAGGCCAAGAGTGGATTAAGTAACACAAGTCAGGGAATTCCCAGCAACAGCTAGAAAAGGCAATGAAGGATTCTCTCCGAGAGCCTCCAGAGGGAGCAGGACCCTGCTAGCACTTGATTTCAGGCTTTCAGCCGGTAAAATGGCATGAGGGTAGACAGCTGATATTTTAGGCCACTACGTCTGTGGTAATTTATGCCGGCATAATTTTATGCCCTAGGAAGCTATTTTGCACACCATCCTCTCTTTCTCCCTGTTTTGCTGATGAGGGGTTGACCCACAAGGTTGGCCTGGGAAGTGCGTGCTGAGGCAGGCGGAACGCCTGGCCTCCTAATTCCCTTGGACTCCCTCCCCCAACCTCCGGATTTGCTAAGTGACTTTATGTTTCATACGTGACATCACCTGTATTGTGCTGAGCCCCTGGCATTTGTAGGGTTTATCTGTTACAGCAGCTGGGAATACCTTAACTAAAACACCTGCTTACAGAAGGGACTGAAGGCAGCTGCCATGAACACGCTGCTCTTCGCCTTCTGGAAGCCATCTCTTTGGTGCCTTCCAGGATTTCACTCTCTCTGTTCCCCTAACATGCAGCCCACTGAAGGGCTCCTCCTCGCCAAGCCTCTCCACATTCCCCCTCAGCCGGCCGCCTCGCGCCCCTTCCTCGACCCCTTCCCTCCTGGCACTGCCCAAGCCAGACTGCTCTCCCACCCTCATGACTGCCTCTCTCTGGTCACCTCAACGTCCCCCCTCTCTCTGGCCACATGGCAGGGTCTGCCTTCTGACTTCCCTCAGACTTCACGGTTCCTCTTTCCCCACATCCCTGAGTCTGACCCACTTTCCAGGCCTGAGGCTTGGCACAGGGAAGGATGGTCTCCACGTATTTGTTGGACAGCGTACCCAGGAACGTGTCGCCTTTCCCTGTTTGGAAAGATTCTTTTGTGAGAAGCACTACGTGGAGGATTTCTACTTCTGACATCCCTCTAGAAATTCCCAGGTCTGTCCCTGGATGAGGGCGGACCCCCACCCTTGTGACTCCTTTCAGTGGTTTTCTGTCTGGACTACTGTCTTGATGCTAGGAACCCCGCTGGAGAAGGTTTCAAGGAACAGTTTTGGGAATTGGACTGCTGTATTTACTGCACCAATCCTGCTGAAGAGCCTGTTTGTTTCAAAACAGATTCCTCTTTCCTCAGGACCACAGAAACCTTTTCTCTTCTGTGCATTTTAGGGAAAGGCTGGGGGTTACGAGAAGTGGGACGGGTTTTGCATTTTGGACCTTGAGATGAGTAAACTGAGTGTGGTTTTTTGGTTCTGCTGTTAGGAAGCATTTGTGACTGCTGTAGGAAAGTTAAGAACCTTACAGCACATGTTTTTTGTATTAATTTAATTCCTAGCCTCCTCTGATCTTCCCTAGTTTTATTTTCCACATAGATTTATTTTTTTATTTTATCTTGTGTCTATTTGTATAATCTCTCTTTAAATCCTTTCTGGAACAAAGCAAGGTCTGTATAAATAAGATGTCCTGTAAACGTGTTCACACTTAAACTGCCCACAATTAAAGGAATTTTCCCGAATGATGCCTTTGTCTGTGTTCCCAATTTTGTTTTGAGGCGCCACTAAAGCACCCCGTTACTTAACCTAGAACACTAGGCTATGGTGCCTAGTCTTTCTCTGTTCTCTCCCCCGTATTAGCAGCTCCTCCGGTAGCCAGCGGCGGCCATGGTAGAGTCTGTGTAGGAGCCTCACGAGTTCTCTGGGTGGGGGTAGCTGCTTCCCTGGTACCCACCCAGTCGTTCCCCTAGACTGCTGAAACTCTGGAGGCCGCACTGCTTCCCTGTTGAAAGGCCCATCAGTGACTTCTCATCTGCAGGATCAAGGCCAGACTCTAGCCTTCTTTGTCAGCCTGCCTTTACCTTTGTCTCCTGTCACTCTCTGTCCTCGTACCACAAGTCCTGGCAATATCAGACCATGTCCTTAAGCCCCCCCAGAATTAAACTGTCCTCCTTCCTTGTCTGTCCAGCAACCCCTTGGCATGTCTTCTAGGAAATTCGTCTTCAGGATCACTGCTTCCTTGATGTCTTTCCTGTGTTCCCTGTTCTTTCCGAGGCAGAGACCCGTTCCCTGGTGCCTTTCTGTGTACCAGAGACCCCAGAGACCCCCTTCTCTGTGCTGTTGCTTCACTTTTCGTCCTGCAACATAATTGAGTGTTTCTCCCTCTGTCTCCTAACAAGCCAGAGCTCATTTGTGGCAGGAGTCAAATCTTAGCTTTGTATCCCCTCAAAGCTCTTCCAGAAGCAGGCTCAAGTCTGCTTAGGCTCTCCGAAAAGTTGCTTATGAATAGCATTGTTGTTTGAAAAGACCATGACAGCATTGAAACCACGGTGGGCTTGATAATATTCTTTAAAGGAGCCTACGCAAGTAGGTGCGCCTGGTCTGGGACGACAGTACATGGTAGGTGCACGGGGACCGGAAATAAGAAGGAGGTGGTTACTCGTGGGGAAACTGCCCCTGGCATATGGAGGCGCCACATAAACATGGCTTCAGCCCCGTGGCCCTGGCTTCCCGTCCAGCCTGATTCCAGATTACACTGCGAATACATCCTTTCTCGTGACCTCCACTGCCCAGCCCTCCATCAGGACTGGCAGGTCACTCACTCGAACCCCAGCAATAGGCTGCTGTTTCCCTCTTTCAGCTCCGCCCTGCACCAGTCCACTTTGCACACAGCAAGCACGGTCTGCTTTGTAGAAGATCCACCCTCTGCTCCAAGCCCTTCAGGGCTCCTCTCTGATCTTATACGAACTCATCCGATGCCCTGTCTGGCCTTTCAACCGGCCCTGCCCACATCTCCAGCACCCCAACCCCCTCTGGTCTTCCTCATGCCCCTTGGTCCCTCTCCCCACCCATGCCCGGTGCACCCCCACCCTGGAGGCTTGGCGCACACAGTTATTTCTGCCTGCACTGCCCCCCGCCCACGCTGCCTACCCTCGGCTTTCCACACAGCTCTCCACAGCCCGTCCTTCCGGCCTCATCACCCCCTCCTCGCTTCCCCCTCGGACGCGCCCCACCACCTTCCTGTGCAGACCGCGACCCCTCCCACGGCTGGCTCCGTGCAGCAGACTCTTCTCTCAGGTTCCCCGCTATCTGCGCCTGGCACAGGGGAAGCACTCAGGGACAGAAAACAAGGGAGAGGAAGCAAGGTCTTAGAAGTTCTAATTTGATCAGTACAAGTATGGTCTTACTGGGGCTCCCATTAGGCTCGAGGTCACGTGGGTTTAACTTCAGTCGATTGCTATGGCTGAAAAATTCCAGCTTCTTTAGAGGCTGAGCCCTCTTCCCCGTGTCTGGGATGTTTTTGTTCAGCACAGCTATCACCCGAAGTTGCGACAGATTTGCTTCAGACTGGTGGCTCGGCTCTGTCGAGCATTTGCAGCCATGGTCTCCTCTTACTAATCGAGGGCATACCTAGATTTTCAGCGCATGGTTTCCCCTCTCGGCAATGTAGGCCATAAGCCGGGGGACTCGGCTCTCCCCAGACGGCACCTCTCCACATCCTGGCTCCAGCTCAGTGATCTCTCTGGGTGCACACTCTCTCTCTTCTTCTGGGTCACTCCCACTTGTTCTCATTTCACTATTTTTGTCCCTGGTAATTGTCTGGAGGGAAATTCACCCGAGTTCAACATTTTTTGTATCACTGGATGTGACAAAGGAGAGAAGAGAGAGGGTGGTCATCACCCGCATGGGGCAGAAACCCAGGGCAGGCAGCAAAAAAAAAAAAAAAAAGACAAACCACAAAGGTGGTTGCTGGATGAAGGCAGGAGTTCAGGACGGGGAAGAATCCTGACCTTCCTTAGAGGGCAGCAAAATGCATTGGTGAGTGTCCCTGAATGTTCGAAAACAACCAGGAGTGTAGGGGGGCTATAATGGTCCGCCATCAGGAGCGGGGAAGTGGAGCATGTCGAAGAAGGAACCTTGAGGTGAAAGGTAAGATGGGTTTCAGTCTTGCCAAACCCTTAGTCTCCCCAGATCTCAAACTGATAGGATTTCTAAGCCCAGAAATTTCTGTGAAGAAAGGTCATTTCCCACCTCTCTGCCTTATGCACCTCTAGTAAATGTTTAATGATCTGCAATAAGTTTAGCATCACATTAGTGATTTCAACTTTCTGTATTTGACAAGTGTGCTCTCTCATTATCCCCGAGAGACCCGCCGAGGAAGCAGCGAGCTGGGGACTCACAAGAGGTTGTAGCAGTTTCTGTCGTACTTCCGCCTGCTTTGTCAAGTGGTGAACGATCAGACTCAGAGCTGAAGAGCAGTCCACCGCTCGTGAGGCAGGTGGTGTGAGGCGCGGTGCCCTGCCGGAGCGCTCACTGCCCGGGGACTCAGCCCTCCGCCCCTGGCAGGTGCTCACGCATCCGTCACCGCAGTACACGCGCGGCCGTGCGTCAGGCTTCTGGGTGGCAGAGCCCGACCGGCGTGTGCTCAGAGCATCATCTTCAACCTGAGGCTCAGTGCTTACCCCTCAGAACCACCCCGGGTCTTTCGGCCGTTTTATCCCCTTTTTATCAGACAAGTAATTGAGTCACTCTGGGAAGTGGCCTGGCCGCACAACCTTTTGAGGGAAAGAGAAACCCGCTTAGCCGCCAGATGGTTAAATACCATCTTGTGTCAGATACCCTTTGCTTTTCTCCACCGTGTAAAGGTATCAAGAAAAGTGTAGCCAGTGAGGGAACAGAGATCGAGGATGTGTGCGCAGAAAGAGAAGTGTGGAGCTTTGGCAAAGTTTATGTCCCACTGCTGAAGTAGAACAAACATGGATGCGGCCAGGGAGCTGTGTTTTTGGGTTAACTGTCCCAGGGAGCTCGCCTACATTCATTCTCTGGCGAACGTGCATCGTGGATCATCTTTAAATTCCTGCCTCCTCGGAAACTGGTGAAAACAATTTTAACTACAAATAAACACATAAGCCGTGTAGATAGAGAAACCCCACACAGGCAGGGACCTCCCCTTGGTGAGAAGGCTGTAGGCACAGATGAAATCATACTCAGATAGTTTTCATCTGTGAGGTTCATGTGAACTCTGACGCCACCAGACCTCAAGGCAAAAATAGATGCTCTTCAAAGACTTTGTAGCTTCCAACAGTTATTCATGTGGAAACCAAATGGAGATGTTGATTCTCATGAAAGGGATCTCACAGCCACAACGAATGACTCTAAGTGATCCCAGCCAAACATGAGAAAGTGTGAACTTTTTCATCTGTGATTGAAGGAATGTGATTGTAATTAGGATATATTACTTTAGGATTCCAGGGCAGTTTTAAGCACTTAGCTTCAAGCACTACAGTTAGCCTTTTGAACAGCAAACTCATGTTTCGAATTATAACAAATGGCTCTATTAATGCTCTCTCTAATTGCTTCTGAACCTTGCTCTTAAATTGCGCCGGGCTGAGGCTATAAAGGTTTGCTTGCGGAAAGCTTCCATCTGGGTTTCTCCTTTGAGAGGGAGTTGTGAATAGGAGCAGCCAGTGGGACGGGGGTGATTGTGCTCTGAGAGCCTCTTGTTCTGTGGTATGTGGGACTTGCTGACCGATGCCAAACATTCGAAATGTAAATCTGAATAGGTCCATAGAAATTGGGACACGGAAACATGGGATTTGATGGATCGCGTTTCTCCTGAGTGTTTCTGCAGAGCGGTGTTGTAGTAGGAAATGCCTCTCCAACACGGTTGTTACACGAGCAAGCTTACAGCTTGAACCTTGCCCCTAGAAGAGCATTTGAAAACAGTGTATCTATGATGACACATTGCTGGTGGATTTACTCCTGTGTGTCTTTCTTCCGGTGAATTTACCTCTTCCTTTGTTTTGTTTTTCTCCTTCATTTCCGTGAGAAATAGGAGCGTGAACGGGTGTATTTTTCTCTTACAGCTTGAGGGGGAACGTTAAATTCTAGTTTGTATAGAGCTAAAGATTTTTTTTATTCACCTGAAGATTTTTATTTTTTCACATGTACTAGCCCATAGTATAAATATTTACTGTACATTCTTTTTTTTTTTTTAAGATTTTATTTATTTGACAGAGACAGAGGGAACACAAGCAGGGGGAGAAGCTGGGCTTCCCACTGAACAGGGAGCCGGATTCGGGGCTCAGTCCCCAGGACCCTGGGGTCATGACCTGAGCCGAAGGCAGATGCTTAACGACTGAGCCACCCAGGCGCCCCTTTCCTGTACATTCTTGTGTCAAAAATGGGAATGGTTTTCCCACTCTTTCTTGGAAGCCAAGTGGCTAAGTTTCTACTTTTGACACTAATCCCAAGGAACACGGGAGATGGTTTATCTATTGGAAATCATGCTCCTTATTTTCTTGGTGATGTTCTTCCTCTTTATTTTACCCTCCCATCCACAGTCAGAGAATTCAGACTGATAACCTTATCAGAGTGTGAGGAAGAGCAGGGATAATAGGCCTTGTGGTTGAGGCACCTCACACGGTTGGAATGACTCAGTTGCCAACGTAGGTAAAAGGACCAACCAGTGTCCATCAGCCCCCATTTGGCCATCGGTCTCTCCTGAGCCCTCCTATGGGGGTTTCTTTTTCTGATCTCCCTGATCTCATTTTCCAACTGGACCAGCCACAGCATCCAATGTTCCTTGTAAACTCTGGAAGAGGAGATTTTTCTTCTTTGACCCCTTGGAGATACTCTTTGGCTTTGGTTAAATCTTTACTGATGATATCCCAGGTACCTCACCACTTAGCTTAACTAGATCCAACTGGCTCATGGTTAGAAGTCCTGGTTTGTCTCTCCCTCTTGCTGCTGCTGTTCCTGGAAGAGACTGTTCCACAGGTTTTTAGCTTTTCATGTGCCATCATCTCTTCCCTAGCTCTGTCAGTCAGCTTCTCTGAAATTCAATTGCCCACTCTCCTCTCATCTCCCCCTCCTTTTTCCTTCTGTTCCTCAGAAAACAGGAAAAACTATTTCTTCAGTGTGGCCAGCTCAGCAGTATCTCTGCACTCCCTGGCCTGGACGTCCCTTTGTGAGGACAGCCTTCTCCTTCAGGCATTTATTTTGTTTATGTCTATGCATGTTTACCTCATGAAACTTTTGTAAAAACAAAAACCAAAACAAAACTTTCTACTATCACATAAGCAGTGTAGGTTACTTGTGTAGTTTTTAAAAGATTAAGAAAAGGAAGGCATATTCCTGCCACCCAGATGTGATCACTTAGTCTTCCACTTGATGCTCCGTCAGGTATTAAAAGGCACCTATTGTAATCCTCCACAAATCTTGTTCAGAATAAACCTCTCCCTGGTCTCCTGCACACAGTCTCCAGGGAGCTGGTTTGAGCCACTCATCATCCAGGTCCCCGGCCCTGGCCCAGTTCGTGTGATAGTTCCCTACTCACACATGGCACCACTCAGAACAGAGCTGACGTGTGCCCTCCTTAGCTTTGGGCGTCCCTAAGCCCACACTTACCTTCCTGACCACAGAGCTGTACCACTGGGACTGTCTAACTGACTGAAACTCGTTAAATTTTGTGGACATTTCAGCCATGTTTAATTTGCTTATTTTTACTGACACTAGTTTCTATTCTTCATGTTCCACCAAAAGATCATGAAAGATTGTGTTGGTTTCTGAAGTCCAAGTCGATATTTTGCCTGCAGTGTTTCTTTTATTTGGACTAAAAGAGGGATGGGGGAGGGTTGGGGACGACATGGTTTACTCTCTCAGAGGATCCAGGCAGACCACCAGTGATTTGGGCTTTCCTTGATTAGCCCTCACGAGCCGTTTCTTTATGGGCACGCTCTAGAATCTTACTCTAGATTGATACCAAGCCACCCTTACCTGTTGACCGAATCCATCGTCTCATTGAAAATCAGATCTGATTTGCCCATCTCCAATCTTTGGGCACATTTCTTCACTGTACTTGCTCCCAGATCCCTGACAGAACTATGACAGCCTCATTTTAGGGGACTTTAGGGCCCCAAGATGTAATCCGTTGAAGCCAGAGGACTTGACCCCATTTATCGTGACAGAATTCTCTTCCGAAATGATTTCATCTATCTTGGGCTTTATTTTTTGTTTGTTTGTTTTTTGTTCTCAAGGCTGTTTTCCCCTTCTCAATCTGACAGGTAAAATAGCAATAAAATAGTACTTCTTCTGCTTTGTCGTCTGTCAGCATCACACCTTTGCTCTCAAGCAGCCAATTAGTCTCTTCCTTAATTGCCTCCATTTTTCAAATATATCTAAGGCAGGCCAGTTCTGTTGTCTTCACCATGTTCCGTAACCATAAGTCTACTCTGGCCTTCAGCCTTGTGAACTCTTTTGATAGGTTGGTGGTACTGTCCACCCCTGGCCTTCCCACCAGAAGTAATAGGATCTTAACTCCATACTGTTGGTCTGAGTATTTGCAAAATGGCAAAAACATAAAGTCCAAAATAGGTTTCTTCACCCGTAAATGTCAGAGAGATTTCCTATCTGCGCGACGAGAGCCATTAGGGAAGGTGTAGAGGGACAGCAGCGTTCTGCAGAAGTGAGTTAAAACTCAGTCTAATTTTTGGTATGTCCAGGGAGGAATAAGAAGCTGCGTGGCCAAGACCTGGAAACTCTTATTTCTCAAGTCCTATTCTAGTCTCTGCCTACCAATCCCAAAAAGGTAAAAAGAGAACTCTGTGGACAGAGGATAAGACAGGGGAACATGTTTTATAAGTAACAATTGTTGGCCTTTGATCCCATGGCCTTCGAGAGCCATGCCGACATGTCAGAGTCCTCTTTTGTCGAAGCTGGAGTCGAGTGCAGGACTTAGGACTAGTACAGCCTATCTGCCTCTTTCCCCCTCACCCTGGTGATGAGGGAAAGTCATTCCAGAGAGGCAGCAAATACAGAAATAAAATGAGACCCAGAGCAAGAAAACCCTCAAATGTCCAGTTAGAACGAGTTGAAGTCAGAGTAGCAGGAACACACCGTGAGTTCTCTTACCTGGCAAACTATTTCCAGAAGAGCCAGAATGGAGATAGGCAAAGAGTGGGGAGGGAGAGGGAGCTTAGCTTTCTTCACAGCAGCTTCCACTGCAGCGTCCAGTCCATTTACTGCCGCAGCGTTGTGAATGAGAGCATTTCAGAAAAGAAAATCGAGTCAGAGAGAGAGAGAGATGCATGGTGTGGCTTTTTGCCAAGAGAGCAGCCCCAAATTTTACCTGACAAGGTTTCTGGGAATAGGGCAGGAGCCAACAAGAGTGACGCCTATTGTGTCCCCAGACTCAGTTAGGTGCATCTATCCCTGAATCTAACCCACACTTGATAGGAAAGTGAGGAGATGTTAAGAGCTATTTCTTCCCTAGTCCTCTTTGAGAATTATTGCACAGTTATCTACTCTTGGAGAACAACAACCCATATTATTATATAAAAGCTCAGAAAAGTCGTGTGACAAAGAAAGGTATTTCTCAGACTCTTCTGAGCATGAATTTTTTTGGTGGCTTCCTACTATCACTCATAAGAGCATTCCATGGAGAACACTGTGGAGACCACCTTCAGTTCATTGACTTATTCTGTGAAGAGTTCACCAGGTAGATGAGGGAATGGACCCATCTTTCTATGTTCTCACTTAATATTTACACACACCTTTTCTATTTACATTCCCTGAAGCACGTGTTTCAATTCCATCGTTTTGACTACCATGTGTAATTGTAACTATTCCCTAGTCTGTTTTTCTAAGGCTGACCTCATTCCTGAGCATCACACCCACATTTCCAGCTGTGTACTTACTAGTCCCTCTGCCTGGGCATCAGGCACATGCTCCAAATTCAACATACAAACTCAAAATGCAGTATCCTCTTCACCAGATTGGCTTCTTTCCCATCTCCCTGTCATTAATGACATCATCGCCCTCCAGGGACAAAGTTGGGAACCTCAGTGGATTCCCGGACATTTCGTTTCCTTTACCCGGGAGGATATATTTAAAAATTATGTGCATATGACAAATACAGATAGAATTTAAAAGTTTTAATGTATTTTATCTCTGAGACTTCTATCTATTCCCATAGACATAGTCCAGACTCTCATTTTTCATTTGGACAATTGCAATAGCCTTAGGTAAATTGTGGGTTAAGCAGGATTCTTGTAAGTAAAGGGAATTTGGCATGAGACCCTTTTATATATTTTTGTCAAGATAAAATCTTAAGTTACAGATATGCTTAGAAAAATGTTGAGGCGATTATGACATTAATATTAATGAACAGGATGGGGTTTTTAAGCTGGCGATCAAGAGAAGCAGGAATGTTCCACTACTACCCTATCAATCTGCCTTGTTTTCTATGGAATTCTGGAGGGATCTGAACACATGTCTGGAAATGACCATGGGAAATCATCATACCATTTTATCATTAAAGCCTGTAGCAGGCCACCTAAGTACAATTTATTTTCTCATTTATACAGTTCCTTAGGGTCGCAACAACTATGGAAAGTTATTGTACAAAATAACACAGTTCCAAGTAACTGTTTTAGTTTGATTTGAGATATGCGAATTTCCTTTAATGATTCAATCCGCATTGTTAGTAAACTATATTTAACAAAACAAAACAAAACAAAAAAACTAAAAAAAAAAGAACCCCAAAACCCAAGCTATGCTTAAAATCTCTTGCACATAAACTCATCTAATCTGAAGTGGTATTGCCCCATTTTTCAAATGGGGAAAATCAAGTCACAGAGTGGCTGGTTTCCCCAGCATAGCTAGTTCATAGCTTAAACTGGACTTTGGACTCCAAGCCCTGGTTACTTTGCACCCTACTTCCATTGGCTCCCAAAACCAAACTGATGGTTATGTCCAGGGTATAAGAGATGGGCTTCCCAAGCCTTTGTCGTATAAGGAACTGGCGTGGCGTCGTATAAGGAACCGGCATGGGGTAACTATGAGCACGTAGAACCAAAGAGGCCTTATAGGGAAAGCATCTAGCCTCTGTCCTAACCATGGGCCACAAGCACGCCCACCTGGCCTGCGAGGTGAAGTCATGCAGCTTAATTTTGAACAAGGGCTATGGCAACAAGGACACCCTGTTTACTTACACAGTGTAGGTTGCAAGACCTTCTCAATACATTACACATTCTAGAATGAATTGTTCATGGATCTGACTTTGCCCTTACAGAGCAGATGTAGTTCTTGATTTATAGCACCGTAAAGAAAAACAGTGACGGATGCCTCAAGACTCTTGGCAGGCGAATATAGACAAAGCTCCCCCATGTCCTTTTGATTTCCAGGGGTGGAGACTCATGGGCTTCGATCAATGCATAATGTGAAGATCTGAAAACTCTTTTCCCGTTTCCAACCATAGAATCTTACTGATTTGATTTAAATAGAATTTCTTCTTGTTTGTTTTGTTCTGAGCATGAAGAACTGGTCACCCACCATTCTTTGAATAAAACCATTTCAAATTGCGTGAAGGAGAGTATCATCAAATCATTCCTCATTCTTTCCTTCAGGCTGAAATACCACAGTTGCTTTAATTTCCTTCAAAGCATCTATTTCCACCCCCTTGAGTTGTTTTTATTTCTCTTCTTGGGATTCGGTTCATTTGCTCCATTGCATTGCCTTTTTAAAGCGAAGAGGTCAGAATTGGACCCAACTCTAACCTGGGTGTGACTAATGCAGAGCATTAGTAAAGAAGAGATTGCTTCCCAGACTCTGCATGTCCTACCTGCCTTGGCACGTGAACACTGAGCTATTGTAGTCATCACTTTTTTTTTTTTAAAGATTTTATTTATTCATTTGACACAGAGAGAGAGATTACAAGTCAGCAGAGAGGCAGGCAGAGGGAGAGGAGAGAGAAGGAAGCAGGCTCCCTGCTGAGCAGAGAGCCCGATGCGGGCCTCGATCCCAGGACCCTGGGATCATGACCTGAGCCGAAGGCAGCGGCTTTAACCCACTGAGCCACCCAGGCGCCCGTCATCACTTATTTTTAAAAAAGGAAGGGGGATCCATCCTACTCCCAAAATGACTATAGTAGAGAAAAAAATAAATGTCTTCCATGGCCTCACCCAGGCTAGCTACTTGCTATGGGGAGAAAAATATGCTTATTTGGGGGCTTGAGAAGTGTGTATACATTTGTGCCAGAGGGCTGTGCGTTGCTGTGGATTATAGGTATTGACCCTGCACTTGAGAAGAACCAGACATATACCCTCTGATGCAAATGGAAAATGAACTTTTAAGTGTTCAGTGTGTGTACCGAAATCTAAGCATACAGGCAAAACTTTCCAGCAAAGTGCTTTTAAAACTGTGTAAAATGAGAAATGACTGTGGGATTTTCAGAAATAAATTTAGTTTAAACTCTGTGGTACTTGAAGAGAAAATTTTAAAACCCACCATTGGCAATGGAAAATGGTGCAGCCACTTTGGAAAACCAATTGGCAGTTCCTCAAAAAATTAAACAGAGTTACCATGTGACTCAGCAGTCCCACTCCTAGGCATATAGCCAAGAGAATTAAAAGCATAATCACACCAAAACTTGTAAATGAACGTTCATAGGAGTGTTAATCACAATAGCCAGAGTGGAAGCAAACCAAATGTCCAGCAGCTGATGAATGGATAAATAAAATGTGGTCTGTCTATACAGTAGAATATTCATTTAGCCATAAAAAGGAATAAGTACTGATGCATGCTACAACAAGGATAAACCTTGTAAACGTTATGTTAAGTGAAGGAGACTGGGCACAAAAGGCTGTATATTATATGATCTCATTTATATGATATGTCCAGAACAGGCAAATCCACAGAAACAACGCAGATCAGTGGTTGCCAGGGACTAAGGGGAGGTAGGGGAATGGGGAGTGACTGCTAGTGGGTACCAGTAGGGTGAGGAGCTCTTTCTGATGTGATGAAAATGTTCTGGAATTGTAGAGTAGTGATGGCTGAACAACCTTGTGAATTTACTAAAAAACACTGAATTGCACACTTTAATTGGATGAACTTTATGAAATGTAGATTATAGTTTTTTTAAGTAGAACAAATAAAGCCACTGTTCATTTATAGATGGACCCTTTGTTGTTGTTGTTATTATTATTATTATTATTATTATTTTAGAAATAATCACCTCAGAAAGTTTCTTTAAGGACTGTGAGGCTTTTATTACTTTGGGAAATATTGTGCTGGTGCACTGGGTTTCATGAATGTTGCTGGTAAAGCAACACGTTTGTAGAAAGTGGCAGAATTATGACATTGAGAAATATTCTTGGTGGTATGAATACAGACTGGGGTGGTTGTGACAAAAACAAGGAACATCCAATTCAGTCATGGTTCTACAAATGATCAGTTATTTGCGCTGCTACTTAAAGATCGGTAACTTTTTTCTCCTGACCATTCTTTTGTGAATATTTTTGCCGGGCAACTTGACTGTGTGCTTGAGGCTCTGTTAAATGAATCATCATATTTGCAAACTTTTTCTTCAGTATCCATTCTGAAAATGGAATGACTAGAAACACACCCAAACTTATTCCAGGCTCGTGGGATTATTTTTTCCCTTCAGCTATTTTCTGGCACCTCTAATTAGCCTCGACAGCCTGGCTGTCCTCTGATGGTGGTAACCCCTGCTCGTTCCGTCAGCTGCGCTGCTTTCTTCTCCGTCGACACATTTCTAATACCTCCGAAGGAGACAGCTGCTTCTGCTGCATCTGAGCAGGACTCACAAGGTCGGATGCTTTTTTGACAAAACGGATACCTCCTCCCTGTACTTTGGAATTGATATACACTGTCAAAAAGGGTTTTCCGAATGGTTTCTCTTTGTCACCTTGTATCAGATTTTCTCCTCCATTCTGGAAATGTGCAGTTTAATGTTGCGTTTCGAATCACTTTCAGCTGAAAAAGTGTGTGATGGAATCAGGGCATCCCATGAATACTCTTAACAGTGTGGAAGATGCCTTTTGTTTGCAGCTGTGCGTTCCGAGGGGACTGGTGACAACAGGGAAATTACATTGGGGGCTTGCTCGATAATGGGATCCTTGTCCCTTATGATTTAAGAGATGCACCAAGGGTGACTTCTGCCATCCTTGCGCTTCGGTATTGGTTTGTATTTATTAGAATCTAAATTGTGGCGATTGTCACCTCCGGAGAAGAAAAGCAGTCACTGTGCCAGTTTGTCCCTGTTTCTCTACCCCACGTACCTGAGGCTTATTTTCCGAATCGTTTAAATTTAGGCTTGAAAGATGCCTGAGAAATGGTCTGGTCCTATCTCTCCTTTTTCTAGGCGAGGACATCAAGGTCCAGAGCCAAAGATGGACCTGAGGTGGGGCTGGTACCCACAAATTCTGATTCCCGGGCCAGTTCCATCTCCGCCATACCGTGTGGCCTCACTACCACGGATAATGCGCACATACGTGGATCCCTCCGATGCCACGGACTTTCGGAGCTTGGAGAGGGGTCAGCAATTAGCCGTCGCCCCACAGGATTTGTCAGTTAGCGCTTTGGCTTTCACAGTATCGCCTCCTGGGTAAACTGTCAGAACTTACCACCTCCCAGAGAGGGTAGATAGTACAGAACCTTCCTCCTGCTTATTCGCGTGTCATACATATACACCTGCTCAATGACACACGTGGGTGGGTTCCATGCCGCCGGACTGGCTGACCCTAAACAGTGAGAGACTGGAGTGAAGTTCTGTGCTGCTGGGACTCTTTCAAAGGTGAGCCTCAAAGCACTTTCTGTGCTGGCTGGCTGTTCCCATACCTCAGAAGAAGAAATCAAGGGATGACAAGATGAAGTACCTTACTTTCAACTCTGACTTCAGGAGTGAGCTGAATCCCTCACTCTTGCTTGGAAGACTCTTCCTATCTCTTATTCTGTGGAAACTGGACTGCTGGACACCATTACCTGCTTTTTAAGTGCAACAGCCTGGCATTGCTTTTGCATTTCTGCTCTGCAGAGCATACCAGTGTTAAACTTGGAGGGGTGTGTGTGTGTGTGTGTGTGTGTGTGTGTGTACATGGATGTGCACTTACATGTGGCTTCATATATATAAAGTCTATATTTATAAATACAAATCCATATGTGTATATCCATTTTCCCCCACTCTTTGTGCCACTTGGAGAAAGCCTTCTATTGAGGCTGACAATGATGTATTTATTAGTTGTCCCCATACCATTGTCTGTATGACATCTATTTGCAAAGTCACATAACTATGAATTTGGGGATTTTGTTTGGTTTTGAGGCCAAATGGTTCACCTTGCAGAGGGGGAAGGGCTGAGAGGTCATCTGCCCAGGCATGTGCCTGGAGGAACATGTGCTTCTAGACTTCCTCAGGGTCACAGGAAGGGAGCGCGGACAACAGTTTGCTGGCATTTGCCCTGTGATTCTCCAAATGCCATCTTCTTCTTAAAACAATGTCATTTTTAAATGACATTTAAAAATCTCTTACAACAAAGACATTTTGGGGCTTGACCAGTTTGTATTGTTATAACAAAATCCAACCACTGGTTTCTGTTAGCGGCTCCTGACACAGCTGGGGGACCCCTCTGCCGTGGCACCTGAGCCCTGACCGAGGACCTCTCGTGTGATGGGGCGCTGGGTAGAGTTCTGTGGACCTGTGCTTGGGGCCTGCAGGGTTTACAAAGATTGGCAGTGGAACAAAGATGAATCTGCACTTAGTAGGACTTTAGGTCTTCGATGAATATCTGGCCACATCTGGGCAAACAAAAGGAACATACATTCCTGGTAACAGTCAAGTAACAAAAAGATATGTGAGGAAAAATTAACTCTCGCACTCCCATACCTTGGTCCCTGCTGAAACATTTTTATCCTGTCAAGCTGCCGGGTGTTGTGGTGGTCCGATGAGGGCAGTGACCCAAACTGAAGGTAGCAGTTAACCTTTATTCACTTCCTGTGATCCTGCAGGCAAGAGGCAAAGAAAAAGACACGTGCCAGCTCCCCAGTGTTCCATTTTCCCCCCTGAAGGGCACCTGGACAGGCGAGGCTCAATTGGCGTGCAGCGCAGGCAGCAGGGAATCTTATTCCTGCTGAGGAGCCGACCTCTGCCTTTTAAACCAGGGGACGGTGCAGGGCGGGGAGGGGGTGAGAAGAGGAAGGATTCTAAATGGAAGAGTACTGAGTGAGAATGGAGAAAAGTGCTGGAGCCAGGATTCCCATGGAGCTGCCTGGGCTGGGAAGGCAGATTTGTGCATAATTGCAGCTGGGGGGGGGGAGGGGGAGGCTTCCTGGCGAGACTGCAGTGCACTGGCTGGGCACCCAGTCTGGTCGGGGAGGGCGGCTGCCCTGGCAGGGGCTGCCTCCTACCACCCTTGTACCTGCCGGGGGTGGCTCCTGAAGGACACACCGGGTTTTGGCCTGGGATCAGAATCCTCATATATGGGGTAACTGTGTATAGTTCCTGTTTTTACAAAAAGGGGATTATGCCACATATTACTCTGAAACTTGCTTTCCTCCCTTAACCGTACATCATGGATACCTCCAGCTCATGAAACATACTTAATTTTTTTTCTTAATGACTGTATAATATCTTACGGATTACAAACCAATCCATTATTTCCCCTTTTGATAGACATGGAGACTGTTTCCAGTCTTTGCCGCAACAAATACTGTCAAGTATGAATTCTTGTCTGTATATCCTATGTACTGAGTCTTCTGTTTTTTTAGGATACAGTCCCTAAAGTAGGATGACTGAACCATTGACTGCATCATTATAATAGATTAAAAAGGTATAACCGTTTAAATTTCCATTAATTACGAGAATGGCTTTTTCCTCTCGCCCCATAAGAACTACTACCCGTTGTTAATTTTCTTCAACAAACGTTTGCCAATCTGATGAGCAAAAGTTATATGTTATTTTTACTTTAATTTGCATTTTCCTGGACTAGTGAGATTGAGCATCTTTTCATGTGTTTATTGAACATTTGCATTTTCCCTTCTGTCAGTTGCCTAATCATATCTTTTACCCATTTTTTTTCCCTTTGCTTGTTTGTCAGATGCCTCTTGAAGAGTGTCAGTGCTACTCTGAGGTGGGATTTCACAGGAGTTGGTGTGATCCCCTTAACAGAAGTTGTAAAATCGAGCGAATATTTGAAACGAGCATCTCATTTGACCCCTTATTTTTCTCTTGACCAGTTAATGATTTGACTAACTTGGAGAACAAAATGTTAGTCTTTTTGACTCCAAATCGTGACCTTAGAAGATAGAAATATAGCCAGGTTTTCAAGAAATTGTTCTCTGAACCCAAAATTCTCATTTATTAGCAATAAATTGCTTTTATCCTCTCATGTGGCTAATGTTTGGGGAGGGTGGGAGAACATTTAAAAAACTGTTCATGTCTCTGCTTTACCTTCTCCCATCCTTGTGGTTGACTCCTAAGAACGCGTTAGACCTTACCCTTCACCATGTTACAAATCAGACTCCATCTGTCATGCTGGACAGGAAATGAAAGCGTGTGAATTTCAGTTTCAGTCTCTGTGAATGAAACGCTAGCCTTAACTTTGGGGATTATGCTTAGGAATCACCCTCTGTATGGTCAGAGACACCAGGTAGGAAGTGGTTGCCAGTTGGTTAAATCACCCCAACCCTGGGAATCTCCTCACTTAATCTCTGGCCAGTCTCTGAGTAAGGAAATGGAATGTCATCCAAAATCTAACCCGTAATCCTATCTATAAGTCCAGATCTGAGGGCTGAGAAGAAAGGCCAGGGCATCTGCCTAATTCTCCTTGATTCTTACTGCAGCCACAGCTTTTTTTGGGTTTTGTTTTTAAATAGTTTTCCTTAGGAAAAACAGCTCATAAAATAATGAAGTAGAAGATACAAAGTATCTAAGGATCCTATGATGACAGAATGTAGCTTTAAAGCATTTCTCTGGTTTATTGGTTGTTTAGTGCAAGATTTGTCAGTCTTCACACGCACTCTGTTCCCTTTGAAACCCATTCCCTCTCACTGCCCTGCTCCAGATTGGAGACCAGCACTCTGACACATTGATCCCGAGATCAGAGGGATGAAAGAGTGGAAGATCAAAAGAAAGCCAGGAAGCACATAGGAAGAGGCATCGTGATTTAGGGACTGGAAAGTCTGACTGCCAAACGTGCTGTCGTCTTTAATCCATGGGTGTCTCATAAAGGAAGAACTTGGTAGTTCAAACAGAAATGAAGATTGTTCTGTACGTAGATGGATTTGATATAAAGATCTATTTAAGAAAGTAATTAGCTAGGGTTAGCCCAGCGGTGAATATCGGAATCGAAAGCTGATACCTCTCTGTGAATTTGAAATTTAACAAACAGAGTGGTGGCTGTTTCCTCGCCTGTGGCCTCTCTCTCCTGCCTACGAGGGCCAAGCGTTCTGCCTCATTTGCCTTCATCTCTCAAGTCCCTTTTTTAGTGGTGACCTAGCCAGAAGGACATCCTTTTACGTTCATTGTCTTTTTGGAAAACCAATAAAAAGGCATATGGATATTTAAAGGTCCAGACTGTACACAGTCAGACAATTACAGACAATAATGTTGTTACTAGGAAAAGTTTTATTCGAGGCCGGCGCTCTGGATACATCTGTCGATCCCCTCCCCAGTGTAGCTCACTCACTCTTTAGCCACATGGTCATTTATCCATCAGCGGTCACCGTGTGTCTGTCACAGGCCAGGCATTGTGTGCTGGCCGCAGGTGCTGGCCAGAAAATGTGCTCAGGTAGTTAGAGAAGCCATGGGAGCAGCCGTCGTGGTGAGGATTGCTGAGGGCTGTGGCCTACACACCACAGTACCACGGAGAAGGGGCCTCAGACGTAAAGCAGGAGGGCAAAAGAAGGCATTCTCCTGGGCGGACAGACCTTCGGGAGCAATAGCTTGTCCAAAGGAAGGGCAAGGCCCATGTGTAAGAATAAAGAGAGGGAGGCTTAAAGCCAGAAACAGAGACAAAGTGCAGATAATGATGGATTTTGGAAATGCTGGGGGGCCCTGAAGGAGCTTTCAGGCGGGCATATGACTTGGCGAGAATCGTGCTTTAAAATCACCGTGGTGACCCAGGTACGGGGTCGGAGGAGGGCAGAAGTGGGAGTTGCAGAGAGCTCCTGGTCATGTGGACAAGCTCTGATAGGGCCTGGAACCAAGGCACTAATGGTGGGAGTCAGGGAAAGGAACAGATTCACACGCTGTTGGGGAGGTGAAATTTACCGGATTCGGTGCCTGTTGGCATGGTAGGGTGAGGGACGGGAGCAGTCTGAGAGGGCTCCCTGGTGTGGGGTAGGCGACTAGGTGGGACGGCGTGCTTTTGCCTGAGATAGATCTGCGGGTGGGGTGGAGGAGGATCATCAAGTGTGTCTGAAACATGCTGAATCTGAGATGATGGTGAGTATTCAAGTTGAGATATCTGTTGGCGGTTGGCTGTTCCAGGCCGGAGGTGCTGGAAAGGATAGTTGGCGTCGTTGGCGTATGTGGTTGTCGAATCCATTTACTCGTTCAGTGAATGTTAAGTGCATACAGTCAGGGGCAGCTTCATGGATGTGCAACTGTGGGTCACACAGGCCTCACTCTAGGAAGGGCTCCACATTGGGTTTAATGCTCAGTTGTCACCATATTAAAATGCTCATTAATTTTTATTTTTTTTTTTATTTTTTTTTTTAAAGATTTTATTTATTATTTATTTGACACAGAGAGAGAGAGATCACAAGTAGGCAGAGAGGCAGAGAGAGAGGAGGAAGCAGGCTCCCTGACGAGCAGAGAGCCCGATGCGGGCCTCGATCCCAGGACCCTGAGATCATGACCTGAGCCGAAAGCAGAGGCTTCAACCCACTGAGCCACCCAGNGCCCTGCATTTTTATTTTGCACGGGACCCCGGAAATTAGGTACCTCGTCCTGCTTGTCATGGCTTGGCCCTGTGTACGGTAGCGAGGCTACAGTGTTGAGTGAGACAGCCATGGTTCTTGCCTTAGGAGCTCACAGGCCAGCATGTTAAGTCATCAGTAACAAAATGGGATGTGCTCTGTGTTAGAAGGAGCAGGCTCAGGGAGCAGGTGGGAGAGGCTGTTAAACCTAATCTGGGGGTTAGGGAGTTAGGAAATGAGACATCCCAGGAAGAGGAGGAGAGAGACAAAATGGTAGCCCTTAACACCAGAGGAGGCACAGAGAAGTCTGAGAAGGGAGCCTCCAGGGACATAGGGAATTCAGGAGGAGGAGTGTCCCAGAAGCCAGGGTCAGGAGAGACTGTCAGATCTGCCAAGCAGATTAGGAATGATTAGGAATGTCGAGTAGATAAAGCAACAAGAGGCTGTTGGGTGATCCCGAGAGCAGTTGGATAGAGAGAGGGGCAAGAATGAATTTACCTCTGTTGAAGGGATCAGTGGGAGATGGGGAAGTACAACCTCTAAATGTAGGTTATTATCTTAGTCGGAGAGAAAAGAAAACAGACCCTGAAAGGTGGGTTTCGGATGAGGAGAGTATCAGTTTTTGCTACGTTCTGTTTGGTTGTAAACTGGAAGTGTTTTGAGCATAGGTTTGAACTATGGGCCTATGGGCAGAGAGCCACAGGTACAGGGAGGGAATCACTCGTGTCGGGAAGGCCTGCGTGGGAAGTGATGGATGGATGCACCCTGGTCGGGAAGAGAAGAGAACAGGATAGCAGAGGGAGCAGGTGCACTTCTTGGTGAAGACCCGTCTCAGCTCTGAAGTCAACTCCGCTCTCCTTGTGCGCGGGAGCACCTCCTGCCTCTGTCTTCCTGTCTCGAATTCAAGGAAAACACGTCTCCTGAGCTCTCTCGTTTGTGCTCGTATTCAACAAGTCGCTATGGGGCTCCTGCTGTGTGACAGGCGGAGCATTTGGAATCCACGAGCAAACAAGACCGCTGAGCTCGCGTGGAGGCCCCACAGGGGGAACTTCCCAGGCCTGGCGCTGCAGGGTCGGCTCCTCCCCACCCACTCTTCTCCACGGCCTCGGACGCTGTCCCCTGTCTTCTCCACCGTCCTCCTTTGACTTGTTATCTTTTACTTCCTTCCCAGGTAGCCACCTAGCCTAGGTAGAGCCTGGAAGCTGGAATTCAGGGATCATGTAGAAAAGGGGAAGACAAAGAGGGAAAACTAGCTGTAAGCAAAATTTTTGAAATAGAAGGTTGCCTTTGGAGTTTATTGCCTAATGACTTTGGATCTTACCCCCAGTTCTCAGGGCCCTTCGTGCTACTTTGAAATAAGGCTCTAACCTAGACCTTCCTTTCAAGCTCTGCAAGTCTCTCCATCCTCTACCGAAACCCCTACTCCCTTATTCGGGGAGTTAACCTTAGCCGATGAATTAGGACAGAGGCCATTTGAGTGAACGCACCGATTTGTGAATGTGGATATTGCCTTTCTTGGGGGGGGGGTTGCATTTTACAAGTGACTCTGGATTTATAAGAAGGAACTTTTAATTTGTTCTATTTTTGGCTTCATCATAAAAGAAACCTTATGAATATTACATCTTCTTCCCAGTCAGCTCCCCGAAAACTTTCCATTTTCTCGTAGCTTCCACTGGTTTACTTGTAGACCCGTTAATTCTCTAAAGCCCCATGTGATGTTTGGTGTCCTCCCCTCCCTTACCTGCCCTCCCACCAGTTTCTATGACAGCAGCAAGTGAGCATGGGTGGTGAGGGGTGGGGGTGGGGGAGTTGGGACTGCTGCAGCCGTTTATAGGGGTTGCTTCTGAGTTGGAGACCACCTCTCTTGGGGGAGGGAGGGGTGGCTGAGGACTCTTGGCACAAGGAATGCAGCTGACCCTAGAGTCAGTGATGCATCCACCCGGAGCTGAGCTCAGGGAAGGCATTTCCCGGCCTTGGGGCTCTTCACAGAGAAGTGTGTGGGATTCCAGACCTCCTGCTCCCTGGTACCTGGGAGCTGTTGGGGTTCTGTAGAATGCACTTTGCAAGCCACTTCACTGACTGACAGCTGGAAAGTGGCTGTGAGGAACCACTTCAGAACAAGAAGATCCAGGAACAGGAGGCTCCATCTGGATGAGGCCTAGGAAACGTTGCTCCATGGTTAGCTGTGCTGTGGCGTCTCCTTAGATAGCTTGTCTGGGGAGCTCTGTTCTCTCAATCCTTGAGTCAGCAGTAGCTTCGGAGCACATTTGCGGAAGTGTGTGATTTCCCTAAGCTTTGGGATGAGATGAAAATCTTTTTTCCTGGACCCAGGATATGACCCCGGGACCTCAGGAGTCTCAGTCAGGCATTCTCAAATTGAATCACTGGGGATCTGGCCACAATGAAGATTCTGGTACAGTAAGTCTGGGGCGGAACCTGAGAGCCTGCATTTCTGATAAGATCCCAGGTGAGGCCAGCTCTCCTGGCCCTCAGACACTTGGAGTCATAAGGATGTGAAGCTGTACTGTCTACTACACTAAACACTAGCCACTTGTGACCACTTAAACTTAAAGATAAATGAATTAAAATTAAGTAAAATAAAAAAATTCCCTCTCTCAGCTGCACTAACCATGATTTAGATGCCCGTTGCCCACATGTGGCTGGTGGCTACTGTATTAGATTCCACAGATTAAAATATTTCCATTATCACAGAAAGTTCTGTTGGAGAGCATTAGCCTAGGATAAGCTTTACCTTCCATCACTCACTTTTTCATCCATTCATTCACTGAACATCTATTATGTGCCATGGAGGATGGTTGGTGCTGCCCATTAAGGGGTGGTTCCAGCTAACAGAAAAAGTAAATGCCAGCTACCCCAAATGTAATGTTCTTTAAGATTTTATTTATTTGACAGAGAGAGAGAGAGACTACAAGTAGGCAGAGAGGCAGGCAGAGAGAGAGGAGGAAGCAGGCAGGGAGCCCGATGTGGGCCTCGATCCCAGGACCCTGAGATCATGACCCAAGCAGAAGGCAGAGGCTTTAACCCACTGAGCCACCCAGGTGCCCCCGAATGTAATGTTCTTAAAGATACCTATAATATGGTGAGGGATCCATAGTGGGTAGCAGTGAATGTTGCCGTGCAGGTTAGAGGAAAAGGCATCCCTAGGGCATTTCATGTGTGTGTGTGTGTGTGTGTGTGTGTGTGTGTGTGTGTGTGTGTGTGTGTTTAAGATTTTATTTGTTTATTGAGAGGGGGAGAGAGTGTGCAAGTGTGTGCAAGTGGGGGGAGAGGAGAGTCTCAAGCAGACTCTGCACAGAGCCTGACACGGGGCTCGGTCTCACAGCCTGAGCCGAGATCAAGAATCGGTCGCTGAACCGACTGAGCCCTCCAGGTGCCCCTCATGCATGCTCTGAACCAAGCTGTGTAAGCACAGAATTGAGGTCCTTAGGAAGTCGGCTACTGACAGTACGTTTGTTTTTTTTGTTTTTCTGTTTTTTGTTTTTGTTTGTTTGTTTTTTTTTTTACAACTTCAGGGCCATAATCATCAGAAATGGAGAAATCATCCCCATGTCTTCAGAATTTACCCCCGAGACCGAGCGCCAGCGACTTCAGTACCTGGTAAGAGTCACGTTGGTGTGGCGGAGCGCCGCGGCGTCAGGGATGGTGTCGGAGCTGTTCTGGAGGAACGTGTCGCTATTGACAAGGGAGTAGGCCCACGGCAGTCAAACGACATATGGTCTGAACTCCCCCCCACACACCTTCTGGATCACACATCCTGGCTCCGTGTGTGACGACACACTCCACCTCCGTGAATTTATTATTGTGGCTGTTTTCCTCCCATCTGTAACCGCTCGTAGACACGATGTGCTCTGTTTCTTTTAATGGTTTGGTATGTACAATATGAAGTGGGGTGTTGGATAACACAGTCACCTTTCTTCCTTGGCCTGACACGCACTTGAACTTAAGATGGGCTCTCAGTCCTGAGGTGGAGGGCAGCCCCACGATCCTGCTGTGCACCCCACCACTTCACACGCAGATACGAAGTCTCCAGGGCCCTTTGGGAAAGACGCAGGTGTCAGAAAATCTGTTTCTATCTGCAAGTAAGTTCTCCATGTAATCACCCTCTTTGGAGTGAAATTATGAGTAGACTCTAGGAGGGCTATTTGGTTTTTCAGATCTTGAGTGTTTTTGCTTCACCTCGAGATCTGAGTTTTCTGGAAAAGAGAAGGCACTTCCCTGTCCTCAGATTCCAGGGCTAGGGCATTTGGCTTTGAATCTCAGGTCAGTGACAGTGGCAATCATGCAAGAAGATTACTTTGGGGACTGACAACGTGATTAGTAGTCCTATGGATGAAATATTTTCTTGCCAGCTGGCTTTCTTTTCAGACAGCACAGCTAAGGTAGTGATCCTCTGCTCTTAGGGAAAAATTGATCCAGGCTACTCGAAAAGGACTTTGCTCATGTCTTTGCATTTTGGCGTGTGTGAACAGTCCGGGTTTGATCACTCTGGCCAATTTAGAAAGGGCTGTGCACTTTCCCTTAATTCCCTCGTCTGTTTAGTTTGTTTTACTCAATATCTAAGCTGTGTTGATCTGGTACGTAATTATAGCAGGAATCCAAACCCAATATAAAACATTTTTGTACTCTTTTACCAACTGTTGTTCTCTAACCTTTCTGTTGTTTTTTTCAAGCGAGTAAACTTGTAGCCACTCCCGGGAAGCCCAGGGTCTTTGGCAGCCTGGGGCGGGGAAGGGCTCCTGTGGCAGCCGCAGAAGGTCCTCATTCCCGTCCCCGCTCTGTGACTTGCAGGCTGGGGAACTTGGTGCATGTCTCTTAACCTTTCCAGACCTCGGTTTGTCACTTACGTGGTGAGAAGCTAGACTGGGGGGTCACCAGGGACCTTCGGGCTGCGAGATCCTTCCAAGTAGAGTTCATAACAGCTGCCCTCCTTGTCACCTGTCTGGCTTTCTCCAGTCCATCTTCCACAAAGCCACCCAAGTGATCTGATCGTGGACTGCGTCAGTCCCCTGGCTAAAATCTGTTTGGCTCCTCATAGTGTACAGAACGCGGGCCACACTCGGTAGACCCAGAATCATGGTCCCCATCCACCTGTCCTGGATCATTTCTCTACTGCCCCTACCGACGCCACTCCACGTCTCAGGCTGTAGGCAGAGAACCACCTTCCATTTCCGGGCCACACTTGATCTCCCCAGACTGGGTGCCTTTGGACATATGCTCTGCCTGGGTAGCCCTTCCCCTGTCCTCTGCCAGGGAAACTGCTCTTAGTGCTTTGAGACCCCAGCGTAAATGTCACGTCCTCTAGGAAGCATCCCGTTGCTCTCCCAGGGGTGGGCGTCAGTCGCCTTTGCTCCGGCTCTGTAAGGGCCCCACGGAAGCCTGTCGCAAGGCCCTGAGCCGATGCTATAATATTGCTGGTTGCCAGCTCTCTTTCCGCTTCCCAGCCGAGTTCTGGAGGGCAGGCTCCTGGCCGTAGTCACTTCATGTTGGATCCCGCACGGAGGAGACCGTGAATCGGGATTCGTTGACTAAATGAAAGAATCAATGTGGTATTGGATCATTACCACACAGTACTGTCCCCTCCTCCTTCCCCTGAAACCTGCCACAGCCCTTTGCCTTACCATGCCTCAGCGACACCAACACCGTGCCTTTATCCCCTCCTTGTCCTTTCGTGAAAACGATGTCCTATTTTCCTGCTTAAGCCAATGGGAAACAGCAGGTTGACTTTTTTTTGCTTTGAAACAGTTTCTTGTTTTCATGTTACAAGAATGGTACAGAGACTTCAAAATGTTAACTTTTAAGGAGGGATGGGAATGCTGACATTTATCAAATTCCTAAATGTTGGTGGTGTATTTTTCAATGATTGCAATGAGATGTGTGTTTCTTCCGACCTCAGCTTTGTCATGTGTCTGTGTCTGTGATTTCAACAAGGCCCTTCCCTGATCTGCAACTTCATCACCGCTAATGGACGTAGAAAGCCTTAGAAGACAGGTTTAAAGATTAAGTGAAAACTACATGCAGAATTCTTTTGTGCACAGAGTACTCATTTGATTACTGTTTGTTGAATCAGTCTTACCACTTCAAATCCAACTGGCCTGCAAAGCACAATGGTTCTTTTTCCTTATTTTTTAATTTAAGAATCACTCCTTATGTTCCTAAGATGAATGTGTATTTTTGTGTCACTTTTAAACAATCAGTGTGTACACTCTTAGCCCACAGAACTGAGCCTAATTGCTGAATTTCTAAAAGGTAAGAAAGCTGTCCTCATTCTTTTTAATCCTTACTCCTAAATGATATACATTTCTCTGGCTTATAACTATTCTCCCCAGACAACAGGAGTGTAAATGACCAGAACGTAAAATATCCTGGTCGTCCAACTTCCTATTCTGTCAGGAGTCTAGAAATGCATGCTTTGAATGGAACAAATCCAGTAGTAGTAGTCACATGATCTATGATGCAAATCTTTGTGGTGAAGTGTTTTGTTTTGTTTTGTTTTTGAGTGAAGTTTTGAGAGAATTAGGGGATTTATAGTATAAAGTGTTAAAAATAATATCAAGGGACTCCTGGGTGGCTCAGTCGTTAAGCGTCTGCCTTCCACTCAGGTCATGATCTCAGAGTCCTGGGATCGAGCCCCGCATCGGGCTCCCTGCTCAGCGGGAAGCCTGCTTCTCCCACTCCTTCTCCACCTGCATGTGTTCCCTTTCTTGCTGTGTCTGTCTCTGTCTGTCAGATAAAGAAATAAAATCTTTTTAAAAAATAAAATAATTAAAAATAATATCAGTTTTGAGGGGAAAACAAGAGTGTGATGACTTCTCTCAGCCCAGCCCAGGCATGAGTTATGTGATCACACAATGTCTCTGAAAGTCTCCTAAATGCAATGTGTAGAAGACCTCCCCTGAAGTATTCACTCTAGGTTCTGAAATCAAAATGGAAAGTAATCCCGTAGTAATATAAAATACAGTATATATCTTATAATTTTAAGTGCATGTAATCCTACCAGTTCATTTTTTTGGAAGATCAGTTCCCTTGAACTAATTATGCAACACTTTAGTGCAGTGGGGATTGTAGTATCCTTTTTGTGATCTAAACAAGTTAGTACATCACTGGAAAGTTAACAATGTACTCCTTATTCTTAGGTCAAATTAAATTTTCTTTTTATGATGTGTGAAGAAACATTTATGATAAAATCATTAAAACTTCTAGATCCCTAGAGATTTGACTTGAGCACGTGTCTGCAGTTTGATGTGTAGAAATGGTTAATGGTTTTCTTGGAGGTGGGGAAGATTCAGAGCCCATTGTACGTGAACTATTTTGATCCACATCGAAGAGGAATGTTCTTGGTATGCACAGTCTGGACATTTGGGGATTACAGAGCTGGAAGCAGATTACAAGATGATGGATGTGGCAGGCATGTTAATTTTGCTTGGTCTTGCATCCTGACCTCGGGAGGGCCCTTCGTGCCGCTCTCCCGCAACGTGAACTTTGTTCCATAGATTCTTGGGCAGGGTGATTAATCAAGCAGACGTGAGGGTTTGACGTGTTCACACGGAATGTGGCAGGTGTGTGATGAAGGGGTCAGGGGCTGTGAACTTCTGCCCCAGCAGCCAGGGAGAGCTGCTGTCCTGCAGTCATGAGAAAGCCTCGCTCTTCTGTCGCTCTGCCCCCCCCCCTTTTTTTTAATGTTTCCAGGATGATTGAAGTAAGATATTTAAGGAGGTCCCCCAAGCTAAACGGAATGTTTGGATGGAGTCAGGGCACAGACAGGAGGGAAGGCAGTCTGGTCTTTGTTGTGTCTCGGCGGAATTTACTGCTGTGATGCCGTGGCCTGCAGAAAACCGCCCCCACCTTTGCCTCAGGTGAGAGCCAGAAATGGATCTCCCTGGACCTCTGTAGCCCCGAGGTGTGAGAGTGATGGCTTCGCCTCCATGCAGCCTAGACATACTTATAAACTCTGATTTGATTACATTAAGATGTGCTGGTATCATCAGACCTCCAAATAATGCACTTCTGTCCTTGTAGATAATCCAAGTCTGCAGCTGTTTTTCATCAAGGGCAATGTACAGAAGAGATGAAAGTGGGTTTCAAATACACATTTGATACGTACAAGTGCAACATTATCTGAGGTGATTTCTTGCAGTGTCCTTGGAACTACCCCCAGCCTTCCCCTGATTCTGTTTGCGTGCTGTTTCCCTGGTGTTGGGTTTGGAAAGCTTTCAAGGGGGACAGTGCTGTGCCTCTTGGCTTTTGGGGATTTTTTATGCTCCAGAGTGATCTCCCAGAGGGGCGCCTGGGTGGCTCAGTGGGTTAAGCCGCTGCCTTCAGCTCAGGCCATGATCCCAGGGTCCTGGGATCGAGACCCGCATGGCTCCCTGCTTGGCAGAGAGCCTGCTTCCTCCTCTCTCTCTGCCTGCCTCTCTGCCTACTTGTGATCTCTCCCTCTGTGAAATAAATAATAAAATCTTTTTTAAAAAAGAAAGAGTGATCTCCCAGAAAGTATATTCCTTAACTCAGAATCTGCTTTAGGATACTGTAATTTGGGAGGGTCTAGTGTGCTACTGACCCACCACCCCCATGTCCCTTTTAGTCTGCAGAGCGGGTTCAGCCCGCAAGGCCTTTAGTCGTGGAGTGGCAACTTCACCATCACTGTGCTTTGCTTGATGACTGAGTCATGGAAAAATCCACTCCAATCCTGCCTCTTCTTTTTCCCCTTTAACCCTTTCTCGAAAAACTGCCTGTGAGTGTCAGAATTTCTAGTTAAAATACAGAAGGTAAAAAATGGCTGGCCTTTTTCATATGTACTGCAGGTTTGATTGATCACACAGGTGTCACAGAGAAGCCAGGAGACTTTTAGAGCACAGAAATGGCACTGCCCAGAGTTTTTAAGACAGAGCTTCTATTTGGCGGCCTGGGAGTGCTGCTCAGCTTCAGGAAAGCCTCTGAAGATGGTAGCCTTGTAAGTGAACCTCACCACTTCCAGAGCCTTGATATTTTTTTTTTTTAAGATTTTACTTATTTATGAGAGAGAGAGAGAGAACACAAGCAGAGGTAAGGGGTGGAGGGAAGCAGACTTCCCACTGAGCAGGGAGCCCGATGCGGGGCTCAATCCCGGACCTCAGGATCATGACCGGAGCCACCCAGGCGCCCCCAAGAGCCTTGATTTTGAAAATGAATGTAAATGGAAGTTTTGTTTATTCCAGGTTGGGAGGAGTCAGAGGCTTGGTGTTAAGGTATTCTTTTTTTTTTTTTTAATTTTTTAAAAATTTTTTAAAGATTTTATTTATTTATTTGACAGAGAGAAAACAAGACAGGGAACACAAGCAGGGGGAGTGGGAGAGGGAGAAGCAGGCTTCCCGCTGAGCAGGGAGCTCAGTGCGGGGCTCCATTCCAGGACCCCAGGATCATGACCTGAGCCGAAGGCAGATGCTTAACGACTGAGCCACCCAGGTACCCCGGTTTTGAGGTATTCCAAACACACCATGCACACCTAAGAAAACGAATTCCATACAGCTAAACAAAGTAACCACGAGAATGTATCCTAACTACTTTGATTCTTTAAAAAAAGCTTAGTCTTTCTGCACAGTTGCTACACTCATAGACCCTTTAGGACTCTTTAAAACCCCTGTCCCTTGCAACATTCTGAAGAAAAAGTGGGGCACATAAAGCCAGAGCCATCTGTCCACAGGGTCCCTTAAAAATTGATCTGAGTGTAAAGAAGCAAGGTAGTGTAGTGCGTCCTGTCAAAATGTTAAATACGCCCTGAAAGAGGTAGACAGCATTCACTGAGGTTTACCAGGACAAAAGTTACCTGTGTATAAAAAGTTTTCTCTGCTCCAGTTGCTTCATCCGTGAAATCAGGTAATTACAGGACCCTCCCATGACTAGGTCAATATTAATGAGTTAATATTTATCGTGTGCTTACAACAGTGCCTAGATCAGAGACAAAATAAAATCTCTTCATTTCACATCTAACTGTATATGAAGAACTTTTGCAGGGCCATCCTGCCTTCAGGACTACTTCTGTGGCCTTTTATAAAATTTATAAATTCCATTTGCATATGCAAAGGACTCGAAGATATGCAGGCACATTCTTTTTGCTGACATGAGTTGTTCTCTCTTCCAATGAATTCCTTTCCCAGATTTTTACTTGGGAGGAAAAAAGCATTAAGCATATGAATATGGAAACTTTATATGTTTTATGTAAATGCATACTTTTTACCCCTTATTCTATACATTAAACTGTTGTAGAGTTGACAAATTTAGGCAATTTTGTTTAATATATCCATTTGCATACCAGTTTCCATGTGGCTCCTTTAGCATAAGCTATAAATTTTACAATTTTAGAGTTATTTTAGGGGCATGCTTTTCTCTGGCTGATCAATATAGTCCCATGTAGAAATTTAAATGTGAATCTTTCTTGACATCCATGTAGCCAGACAGAATTTTATCAATATTCAGTTTTATAATGGCATATATACATAAGCTTGGTTCTTGTTACTTTGAGATTTTTAAGGATAAATTAAGACAGAGAATTCTTTATGAAAGACTCCAACACATACATATTTAGATCTCAGCCATTTAACATTTTCCCTTCATTTTTGTTTAACCCAAACCAAAATATTCTATTTCTGCACTGTAAATCAGGCAGCCAGCCTTGGCTCTGGGGAGAGCCCTCTCATTTGACCAGTACTGTGACCATCAATGGCTTGGCTGATGTTATTAATTTCGTTTCATTCGTGACCTTAGACTTTCTATCATGGAAATCACCCTGAAATGTAAGGCTTCCAGCCCTCCCCTCATATAATCTGGCAAGGTTTTTCCCTTCCTAAGGGCAAGAAAGAGGAGAGATTACTCAGGGTTGTGTTGTTTGTTTTTTTAAGATTTTATTTATTTATTTGACAGAGACACAGTGAGAGAGGGAACACAAGCAGGGGGAGTGGGAGAGGGAGAAGCAGGCTTGCCGCTGAGCAGGGAGCCCGATGTGGAGGGAGGGGGGAGGACCCTGGGATCATGACCCAAGCAGACACCCTAAGGATTGAGCCACCCAGGCGCCCCCCCTTTTTTTAAACACTGAAAATCCTCATTTTGATAACTTCCTTTCAAACACTGAGAGATCCAAACATTTAACAAATCAGCTCCTATAAAAGTTTTCTAGTAAGAGGACTTCAACTATTTCCTGTTATGGAATCTGCCCTCTCGTTGAACACATGAGTATTTTTACTTTCCATATCCTGCTGATGGGAATGGCAATTGGAACAACTACTTTGAAAAAGGGTTTGGCCCAGCCGTTCTACTCCAAGGTACTCACCTAACGGGAGTGTACACAAAAGTTCACCAAAGACTAGAATGTGCACAGCAGCATGGAGTGTAATAGCCCAGATTGGAAACTATCCACATGTCCCTGGAAAGCAGAATGCATAAGACACTTGTCAGCCAGAGTCACAGCATGGACTGCCACGCAGTACTGAGAATGAACACGTTTAAACTACGTGCTACAGCGTGGATGAATCACACAGACTTAACACCCAGCACCGGGGGCAGCTCATGGGATTCCATAGTAAGTGTGCAAAGAGGCAAAACCAACCCACAGGTTGGGGTAATGCTTCTAGGAGAGCAGTGGTTGGATGGGGTCCCAACCCCAGGTGCTGCTAATGTGTTGTTTCTTTCTTTTTTTTTTTTTTTTAAGATTTTATTTATTTATTTGACACAGGGAGAGAGAGATCACAAGTAGGCAGAGAGGCAGGCAGAGAGAGAGGAGGAAGCAGGCTCCCTGCTGAGCAGAGAGCCCAATATGGGCCTCGATCCCAGGACCCTGAGATCATGACCTGAGCCGAAGGCAGCGGCTTTAACCCACTGAGCCACCCAGGTGCCCTAACATGTTGTTTCTTGATCTAGAAGCCAGTTACATGAGTGTGGCCTATTTATGAAAAAACGTGGACCCATATCCATAGGATATATTAACTTTACTGTGTATATATTATACCTGCTTGAAAAGTTGTTTTGTTTTTTTTTGTTTTGTTTTGTTTTTCTTTACAAAAAATACTTTCACTTTATTGAACTGGTTATTACCATTTGCAGGAGGGGCNTTTTGTTTGTTTTTTTTTCTTTACAAAAAATACTTTCACTTTATTGAACTGGTTATTACCATTTGCAGGAGGGGCCTTCTTCGGGGCTCTGCAGAGCCCATGGAGACGCAGCTGGATGGGTCCCCGAGAAAGGCACCCTTCTGGCCCCTCTCTGTTCTCTCCTAAGAGCAGCTTCAAGAACCCCTCTACTCACCATGCTGCTTCGCACTTCCTCACCTCTCCTCTTGCTGCTCTGGCCCCAGAGGCCTTCCGTGCCCAGGTTTGCACGTGCCTTTCAGATTCTCTCTGACCCACCCAGTGAGTGCCCTGCTCTTTATCCCTTCGCCCCTGGGCATTTCCACCCATAAGCCTTCCTCAGTCTCCCCAACTTGTGCCTGAGCTCTGAATAAAGGGACCTCTTTTTTGTTCTTTGAATCCCTAGCCCCCAATACTGGCACATGGGAAAGCTCATGTGACAGTTGCATGCATTCCTTTGACTGGATACCCCCAAACGTGAGATAATCCTCTCATTAGCTGGCACTACTACTCACTGGCAAGGTGATCGCAAGACAGCAGAAGGAAGTCTTATTAAAAGGAGTAAGCATTTTGTGTTTCGCAGCATGCAATTTTGAGTAACCTCAGGACCCACCATCTCAGTGTCTGCAGGAAGCCTGGTGCTGTCTCCTCCCGTCACCATTCCATACATACATACCACTCTCTAGTTCTGGGTCCTGCTTCCCCTCTCTGCGTTCACCCTGCCTTGCCGAGGTGCACAAAGCTCGCCAGCAGTCTGGAAGGGTGGAGCTTGGATGCATGTGCTCCAGAGTGAGACAGACGTGGGTTCAGGTTACTCATCCACTCTGCCCTAATGAGAGGCTTCCTAGAAGGTTCTGGAAGGCATCTCTTTTTCAGCCTTGTCCCCTCCTGTTACAGCTGAATCCCTCTGTGACTCAGAGATTCTCACCGGGATGGGGCGGTTGTGTCTGTTCACAGTAAGTGCTTCCTTCTGCCCCCTTGCGGCTAGTTTCTGCCCAGGGCTAGAGACCAAAGCAGCCAGACGGCGTCTGATCCTTCTTCCTCATCTCTGGTGTCCTGCTGGCACAGCAGGTCACTCTAGCATCGTTTCCCTCGATGAGCTGTCCGTCTTGTCCCTGGCCCAACGTGACCATGTCTGGAAGTTTATTATCATTAGCTATACAGACACTAAGTGGCAAGGATAGGTCCTACCCTCTTTCTAGCAAACCTGCACTCTCCAGACTCCTTAAAAGACTCCCAGCAGCCTGTCCTTGGTTTTGTCGGGGCAGTGGTTACCAAGCTTTCTTTCCAGGGGCCATGTGTGGCCACACATGATCTCCAGTGTACCGCCATACCCTCCCGTCAGTTAGGAGCATTCTGTTGTGCTTCCTTGTGGGAACGTCTCAAAGTTTAGGATAAAAATGGAGGTAAAAAGATTGGTCCTTTTTTTTTTTTTTTAAACATAGAACAGGCCAGCACACTAAATTGGATTTTAGTATAAAATACATTTCTGGGTTTCTAGTCAGCAAGCTTATTAAGTAGAGAAGAGACATGACATTGTTTGGATATTCTTAGGAATGTGAAATACCATGAGGTTTTAAATGGTATAATTGCAACCGTACACATGTGGTTTTATAGGAAGGTATCTATCAAATTATAAAAAGTTAACTAAGTCCAAAACACAGTAGAATGTGTCTGAGATTGTTTTTACGTGCCATGGACCTGAGTTTTAACTTTTTAAAAAATTGGAACTTATGTTGTATTATTTTACAGAGTTTAATTACCAAATATAGTGGTGTAAAGCAGGTCAGAATGTTTTGTATTTGTTTTTCCAGCAAATACTTACTTGGAGTCTTTACTGTGTTAAGTGCTATGCGAGGCCCTGGCGTATGGCTAAGGTTTAAAAATAATGAACATACTTAAGTGAGGCTGGTATTATCTGCAGCATGATACAGATGTTCTAGCATACGTATGCCCCAATATCGTCATCATAGAGAACAAGTGAAAATATAGCCAGCACATCAGAAGAACAATGAATGTTTAGGAGAGTGTCCAGAATTTTTATTTTGTAGGGATCTTAATGTGTTCTTGCTCCCCTGTCTCAGATTTTTATCCCGTTCAGGTCCACATTTTTCATAGGCCAGCATCCCTATGAAATGTGCTGTGGAAAGGACAGTAGTCTTGTATACCTATTTATGATCTGCCCAGATATGAGCAGTCGAGGAAAGCATTCCAAAATCACCTAAGAATATTTTAAGTGTGGAGTCAAGATATCATTGGACTTTATTGCTGAGAGGAACCTAACAAGTTCTTACACCACATTTTACAGTTTTTGCCTTTTGGTATGTTGCTTACATTGAATTCAAAGTAAAATCACTTTTGAGGCTCAAGATCCCAGAGCACTGACATGAGTGATGCTTCTGGTGGGACAGGCCAGCTCTAACGAGGTAACACTAACGAGTCCTGTTACCTGAATGCTGCACGGCCTCTGAGAATTTGTTTCTGAGTTGCCTTGTTGTGGTCCACTCTGCTTCTGAGAATAGAATGTCTCTGTGCCAGGCTGTTGGGAAGCGGTGGGCTTCAGCATCCCCTGAATTCGAGTCTGGTTGGTCCTTCCCAATGACGTTAGCTTTCCCTCAAATTATTGGAATAACAAGGGGCAGTGAAGCTCCTCTCAACAATTTTCTAAAACCTACTTTAAAAACTGGGTTCTCATGTTGGGACTACATCAAAATAAACTGCACAGTGAAGGAAACAATCAGCAAAAAAGGCACACTACAGAATGGGAGAAGATACTTGCAAATGACGTAGTCAATAAAGGGTTAGTATCCAAAATATATAAAGAACTTCCACAACTCAACACCCAAAAAACAAATAATCCAATTTAAAAATGGGCGGAAGACATGAACAGACATTTTCTCCAAAGAAGAGCTACAGGTCACCAACAGACAAATGGAAAGATGTTCAACATCACTCATCATCAGGGAAATGCAAATCAAAACTACAATGAAATGTCACCTCACACCGTCAGAATGTCTAAAATCAACAACACAAGAAACAACAAGTGTTGGCGAGGATGTAGAGAAAAAGGAACATCCTCTTCCACTGTTGGTGGGAATGCTGACTGGGCAGCTACTATGGAAAATAGTATGGAAGTTCCTTAAAAAGTTAAAAATAGAAATACCCTATGATCCAATAATTTCACTACTGAGTATTTATCCAAAGAATACAAGAACACTAATTTAGAGGAATCCATTCACCTCTGTTTGTAGCAGCACTATTTATAATAGCCAAGTTATGGAAGCAGCCCAAGTGTCCATCGATAGATGAACGGATAAAAAAGATGTGATACACATACACACATGAATATTATTGAGCCATAAAAAAGAATGAAATCTTGCCATTTTCAGTGACATGGATGAAGCTAGAAAGTATTATGGTAAGAATTGAAACAAATGAACAAAGGAAAAAGAGAAACAAAGAAACAGACACTTCACTATAGAGAATAAACTGATGGTTACCAGAGGGGAAGTGGGTAGGGGGATTAAGGAGTGCACTTATGGTGAGCACTGAGTAATGTGTAGAATTGTTGAATCACTGTATTGTGCACCTGAAACTAGTATAACACTGTAAGTTAATAATTCTGGAATTAAAACAAAAACTTTATTAAAAATGAGTAAAAATAAAAAATAACGATTTTTAGTTTAGTTTTTTTTTCAAAAAATCCATGTTCAATAGTAGGAATAGTTATACAGGTAAGTTAAAAAGAAAACTGTCATAACATTTTATATTTAGATGACTGAGCATAGGTACTTATACAAATGTGTTCATAGAAGACCATGTGATTGGGGCACCTGGGTGGGTCAGTGGGTTAAAGCCTCTGCTTTCGGCTCAGGTCATGATCTCAGGGTCCTGGGATCGAGCCCCATATCGGGCTCACTGCTCAGCGGAGAGCCTGCTTCCCCCCCCCCCGCCCCTCTGCCTGCCTCTCTGCCTATTTGTGATCTCTCTCTCAAATAAATAAATAAAATCTTGAAAAAAAAAAAAAAGACCATGTGATGGACTGTTTATGCTCCTGTCCTCCCAAAAGCTTATGGTGAAGCCCCCCCCCCCCCGGAGTGCTAAATTTGGAGATGGGACCTTTACAGAAGAAATTAAGATTAAAGGAGATCATCATAAGAGTAGGTCCTTCATCAGGTAGGATACATGTCCTGAGAAGAAGAGATTCTAGAGATCTCGGGATCTCTCCTCAGAGAGCAAGAGGAAAGCCGGCATGAGGTCTGCCAGCCAGGCAGCGAATCCACTGGCACCTTGATCTTGGACTTCCCAACCTCCAGAACTGGGAGACAGAGTGTTCACACCCCAGCCTTTGGTATTTCAATATAACAGCCCACCTAACTAAGCCGAAATACGGAAACTTCCATGAGCACCGCAGGAGAAGACACACAAAAGCACAGAAGTATGTTTTCCTCTGAAAACCTACAGGTATGTGTCCCATTGCGTTATAGCATCTCAATTTTCATGAATCAACCACCTGTTTGCTCTACTGTACTTAGTTCTTGAGTTGTTTTTTTTATTAACACAAGTTATTCCCATCGGGTCTGACAAATACAAAAATAGTGAGTATTGAAGTTGCTGGTAAGAAGGGAACCTACGATTAGGATATGGATGGTCAATTTTAAAAATAGTAAATACAGGGGCACCTGGATGGGTCAGTCGTTAAGCCTCTGTCTTCAGCTCAGGTCATGATCCAGGGTCCTGGGATTGAGCCCCACATCGGGCTCCCTGCTCAGTGGGAAGCCTGCTTCTCCCTCTCCCACTCCCCCTGCTTGTGTTCCCTCTCTTACTGTGTCTCTCTCTGTCAAATAAATAAAATCTTTAAAAAAAATAGTAAATACATGTCCTAGGTACACATGGAATACAGGCGAATTCTATGGTGGGCGTAATCATGACAGAAAATATGTCCTGCGTTATGTGAAATGTCCTGTGGCCGTTAGAGAAGAAGGTAGAGAAATCTAAGGGTGTGCCGTCGGGATCAGTGAAGGATGAATATTACAGGATTGCTTCAGAGCCAAGACACTTTTTCTTTTTTTCTTCCACTTTTTGACGTCTCTGACGCTGGGGTATTTTACAGCCGATGGGTGCTGTCCGCCAAGTGTCAGGCGTGGTGAGGATGTCCTCTCCTGGGCGTGTGCAGACATCAGAGAGCAGCCCCAGACTTGCAGCGTGGACGTCTAGCAGCTTAGAAGGAAACCCTGCAGACCACCCTGCAGAGGCCCAAGCGCTCTTGAGCGTCCTTGGATTCACCTGGTTGTGCAGACGGGCTTGGAGGTGTGAATCTGACTTGTTGAGCCACGTTCCCCAAGTGGGAGTTAGAAGTAAGCCGGCGCGAGATAACTGCAGAGCTGACTTAAGAACTTTGCACCCCTGGTTCTGAGGCCTGTAAGGTCTTCAGTGGATTATGTAAGAAATGCTGCCTCACCAGCGCTCCAAGGAAACACAGGCCGCTAGTGTGTGGAAAATCACGAACGTTCGTGACACAGCGTTGAAAACCGATGAGCAATTGGAGTCTAAACGTGAAAACGTTTTTGGAAAACCTTAGCCGATGTACTTCACCTATACATTCTTCTTAAATATTCCCCGGAGTGATATATGAAAATTTATTTAAGTCCAAAGGAGCTCTTTCAAAGAGAATTAAATAAAAATTCGAAGTGGCAAGAAAGTACTGTACGTAGTGTAATTGGCGGGTTCTCCCCCTTTCTTAGGGGTAAGAAAATAACAGCCCCTCTAATAAAGGGCATTTTAGAATTGATGAAACACAGTAGCCTGTTGTTATAGTGGGAGACAGCAAGCAGTTTCAAACCCAGAAAGCCTCTGCGTGTAAAGGGGCTCCAGGTGTCACAGGAACTCGGGATTTAAGGCCCCTCTGAGTCAACTTGTCCTCACAGGGAGAGGTGAGGTGGCCCGTGCAGAGAGCAAGCTGCTCAGGACTCCCTGGCTGCTTTGCAGGCATCTGCCTCAGATGCCTGCCAGACCTGCCTGCAGGTCTTCCCTTACCACTGCCCAGACCAGTGTGTACCAGCAGAAAGGGGGAGGGTACCTGGTTCAAGCACCATCAAAGGGCCACTCCGCCTCCTGGTATGGGGGCCAAGTACCTGGGACGCTACACACTGACCCCTCTTGGTCACTTGAGTCTGGGAAGAAATATACTTAGAAAAGGCCTTTGAGGGTCTACCTAGGTGGCTCAGTTGTTGGGGTCTGCCTTGGGCTCAGGTCATGATCCCAGGGCCCTGGGATTGAGCCCTGCGTCGGGCTCCTTGCTCAGTGGGAAGCCTGCTTCTCCCTCTCCTACTCCCCCTGCTTGTGTTCCCTCTCTCGCTGTCTCTCTCTGTCAAATAAATAGGTAAAATCTTAAAAAAAAGAGAGAGAAAAGGAAAAAAAAGAAAAGGCTTTTGGATCCTAACCTGTTTATTAATAATATATATGTGTGGCATTTACCTGTATTGCTATACATACATTCACTTGAACATACACCTATGTCTTACATGGATCTGTGTATGTATGTCCCCACTTACATAAGCTCACACACACACACACACACTCTCTCTCTCTCTCTAACTCTCTCTCTCTCTCTCTCTCTAACTCTCTAACTGACATACATTGTTTGATAACCTGCTTTTTGCAAATACATCCACTCTTTCCATGTCATCATGTATTCTCTGTAAGAGTGTCAGAATAGATGATACCATAGAATTCCTTTGTATGGATTTTTGCTCATTTATTTTATCCCTCGTATTATTAAAGGATTTCTTCTAGCTACTTCAGGAACATCCTTACGGCCAAGCTGTGTGCAGTCTGTAATTTTTTGTTAACTGGATCCTCATGGGTACCCTTTGACGATTCAGACTTTGCACGATCCAGGAGCAACAGGACCACAGGCTTGTTGTCCACTTTTTGTTTTTTTTGTACATGCGTGCGCAGATTAAAGGGTTGGAATGGGTGTTACAGACATGGTATTAAGCTCAGGCTCTGAAACCACACAGCCCTGGCTGATCACCTTGGGCGAGGTGTCTCAAGTTCTCTGGGTCTTAATTTTCTCATCTGTAACTTGAGTCTATGGCATGTGCTTTGTGGGGTTGTTGATGTAGTGACAAGCATATCGAGTGGCTGGTATTTGGTAGCCCCTAAGTCAGTGTTCGAACAGCTTAGGGGGTAGAGTAGGGAGAAAAATGTCATGTTGTTGGGGTCCCGCCATTCTAAGGGATGATAAATGGCGCATAGTACATGCTGCTGTTCATTGACGATTTATGCCTCTGCTCCTTCGGTCCACACGGCTGGCTTCCTGGGTGTGTGACTTGTGCGGCTACACAGGACCCTGTGCATGATTCAGTGCTCTGCTCTTGCCGTCTAGAAATCCTCAATCGTGAACAGGGGCTCCATATTTTCATTTCACATTGGGCCCTGCAGGTTTTGTAGCCAGTTCCCCCGGAAGGATGTTGGCAGTGTGATATGAGAGCTCACAAAGTCCATGTCCTAGTTAGGATGTTATAGGGCTCAGTCACCAGTAGATGGATATTGTCATTTTTTTAAGAGTAGAGACAACTATGTAAGTGCATTCATTTAATTATTAAACATGTGAGATAAATACATAGTTGATTTAGGAGAGAGTAAGAAACTGAGGCTCCAGAAACTTAATCACCAACTAATAATAATAACTACTAAATGCAGAACTTGGATTCAAACCCAAGTCTATGTTGCCCAAAACCCAAACCACTGACCTGCCCTATGAAGTATAAGTTTCCTCCCTCCCTCCCTCCCTTCCTTCCTTCCTTCCTTCCCAAGGAACCTCTCTGTCAAACTCAGTGTTTAAGTGTTCTTGATATTCAGCAGCAGCCCAGCCCTCATCCCCAGCAGAGGTTTCAGAGCCCCTCAGAGATGATGTAGAACTCCTGCCAGATCTGGAAACTTTGGGGGCTCCAGCAGACAGTAAAGACCGTTCCTCTTCTCAGTACTGTCCTGCCACATCTCCAAGCCTGCTCAGAATTCCATTATCCGGCCCAGACTAGCCAACCTGGTGACAATTCCGCTTGCTGCCTTTGATTCCTGATAGGCTTAGCATTGGATGACCAATGTCCAGCTGAACCTCCAAACCGCCATGAGAATCAGCAGGCCTGCCTGCCTGTGTCAGGTCTTGGGGAAGAGGCTGCGGGAGATGCCTACTGCCAGTAGACTGAGGACATGGCCATCTGTCCTGTGGCAGGGATCCCTTGCTTGCCTACAGTGCCAGGTCATGATTTGCTCTGCCCACTCTTCCCTGCCAGAGGAGAGGGAGGACGGGAAGGAGGGCGGGAGAGAAAGGATCCATTCCACTACACTGCTAATAAGCAGACGTACAGCATGGTGGGGGCAAGCTTCAGTGCGAGTTTGCTTATGGTGTGCGGCCTTCGAGCTGGGAAGTTAATGCTGGAGCATTTCATCTCTCGGAGGGCTGGATTTGAATGTCGAACGTGACAATGAGACTGTTTGTTGTTTCGAAGCAATTCCCTAAGTGGCTGTTTGCTCAAGACTTTTGTAGTGTGAACAGAGGTTTGGGGGAGGGGAAGAAGCCATCTGCTCTGCAATAGTCTTCCAATTACATGATCAAATTACTGCAGAGCAAAATGGAAGGAGTCCAACAGAAAGTTCCCGTCTGGTGTGTCCAGCCCCAACCTGCTCTCTTGGGCCATTTTGTCCATGTGGAGATTCACATGCCGGTTTCAAAGGCAAGGCTGTGATGGCCAAGAGTGTGAGTAGGCGAGTGGAGAGAGCCAAGGAGGAGAGGCAGGGTGAGCTTTCTGGCTGCATCGACATGCCGTTTAGGAAAATGAAACAGTCTTGGATTTGAATTAAAACATGAACTTCTGCAGCAACTCAGTTCCTTTTTCTTTTGACTTTAGTGATCCATGTCTCTGATTACAATTAATTTATCACATGAAATGAAATAGGTACATCCTTTTGTAAATTTAGTTGGTGATTTTGATTTGCTGATAACTCTGTAGCTTTGTAAATCTCTTTCTTTCCCTTAAAATAGGAGAACAATTTTCTTGTTTTTGAAATACGGACTGTCTTGATTTGCAAAACATTTTTGAGTCTTATTTTTTCTTCTAAATATGTGTGTGTGTGGTTTTTTTTCCCCTTTCTTTTGCTATTAGGCATTCATGCAGCCTCACTTGCTGGGAAATGAGTTCACACATTTGGAGTTTCCAAGGAGAGTACAGAGAAAGGAACTTGGAAAGAAGATGCTCTACAGGGACTTTAATATGACAGGCTGGTAAGAACACGCCTCCCTCTGCCTCGGCACCGTGACAGTACGTGTGAGGGAAGCGCCACCACCGTCAAAGCCATTTACGCGGCTTGGAGCAGGTAGTGCAGCCAGAGACCTGGCTGGTGGCGAAGGAATAGAGGCTGTGCCCACCTCTGCCGGCGGTGCCTGGCTCCACTCCTCAGACCACGGGGCTGGTTTGCCTCGGGGCAGTTCTCAGGCCTTCCCTGGGGACACGAGACCCCACGAAGCTGACATAATTCCTCCCTCCAAATGAGCAAACATTTTTGAGGCTTTTAAAACACCTTTAAGTCGGTTTTTAGGTCAGCAGCTCCAAAAAATGGGCTAACAGCCTATTGAGCCGGACTAGTGTGCATGTGAATCCTAACTCTGATCTTTCTAAATAGGCGAAGTTGGATAAACTGCTTAACCCCTGGGAGCCTACTTTTCCAAGAATAAAGTGGAAAGTATTTGCTCTTGAGGGGTTGTTGTCAGGAGTAGAGGTAATGAACCATCTTCGATATTTTCTCACATTCACATCAAGATAAGAATCTTGCCCGGGGATTGTGTCCCCCCCACCCCCACAGCACCCCTGTGGAAGCTCCACGCTCTTCTCTGTAGTGGACCCGTGGCTTACACGGACTAAGACCTCCTGTTTCTTCCACACGAAAAATAGATACGGTGTAAAGTGCATCTGCGTCATAGGGCTGTTGTGAGGACTAGCTGAGAGCGTGCGGGGCCTGGCACATGGAACTGTGGGGGAAGGTTAGCCATTTGCCCTGAAGTACTGAGCCCTCATCCTCCTTCCAGTCTGGAGGAAAGCAGGAGGATGAGACAGTGGACCCTTTCCTTCACATATCTCCAGCCTCAGTGTAAAAGTAGTTTCCATTGTCTCTTCTTCATTGACCAAAATAGCCCCAACAGATGGTCACAGCCCAAATTCTCATGGTGGTGACTTCTAGGCTGGGAATGTACTCCTAGGGAACTGTTGAGCAGCCTAGGGGAGATAGGGGGCTGATCTGAGGCACTTTCAGTTGTCCTTTACCATCTAAAAGAGAAGATTTTCACCACTATCCTCTCTTCTTCTAGTGCAGGGTCAGCAAACTATGGCCCCAAAGCCAAATTCCACCCATAGCCCCTTTCTGTAAGTAATTGTTTTTTGTACAACCACATTCATTTGTATACATTTGATCTTTGGCTACCCTCACTCTATAAGATGGTTGAGTAGTTAGAAGAGACTGTATGACCCACAAAGCATAAAATATTTACCCCTGTTCTAAAACATGAATGGAATTGGGCAGAAAGGGTTCACCCTATTTGTAGCTTTGAGGGTCTGGAGTTTTGGTGCCCCAGAATCATTACCCTTACCCAGCTGGGTTGTCTTTGTAAATTCATTTGTATTGAATCAGGAAAATCAGCACTTGTCACAGAGAAATTTAAGGTGAGGGCTACTTTAGTTGGAAAAGCATGGTGGGGTTTGGTCTAGGTTTTGCAGAGTTTAGAACGATGAAAGGAATGATGTCCTAGGTCAGGAATCCCCATGATTGCAAACACATAAACAAAAAAAGTGGATCTGCAAGACGGTGAGAAAGATGGCCAAAAAGAGAGCATCTATGGGAAATCAACTGAGTTGGTATCAAGGGAACCAAGGGGATAAGGGAAGGCAGTCAGAGAAAGACATTTCCTGTGGGAGGCTGCGGGTTGTGCTGGTGTGTTTCTTTCTTTTTTTTTTTTTTTTTAAAGATTTTATTTATTTATTTGACACAGAGAGAGAGAGATTATAAGTAGGCAGAGAGGCAGGCAGAGAGAGAGGAGAGAGGAGGAAGCAGGCTCACCGCTGAGCAGAGAGCCCGATGTGGGCCTCGATCCCAGGACCCTGAGATCATGACCTGAGCCGAAGGCAGAGGCTTTAACCCACTGAGCCACCCAGGCGCCCATGCTGGTGTGTTTCTGAAGCGAATGAATGATGAAAGCAATGTTCTGAGAAGGCAGTCCTATGGCGTTTGAAGGAGAATGATGAGAGAAAGCAGATTTAGGTAGCCAGAAGAAAACCAGCATAGAAATATGTATGTGAAGGGGCACCTGGGTGGCTCAGTCGGTTAAGCATCTGACTCTTGATTTCAGCTCAGGTTGTGATCTCAGGGTCCTGGGATCAAGCCTCACGTGGGGCTGTGTGCTCAGCGGGGATTCTGCTGCTCTCCCTCTGCCCCTCCCCCCGCTCACATGTGCTCACTCTCTCATGAGATCATGCATGACCTGAGCCCAAGGCAGGGGCTTAACCGACTCAGGGACCCAGGTGCCCTAAATAGATAAATCTTGAATGAATGAATGAATGAATGAATGGATGGATGAATGAATGAAAAAAGAAAGAAAGAAGGAAGAGAGAGAGAAAGAAAAGGAAGGAAGGAAAAAAGAAAGAAAGGAAAGAAAGGAAGAAAGAAAGAAAGAAAGAAAAAAAGAAAGAGAAAGAAAGAAAAAAAAAGAGACGGGAAGGAAAGAAGGAAGGAAGGAAGGAGTATGTGCAGTCTCTGGGGCCAAATAGAGGGATGGAAGCAGAAAATGGAGAAGGAAGGAAATGAACAAAAACCTAGATGATTTAGTCCAGAGATAAACGTAAGGGGTAAGTCATTAATTACTCCAATTACCTGTTCAAATAGGTCTCTTCAGCTATCCTGTAATCCCCCAGGAGGGGGACAGTGCCTCCCGCAGTACCTGACACCCCGTGAATGACCGGGGATTATTTATTGGAAGAAAGGAAGGAAAGGGTGTGATTGACTGCAGTTGAGGGGGCGGCCGTTGTGGATGGCGGATGGGAAGGGTGGGAATACGGACCACGCTTTCATCTGAGATAAGCTTGAGGCAAGGCTGTCTGTGTGTTCTTTCTATGCCAGAAGGCCAACCAGATTTATGTAGTCAGAACACACTTGGTAAACAAATGGCTAAAGATTACCCCCCTTTTATAATTTTTAAAATGTAGGTAAGTTCAGGGACTAAATTGCATCCAACTTTATTCACATACACTCAAGTCTCTTTCTCTCTTACACACACACACACAGTGTGTTAGCATGATCCTAAGAAAATAAGCAGTCCATAAATAAGCTGTATTTAATGTATGGAACTCCACAGACGGTACCAAGTAATTGAGGAGCCAAGCCTGAGAATGGCTTCAGTCAGACATGATTTGCTGATTTGTTTAAGCATGGTTCCCCACGCGCTATTGACTCCAGCTTTGGCTTCTGAGCAGAGATTTTTGTATATCTTTGTGTATTTCCTACCTGTTCTTTTGACCTGAAATGGACACTTAAGAAGAAGGAGAGCTCTTTGTTTCTTTGTTGAAATCAGTGGGGATGTTTAGAACCAAGTTAGACCATTGCCCTCCTAAACTCCCTTCCTCAACCTTAACGAATTCCTTTTTTAATGTTTTCACCTCTCATGAGAAACCTCAGATCTAGCGGTTATCTTTTAGACTTAAAAACATGGGGGTGGGGGAAGGCTCACATTTTGCTCCCTTTCTGAGCTGTCTATAGAAAGAGAAAGCTGGCAGATTAATTCTATAGAAAGGGAGATGAAGGTCTGTGGCTCTTTGCCCACAAGCACCTTAAATTACTACCAAGTGGTTGGAATTGGTTGAAGGTGGTCTCGTGAGTACTTGGTATGTGTCATGCTCGAGGACACAGGTCCTTGCCATGTCCCTTTATCTTTTTGGGCATCAGATTAGCCTTGGCCTATGAACTTGTTTTTCTGAAGCCCTTCTACAAATCAAGGGTTCACGTAGTTCAGAGCCCTTTAACCCTTGTAGTAAGTTGTGGTGGACATGTTTATCCCCCTCCAGGGTCCCCCACAAATCATGATAGCAGTGGGTCTACCTGGCAGTTACGGGAAGAGCTAAGGGCCAGACACTGCAATGAGAGCTTCAGGTCATTCCTCATCGTTCACAGTCCTGTGAACTAGGTATGTTTCACAGATGCGGATACTGAGGCAGAGAGGCTAAGTTTTAGGGTTACATAGCAACTAAGATGAGAGAAGCTGGGATGTGAAGCCAGCAGCGTTACTTGAGGGAACACACCGTGTCCTGTGCCAACTGCCCGATGCTGAGGGACTCCTCCTTGTTCCCATTTTGCAATTGAGCAGATGGAGAGACTCTGAGGGATTAGGTGATCTGCTCAGCTTCTGCCAATGCGAAAGTGTCAGAACAGGGCCTAGATCCCAGGTCTCTGACTCCTAGAGCCCTTTCTGATAAAATGCAACAGTCCTTTTTTCTTCAGGGTGAGATTAGACCGAATTACTCTGTTTGGAGCTGTGATGTAAAGTTAAGCAGGGGGACCCCTATCCACCAGGATTAGTATCTCCCTGACAGTCCTTTAAGGAAGAGGAAGGGATGAATGAAGCATTCCAGGAGCTACTGAGGCGCTAAATTTTCTAGTTCCTGGTCCACCCTCCTGTATTGCCAGCCACATCAAACCGTGAGGCTCCACGCCTGTCCCTAAGAGTCTGTGTGTGATTTGGGGGTGCTCTTGGTGGGGAAGAGCCCCCGAGAACCAGGTCTCCCATGCTGAGGACAGTTGCCTGCTCTCGTTCGGGGCGCCATGACAGCTCTCTGTGGCGCGTCTGCAGCAGAGAGGAGGTGTGGGAGAGGCTGTCAGCTCTGGGGGGCCTTGTCTCATCATCAGGGATGAGTGTGTTGCCTCCTGACGGGGAGCTTTTCTCTCCCACCCTCACGCTTTCTCAGAGACTGTGGAGCAGCTTGGCAGGCCCAGAATGTGGAGAGGACAAAAGGTTATTGTCACCAGCACTTTCCTAATGAAACCGGTCTCTTCCTATCTCTCCTTCCCCCGCCTCAGATCGCTTGCCCAGTAGTTTGATTTACAGAAGCATTTTCTTCACAGTACCCCTGGGACCAGGTCGGTCCCTGATGTGGCCCAGTCCTCACCTTCCGTGCTTGGTGTCCTGGGTCCTGGTGCTGTAATCCCGGCCTCGCCGCGTTGCAAGCCGGCGCCCCTCCTCCCCAGCCCTTTGTGTGGAGCTGCTGTTGCGTGGTGTGCGCGCCGGCTGGCCGTGCGAGCGCAGTGGCCCGACCCGCAGCCCTCTGAGCCATCTCGGGCTGTCATTTGCTGGCAAGAGTCTCTGTTACTGAGTTGAAACAACAGTCTCTCACAGCTGCCTTTGTGGCACCGGGTCCCGGCTCTTGGGCCTGCTGGTGATTTCGCCTTCTCGTGTGGGTTCAGTGTTCGTCGTGCGCTGTGTCCAAGCACATGGGCAGGGGTGGGGGGGTGGGGGTGGGCGAGCAGGGGGCCCAGGAGGACGTTCGTGTGGGAGGGGGCTATAGCTGCACCCCTGGCGTCCAGCCAGGTTCTCCAGCAGCTGTTCCTCGCCTGATGGGATTTGTAGAGAGAGCGAGGGCCAAAGAGGAAGAGAAGTCCATCGTGTGAATGCAAGATTGCTTCCAGATGGTTCTGGTTATGAGTAAAGTACACCAGAATTCTTTCCTTAAGCAAAGCCTTTCAAACATTTATGACGGTCTTATTTCAGAGAACAGTCTGGACCCGTAACCTGAGACGGCCCGGCTTAGTTAGGACAGAGTTGACGGCTTTGGGAGATGGGCTCCATGGGTACCGGCCCTTGCTCTGCCAAGATTCTCGAGCCTTGGGCAAACCCTGGGCACCTAGGTCTCTCACTTGTAAAATGCTTCCTTTGCCCCTTGCTGCCACCCTCTGTGTCCAGTGGGGGATGGGCTTTGCTCTGCTTTTCAGAGCTTCTGGAAAAGACAAATTCCATTAGAAAGATTCCAGTGATGGTAACCTTTCATTCTGATCTCTTGCAGCCCTTAACTCTTTATGATTCCAATTTGATGACACATCAGGGTCATTTTCCCCTCCTGTATTTCCTTTAAAAGTATGAGCAAATCAGAGATTTTCCTACTGGGAGCGGAGCGGGGTCAACCACCATTTTCTCCTAAGTACTCACTACTTTTATTAAGGCAAAGAAAATATTTTTTTCCATTCTGAGTGCTCTCCAGCCCAGTAGCCACTAGCCACATGTGGCCATTTAAATTTATATTACTGAAAATTAAATAAAATTAAAAAATTTTTCCCAAGTCGCCCTAGCCACACCTCAATCGCTCCGTAGCTGGATGTGGCTGGTGGCCGGCGAATGGGGGAGTGCAGGTCAAGAGCGTTGCCATCATCCCAAACAGTGCTGCTGATGGCTCTGCTACCTAGGTAATGTAAGGGTATCGGTCTAGCTGGGGGGGCGGGACGGGGGTGGGGAGGACATGCAAGAAGCTGTCTGTTAACAGCCCAATGGCAAGGGATTTTTAAAAAAATGACAGCTGAATATAGATCCGGCGAGTGAGTGGACTGGCGTGGCTACATCTGTGGCTTCCAGCCCCCATTGCTGCTCGCCCCGAAAGAGGCTGGGGAGTGGGCTTCGCTCCACTTTTCAGATCTTCAGAGGCCTCAGTCGCTGTGTTTAGGGACAGCTCATCTCCAGTGGTCACTCCTTGGCAAGCCTGCTGGCGAGCCTGAAGCCTGAAGAAGACCCATTGCCCTTGCCCCAGTCAGTAGCCTGTCTCCCTCACCCACTGCCTACTGGACTGGTGCCAGCCATTGGCACTTTGGTGCCTCTTGCTTTTCCTTCTGCTTTTGAGGGGAGTATTTCAGACCTTGAGGGTCTGATTTAAAAAGCAGCTTCACTTCCAACCCTTCCCATTCTGTTTGGGGTGAACTCTGTTCTCCATCTGCAGCCTGGAACCCAGCTTGGGGATGAGAGCCACAGCCCCACAGCATTGGGCTTCTTACCAATAATCCAAGCATTTTCTGGAAAGAAACTCACTGGAGGCAGCCCCAAGCGTGGTCTGGAGCTACTGGGTCGAGTTTTACAAATATTGTAGATGGGGCTTCTATCTTCTTCTTTACTGCTCTTTTCAGTGCCCTCTGACAGCACATTCAGGCAGGCTGACAGGGAAGTGGATAAGCAGATTGAGAAATGCCACAGAATGCTTTATGAAGCCAACTCCAGAGCTGTACCCGCATATAATATAAATTGATTTATTGAATCAAGCACAGAAGCCCTGTTACAGAAACCCCAGGCTTTATCCTCTGGAGGACCACCTATTAAAGCAGCCCCCAACTGACACTCCTCATTAGCTTTTCCACTGATCCCCCAGGCAGTTTTTAAAGGGACAGTGTCCCTCTTTTGGGCCTGAATTTATATGTTGGCCATGCCTGTGGGTCTAATTAGCTTAGCATTATTAATCTTACTTGGAAAGCCTGCATTTTCTATAACAGCTTGACTCTTGAGTTTTAAAGAGTAATTGGAAATCTCAAACCCTGTCCTTTTCCCTCTTTTTGTTTTTAATTACTTTTAACCCAATCTTTGGAAACCTACCTGCAGGTGTCTCTTGACTAGCAAGCATGGTTGGGGCACCAAAGGATTTCTCGGTCCCGTCTTGGTGCAAACTCTGACATTACTGTTGTGCCACAGACCTCACGGGGAGGCTTTTTAAACTCACCAGAGAAATATCACATTTTAATTTTATAATTACTTCACAAGAAAGCAGGCCTTTCCCTAGTTGAACCTGGTATTAATTTCCTCCCAGCAACTCGTGTTTTCATAACTTAATGACTATGGACCTCCTTGGCAGCACTCTGATTGCCGAAAGCGATCTGGAAATCCGACTTTGCAAAGAAGGGAGGGGCAGAGAATTTAAACCCTGTGGATCGTCCAGGATGGGCATTGGCTGGGGCAGGGAGCAGGCAGCTGAAAAGTCCTCGTGTCCCAAGTTCCAGTGGAACCTGGGGCTGACGTCCAAACGGGTCAACCTCATGTGGGGAGGGGATGTTCTCGGGGCTCCCAGAGCCAAGATGATGAATGGTTATTCTCGACGTGCATGTTCGGCAGCTTCTTAGGATTTGCAGCTCCAGCCGCAGGAGCAGCAGGGAAGAGAATCTGCCCTGCTGTGTGCAGCATATCTCCTGACAGTGATAAATGAGTCCTTGCTCCCCGCCCCCCTCGCCACCACTCTGCCCATGAGGCCAGAGGAAGCGATGAGGTATTTACAAATGGAAGCCAAGACAGACAGCCATTGTCAGGCCATGGGGAGAAGAAAGAAGAGAGATGCCCGGGCCTGCTCCCTATTGATCATCCACTTGCACACACTTCTCTCTGCTCTAACGATAAGCTGAAGTGGCCAAACTACTGCCAGCCCTTTTTTTCCCCTGAGACCCTTTGAACAGTCACAGCATTTGTCGGTACCCCTTCATACACCCCTGAGGAGAGCGTACCTCCTCCCCTTCCCTAGTAACCCTTGTTTGGGGCTCTACAGGTCATGTGTGGTGCTGACTTAGCTCTCCGTCATCTGGGGAAGGACTTGCATAAATCCCTGTTAAACTAGCCAGCGTCCTTTTAACCAAGGACCCCCAGGGCGGACAGGCAAACCTTTATTGTCTGCCTGCTGCCTGTTAGACATCGCACAGTAGTTAAGAACAGGGGTGTGGAGCCAGACTTCCTGGCTGGGTTAGTCCCCACATGTGGCTTGGACAAGTCATGTCACTTCGGTTTTCCCACATGTCAGTGGGATTCATGGCAATTAGGATTCATCCTAATAATAGGATGTCACGAGTGGGTAAGGTCATGTGCGTTCAACACACTCTGCCATGTCAGAAGTGAGGTGGTCGGCAAGGTTTGATCCTTGCCTCAGGAGGCCCACAACCTAAGAGGGGTTGAGTTGCTTGCTTCTCAAAGTAATGGGAGGCTAGAAACCAGAAAGTAAAAGGAAGGCAGGTTAGAGAAGCAAGACACTGACGGAAGGTCAAGGTGTGCTGGCTGCTTCTCCCGGGCAGGCCTGTCCCACAGCCGCAGTGGTAGGTGAGCACGGAGAAGGTGGGGCTGTTGTCTATGGGGAGCGGCACACTCAGCACAACTAGGAAACCTCTCTCCCCCTGAGTCCTGATGGGTAGGATGTTTTCTGTTTTGTTTATTCGTAGGCCATTTTGTTGGGTTTTAGGGGGATTTTTTAGTCCATACATCGACGCTACATCTGTTTTTGAGTCCTGGATGCTGAACTTTTTAGGTTCCCCGTAGCCCTCCTGAGCCACACCCAGGGTGCTGGGATACCAAGCCACTCAGTAGCCAAAGTGCGCCCTCACATAGGAGGGGCCTTGCCAGATAGGACTGTATTTATTCACTTCACAGGGATGACCAGCTGGCCCAGGGACCGGCTTTCCGGAAATTTATTGAGCAATACCACTTTACCTGTAAATCTATTCTTAAATTCTCAAGAGTGAGAGAAGTAGATCTGTTGGAATTTGTGCATAAATAAGTAAAGCAAGACAGAATACAGAGCTTGTTTATAGAAGGGGGTTTGAAGAAACAGCCTTGTGGTGACGTTCCGAGCGAGTAGTGGTTTTTGAGACTGGAATTTGGGGCTGCGGGAAAACTGCATGGGGAGGGCTGTGCTTGAAACATGAGTCTGAAATAAGAGAAGAGTTTTAAGAGGGTTGAGGGCCAAAGGGAAGGACAGTCGAAAGAGAGGGCACAGCACAAGTGAAAACCCAGACGTATGAAAATAAGATGTGTGTTGGGAATGTGGAAGCCAGAGGTAATACCTGAAATAGTTTCAGTAGCCCCCTTGGAGGAGTAGGGTCAGGGGCTTTGTCCTAGAAGCCCCCTGCTGTGCCAGGCATTAACCCTTTATTTACCACAGTAGAGGGATTCCAGGGGAGGGTCCAGAGCACCAGAAAAGGGCAATGGGGCTGGTGGGGGGGGGCGGTGGAGGGGAGTGGGGGCCAGTTAGGACACTCATTACTTGCCAGCCAGGACAGAAGTATTTCAGTATTTTAAACCTCGGAATGTACTGTATTGCTGTGTATCAGATAGACAACGTTGCAGGTGAGAGCCAAACTAACTGACATGCAGAGGCAGGTGAGAGGGTGTGGGGCAGGGGTGGGTAGTGAAGGGACCCAGCCATCTAGGTAAGTAGATTTAAGTCAGCTCGGCGGGAGCTTTGAATGCAGTGCTAGGATGGCATGAACTAACGTCTCATTTTCCCACCCTTAAGAGCTCTGCACCTCTGTAAAGTATGAAAATGACACACAGCATGGCAGAAATATGGAGCTGACAGTATATTTAGAAGGACATATGGTCCAATCTCCAACCTATTTATAAGATCCTATTTTTAAGGAAATTCCAGAGATGTGAGTGCTACAACACTCCACCAAATTTCCAGGTACTTAACCACCCTGCCAAGGAAACATGTTCCTGTGTCCAACCTGCGTTCCTCCAGTTATAAAATTTCACTCACCAGCGCTTGATAAAGTTTTTTTCTTCTCTCTGCCCCCCCTTCCCTGCCCGCGAGGTTTCCGAGCAGAGAGTCAGTGTTCCTGGTTTCAAGCGGACAGGCCCATGAACGGTGCTAACGCACCACGGCTGGGAGACGTCTTCGTCAGATTCAGCTGAGGTGCTAGCTGAAAGCCCCTAAGTTCTGGACATACCCCAGGAATCCACGTGGCGGAGTGGGAGAACCAGCACCACTCTGAATCCTGAACGATTTCATCCTGCTACCGTGTTCCTCTTAGCTTCTGACAGGAGTTAGTCAGAGCAAGGGTAAGGTTTAAGTCTATGCCTTGCTGAAGAACCAAACACACGTCTTTCTGTAAGAACTGGAAATGCTGGTAATACATTCACTTTTTGTTCTTCACCTTGTCGTGCTGGTAAAAGCAATCATACTCTACCAAGTCTGGGTTCAGATTCCACTAGAATTAAGTCTGCTTTGTCCATCACCCAGGTTCAATCAAATGCAATACATTGTGCTTGGGAACTTAGAGGACAGAGCACAGGCTTCGTCTTTGTCATGTAAAGTGGCTGTTTTAACCATTCCTCATTCAGTAACATGGGAATCGTGTTGGGCACTGGAGATAGAAAGAAGGTGAAAACAGTCCCCCCTCCCATGGTGCTTACAGTGCGGTATAGGACAAGCCCATACCAAAAGTGGCAGAGGAATATTTACACACAGTGAAGCTTTTTCTTCTGGAGTGATTATTAAAAGCATTCCAGAATCCCTGAGGTCCTGGAATCTGTAATTTGTTTTTTTTGTTTTTTTTTTTTTTTTAAAGCTCTCAGGTGATTCTTGTACATCCTTGAACATTGGCTTTGGGCAGCCTTAGATATTTTTACCGTGGTTCTGAGTAACCGCTAGCAGAAATGGTTGGTTAAAGAACACAAGGCAGCCTGGGCTCTTTAGCAGGTTCGTGACTTCTGGCCCCTGGTTTTCCTCCTGCTGTTGCATGGGAACTTCCTTGTCCACCTGTGTGGGCCAAGGACTCTGTGCAGGAGGGGTCATGGACTGGACTAACAGTGGACGATGGGAGACGATTGGTGCATACAGTGGGTCAGAGTTGAGTCGATGCTTGTGCCCATGACTTGGATCGTCCAGGCCCTGGGCAGCATATAAATACATGGAATAGTTAGGAAACCACGCTCCCAGGGCATCTGATTTGCTGGCCTCTTATTCCTGTTCATCCTGAGTAGATGACACTCCCTCTCCAGATTTGCCTAATCCTTTCGGATGGCCTTGAATCACCCTGTGAAAAACTAACTGGGCACCTGAGTGTGAAGATTTAGAGCCTGCAATTTACTACCAGCAGAACAATTTGAAAGCTCAACCTCAGGTTAGACTTAATTCTACAGTGATTTTGAACATCCACCATACTGGCAAGAGAAGAAAAAGCCTAAGGAGTTGTGTGACCTACTGCTTTGAAAACCTGGGAGGTTGGGTGGTAGACTTTTTAAAAATTTGCATGATTTACCCTGATGAAGAGGATTAGTGATTAAGCAATCCTATTGGATATTATGACATTTTATGGCATTTACCATATATTCACAGCTCCTCAAGGATGGCAAAGAACCATGGCTGAAAGCACAGTGCACTTTGGGGCAGACCTGGAAGTGAGCTTGACCTCTATTTTCAGGTTCCATTTTCTTATTTGGGTTAATGTTAATATCTGTCTTACAAGCTTGTTTTGAATTACCTGAGTTTTGGGGCACCTGGGTGGCTCAGATGGTTAAGTGTCTGCCTTTAGCTCAGGTCGTGATCCCAGGGTGCTGGGATTGAGTCCTGCATCAGGCTCCTTGCTTGGCAGGAAGCCCGCTTCTGCTTCTCCCTCTGCCAACTCCCCTGCTTGTGTACTTGTGTGCTGTCTCTCTTTCTCTCTCTCTCTGACAAAAATAAAATCTTAAAAAAAAAAAGAATTACATACATTTTAAAAATATAAGTGCTTAGAACAGTCCTCAGAAGAAAGAGAGCATGCAACCAGTGAAAGGTGTGTTAGAACTTCTGCGAATGTTTGGGCTAAGGTGGCAGCAGAAGATTTAACAGTGGTTAAGTCAGTTGTTGCCTTTCCTACCCATCATCTGAAACAGGGGGGCCCCCTTGATGCAGGAGCCAAGAGTATGGTGTTCTTTCCGTTGGTAAAGATCGGCAGCCGTTGCCCAGGCCTGTGTGCTTCTTACCCGGAGGCTTGAGTCACGTAAGGGTTAGCAGAAGATTCCAGAAGACTGAGGGTTTCAACTGAAGATTTTGGAGGTAGGAGAGGATATTTTTCTGTGTTGAAATAAATGTTATGCATATGATTATTATGCAAAATTCTCGTGGCTTTTTGGGCTAAAACAGAAGACTTGGAAAAGCACTAATGCCTACTTTGAGATACTTAAGCTCTGCCCCAGGTGATGTGACCAGTTCAAAGATACGCAAATGGAAGTGCTGAAATGATGTAGTGTAGGGTAGAGTCCCAGTGCATGTGTGGTTTCCCCGTGGGGACACTGCAGGACTTGGTGCTCCCACGTACAAAGACCCGTATCTCCAAAGAGAGAGAAGCTTTGTGAGCCAGAGGAACTTGACTCTGAGGTAAAACCCTCTTCGCAGGGAACACTCTATCTGCTATTTCCTTCCCACCATTTATGGATATGGGGCCCATTTTGGTTACTTCTTGATTTGTATATATTGACTTGGTTTCATACAATATAAAGGCCAATGTCAATGAAATTCATGTTTGTTTCAGAATAGATGGTCCCTGAGAAAGCAGAAATCATTCCATATCTGTGTGCTCATAAAATAAGGATCTGTGATTCGTACCTATGGGAGATCTAAATGTTATTGATTAGAGTACAAAGCTCTCCTGGCCAAGTGCTAATGCACACCAAGTGGATACTGAATCAGAAATAATTTCTAAATCTGAAATTTCCCTCAAAGTCATCCAGAATGATTTATCCTGAAATATTATTGGTTCTGTTTTGCATACACACATGACCAATTACATTTCTGAAAGACTAATTCAAAGTATCTTCTTCTGTGTGAATTCGTTTCCATTCCTAACCTTGGGCCTATGAGTTAAGGGATTTAACAGTGGTTAAGTCAGTTGTTGCCTTTCCTACCCATCATCTGAAACAGTGGGGCCCCCTTGATGCAGGAGCCAAGAGTATGGTGTTCTTTCCATTGGTAAAGATCGGTAAAGTAAATCTACCTTTACTTTATTTATATTATTGAGCTCCACATCCCCATCACCTGTGCTAGTGCCTGGCACTTAGTAGGTGCTCAGTAAACATTCGTGAAGGATTCTAGTAGAGCCCATTGCTCTCATCTAGTCCAAAGGTGAACTCCTGATGTGGAGCTACTAGGAGCAGGTCCTTTTCCTTTACCCAAATTTTCAGCTGTGGGTAAGGACCTATTTAGTGGATTGTGAAAACAGTTTAGTATATGGAGATGAGCATTTTGAACAAATTAAATAGTGTAAGGAGAAAAGGAAATCTCAGTGTGTATAACACGGTAAGGGTAAATGTTGCTTCCCAAAATATGTTTGTGTGTACCCTAGGTTAACAAGATCTGCTCTAAGCCAGCAGACTTTCCCCAGGAACATGGGTTAGTGCAATGAGAGGAAGCTCTGATGCCCTGTGCTATCCCACACAGACCCATTGTAAAGAAGAGGAGTCTTTAGGCCAAATTAGAAGAATGGTAACTGCGTCCAGAATTCCAGGCAAGATCTGGTCAGGGATTCCGGTGATGGGGAGTGGAGAGGTAGGCATTTCCCCAGGGATTGTAGGTCTGTTAATCGGGGGATTTTCTCAAGAGTAACTGCAGTATCAGGGAACAGAGCTTAAGCCCCTTATGGAAAAAAGGTTTTCTGGAGACATAGCCAGAAGACCCTTTCATTTGTTTTTCTCATCAGAGACAGCCAGATATACACAAGCTAGATAGCATTGCACCTCCAAATTATATCACCAAATATTAATCATGCTTTTACAATTAAGCTTATTATTTGATATTGAATTCAGACTATTGCACTATATTAGCACAAGAATATCAACTTGTATATAGCTCAGGGCCTCCAGGCCTCAAATAATTTAAACGATGCTCCAAGGACTAAAAGGAGTGGTAGCATTTGTTTGTAGAGCCTTGGCCCCATGGGGAACTTTCTCATGTAATCAAGATATCAGTTGAGGACAACTCCTAGCACAGAATCCAGGAACTCCACGCATCACAATATGACCCCATCCCCCAAAATGTAGATTTACAAATAACTAAAGCCTGCTATGCAATGGGCACACCTGTGGCAGACACGTTGGCTCTGCCCAGAAATATCTTAAAGGATACTTCTGAACTCTCAAGCTACCTGGTCGCTACGGATACTTCTCAGCCTTTTCCAGCTCACCCTCCGGCCACAACGGCTGTCCCTCGTCCGTATTCCAGATCTCTTTCTTGAGCCTGAGTTCATGGAGCTTGGCTCAGATCCTCCTCCCTGACAGTTTAGTGACATTTTCCCAGCATATTAAGATTTGATCCAGAGATAAATTTAAGAAATTTCTGGGGGATTTCTTAACTGTAAGTCTTTGAAACCAGGGAAAAAAGGCCTCTTGAAAGAAGACATTAAAAAATAAGAGTAAGCTCTAATAAAAGACAAAATAATCTCCTGTTGCTTTACAGGAAACACATGGATAGTCTTACAATGAAGAGGGAGAGAGGGTTGCCCATTGTGGGGCCTCCTCAAGGAGCAGGAAGCAGCCTCCATTTACTGTTCTGGGGCTTTGGGTTTGATTCCTTTGGAAATACAGATGGTTGGCAGGAAAAAGGAAGCATGAGGTGATGGCCAGCTCCGGGTTGCCTTTTCCAGGAAGGTCTGGGCAGGGTGGGTATGGAGAAGGGCGAGGCAGGGGAGAGCCTCTGTGGATTCCGTGAATTGCTGAATTGGGGTTGTGCCAAGCTCTTAAAAGCCACGAGTGGCATTTGGGCTCCAGGCACGTGTCTGCCCCTGACCAGCCAGGCCCAGGTGGTTTTCATCCCAGCCTCCTGGGAGCCAAGCTCTTGTTGAGATTGGTTGTAGGAAGCAGAAGTGGGGACCAAAGACCTAGACGCTTCTGCCAACCATCCTCCAGCCAGACCTGCTTGGCCCCTATGCAGTGTGCCCCTGTCTAAGACTTGGTTTTTGCTCGGAGCAAAATGAGACTTCCTGTGGCTTTTACCTTCCTCCCTGAGGGGGTACTCAGCTTCTCGATGAGGGGGAGGGAAATGCTCCCTTTATGCCTATTGGAAACCAAGCCCAAAGCATCCCCTGCCGATTATTAGCCGTGAGGTATCTTTCCGAGTCTCTTATTCATCACTCTCGAGCAGAATGGTGGACTTCTGTGAATAAAGTCACACAGGCACTGTCCTTTGTGCTTTGATATCATTAGCAGCAGGAAGAAAAGTATGAATCGGGGCGTCTTGGGTGTTCAGCAAGAGGCAGTTTTCCTGTGGGGATGTGGTGTTTTCCGGCCCGTGCTCCCCAGTTATCTGTGCAATACACAAGCAGTGAAGAAAGAACAAGGCCCCTGTGGCCACAGTTGAATGAAATGGCACCTTATCCTTCACAAAGGACTTGTCAGGCATGTTTGCCTTCAGTCCTTGCAGCCCCTCGTGCAGAATCCAGCTGAAGAAGCAAGTTCAGTGAGGTGGAGGGACTTTGCCAAGGTCACTTGAAGACCGAGCTGTGACTTCAAAACCTCTGACTCCAGGCCTGATGTTTCTACTAGACCACAGCAGGAGGAAGGGAGGGTCTTGGAACCCAGCTTCCCAGGGGAGGACAGGCATCCCGGGCCATGGTGAGGGGTTGGCTAGTGGAAGAATGTGACTCACTGGCGTGTGTCATTGGAGTCATACAAGTGGATTGTCGGGATTAGGCAGTCCCAGAGGGCTCACGTTCTTCTTAAATGACTTTGAAGTATTGCTAAGGGAACTGAGGCTTGGGGAAATGTGTGGTATTTCTGTCCTTCTTTCTTTCTTTCTTTCTTTTTTTTTTTTAAAAGATTTTATTTATTTATTTCACAGAGGGAGAGAGATCACAAGGAGGCAGAGAGGCAGGCAGAGAGAGAGAGGGGGAAGCAGGCTCCCCACCGAGCAGGGAGCCCGATGCGGGCTTCGATCCCAGGACCCTGAGATCATGACCTGAGCTGAAAGCAGAGGCATTAACCCACTGAGCCACCCAGGCGCCCATCTGTCCTTCTTTCTAATTAAAGGTCCTGATCTGGGAGAGAAAGAAGATCATGGGAAGTGTCTACATGGACGGTGCCCAAGTGCGAACTTTGGGTTCCTGGCCTGTGGGTTCAGATGTCCGAGTGGGGACTCTGGCTCGGAATGGAGAAATCTGGCAAAGGCACAGAAGAACTTTCTTAGTGGGAGATTTGCTTTAGCAAGCTAATATGGAAGAAATGTGTCCGGGTAGCACTATAGACCCTGGAGAACCATGTGACCAAAAAACCCTACCATTCTGGAGGTGGAACTTAGGAGTCATCAGGAGAAATAAGCAAGAAGATTATAAATGCTATTTCATCAAATAACTTTATAACTATGTCCTTTATATATTGGTAATAAAGGTGAACCTAAAATTCTAATGTAAAGAGATATACACAAGTCCAAGGTGTCCCTGATTGGACTTGGCCCTGAATTTCAGTGACAAAAAAAAAAAAATTTCAGTGCCTTACCATGAAGGCAAGATGAGTGGGGAAGCCAAGACTTTGTGACGTCTTGAGAGGGAGGTGCGCATGCCGGGGAAGGAGTGCTAGCCTCCGTTCATCTGTTCATCCCCGCATCCTGGATCAGCCTCACATCCACAGCGTGCCTCCACGACTGCAGACAGGAGGCTAGAGCAGCGAATAAGACACTGAGCGAGTGTCCTGGGGCTGGGGCGCCAGAACGAAGTAAACGAAATTAAATAAACAGATAGCTTGGGATTGCGCTGTGGAAGCGCCACGAAGAGCCGCGGCGTGACAGCAGGGAGCCGCAGGAGGCCCAGGGATGCCCTAGAAGCAGCCGGGAGGCCCCAGCAGAGGGAGGGCCCGGCAGAGGGAACGAGGCCCCAGGGCCCGGCAGAGGGACAGCGAGCAAGCTGGCATTGGGGGCGCCTAGCGGAGGGACGGCAGCGGTCAGAGCAGTGTGCCTTGTTGTCCAAGGGGGAATTTTAAGCTGAAGCGCGAGGACTGTGAATTGAAAGAGAGAAGTGGTTGTGGGAGATTGGCTAGCAGGCTGCTCGGCCAGACCGAAAACGCAGGCAAACCTTTCTCTGAAAACAGTTACGGAACTGACCACGGACGAGATGTGTGCCTCCTGGAGGAGTCCTGTAACAGCTGCCCATCGGGAGGGTGAAGGGACATCCGTGGGGCCCTACAGGGACCTCCCGAGCTCAGATGCTCCGAGAATGTGTCTGAACGATTGCAGGCAGCAGCTCCCAGCCCGCCAAGACCGGAGGCAGCCAAGGGATGTGCCTGCGGGTGAGCGCCCATGACAGGCGGCTCCTCTGAGGCCCAGAGGGCGGGCAGGGGGGCTCGGAAGGCGCTTTGCTTCTGTCTCGTGGGTGTGTGGAGGACGGGAAGATACAGAAGGGCAGAATGAAGGCACTGCCCGGGGTCGTGGGCGTTCACTGGTTTGCTCACACAGCCCGAGATTTGTTGGGCACCCGTTACATACTGGCCCCTCTTTTACATGCCGGGGATGCCACCGGGAGCGAGATGAGGCTCTGCCCGGCCAGAACTTCCGCGGGGCCGGGGGTGCAGGGGAGCCAGTAGAGAAAATAAGCACACGGAAGTGAAGCGCTTGCAGTGTTAGGCGGGGGCAGATGACAAGGGCAAGAATAACACCAAGAAGGGGAAGGGGAAATTTGGGGGAGGGGAGCGATGTTAAAGAAGGTCACTTCATTATTTGGCTTTTATTTAGAGTATGACGGGGAAATCATTGGGGGGTTTCAGCAGGGTAATGACGCTCTCTGACATTTTAAAATAATTACTCCGGTTGCTCTGAGAATAGAGATAAAGGACAAAACGGAGCAGTTCCCAGCACCTTCGCCGCTTCATCCAGGTCCTGGCACTGTCTGCTCTCACACCTCGATAGTCGCAGGCGGGCCCGGGGAGGCGATCGCCATGTTGGGGGCAAGAGGCAGTGGCGGCCGCGAAGGTACCAGCCCGTTGGGAGGGTAGAGCCGACTGTATTTGTTAGGACGTCGGCAGACGAAACCCTCAGTGCCTTTTGTGTTTCCCTCTTACCAGAAGATCGAGTGGTTGAGGACGTCCAGGCTGCCAGCAAAGGAAGTGTGCAAAATTGCTGTCGCAAACAGAGGCCGGCTGGTGAAGGCGGATGGCCAGGAGTGGGGGAGTGTGCTGGGACCGGGGAGCAGAAGGGGCCTGGGAGCCCCAGCAAGCCAGTGGGAGCGGAGGGGCGGCTCGCGGTGGGAGGCTGCAAGGGGTGGATGCCCTTGGTGCAGCCCACGTGAGCAGGGAGCTGGGGAGCCACAAGGAAGGTTATCAGGAAGTAAGTAGGCTGGGACTTGCAAAGTCAGGATTCCAGAAGCATCCTCCACACCTCTACAATTACTGAGAATAACAGTACAGGAAGGAGTGGGAGCCACCTGTGAACCGTGGCTGAAGTCATCAGGGAGGACGGGGGACCACCCAGACCTGAGTGAGCAGGTGGAGGGACCGACTCGGTGGCAGCAAGCCTCATTCTAGAAGGAGCAGTGAAGTGGGAGCAGTGAGGGCCTCCCTCTTGCCTTAGGAGTCAGAGGACGCTGAAATACGCCAATGGCCGGCTGCGGGGTTTAGGAAAGAATTCCCCAGTGCTGTTCTCCGGCAGAATCGGCCGCTCAGCTACGCGCTGCCCAGCCCCTGGGACAGTGACTGTCCAGAGCAGTCCGCTCTGTGACAGAGGCCAGGGACACAGCTCAGGCGTGCTGGTGTCGGAGGGACTCCCGGGCTTGGGACACAGCTGACTCAGTGGCCTCTCAGTCTCTCGGTGCTGAGCTTTTCCTAACTGTGGGGCGGGACCAGTGGCACCGTCGCTGGCTTTGCAAAATCCACATTGCAAGGGAAATCATCACTTTTCAAAAAAACGTTTGATGGAAACTTCTTTGCTTAATGAAACGTGCCTCCATTTATGGAGAGCCCTTTAATTGAGCCCTTTTTAAACCTTGATTTTTTTTTCTCATCCTTCCGTCATTTGGCCTCATAAATATTCATTAAGGATTGACCCCAAATAAGAGTTATTCTGAAAATCTTTCCTAAGCCTTTCAGTTTTGCTTTCTTGTAGCAAGTAATTATTTGAATATGATCTCGGATCAGTTATACTGTTATAAAAACTAGCGAGTAACCGATTCTTGGAGTTTTTTAAATTGAATCAAGATTTCTGAAATCATGGGATCTGATACAAAGGGAGAGATACTTTCTATGAATCAAGTAACTCCCAAGTAACTCCCTCTCATGGATCTCTAGCTGCAAACCATTGTCCTTCTCTTGTGTCCCCAGCCGAGGAGGTGGCAGCCAAGGCTCAACTGGAAGGGTAGAGAGAGTCAAGCCTACAGCCTGGGCATAGACTAGAATGCAGTATGAATGGCAGACCGGGCTTTCAAACGGGTATGGACAGGGGTGGCCCCCTAACCTGTAAAAACACGTTTGTGGGAGGCCTGCTCTCTGTGGGAGAGGGCTCCGGCAGGCTCTGTGGCCGTGGTGAAATGTCAAGTGAGTGCACATGGGAGCTTCCCTGACTTCCCACCATCTTCCCAGTGGACCATGTACTGACAAGCCCCTGGTTTGTCCCCACATGGTCACCTTCTGTTCTTTTGCTCACACAGAAAATTCCCTTTCCTCTTTGGCCAGAGACACCTTTTCTTCATCCAGTGCCTGCCTTCCTCCCACTGGTAGGCAGACAACAATGGTCTCGTTGCAGATTTTTCAGCTAGAATCAGAGATCACCAGAGCTGAGCCTTGACTTCCCCTTTCGTTGATGTGTTTCTGGGAAGGTTTGAGTCTAGAGTCAGGCCACTAAGATGCTGTGTGATCCTGGGAATGTTACTTAACCTCTCTGAGCCTCAGTCTCCTCCTCTGTCCAGTGGAACAATGTAGAACCTAGGAGACGTTTTGAGACACCGTAAGTCAGCACCAAGCCTAGCATGTGGCATGTGGGTGTTTGGTGAGTCAGAGCTGCTGTCATGGTTTTAGCTCATTTATACAGACTTTAATCAAGTTACCAGTTTGAACTCTTGAGCATTTTATTCTTTATTAGGCCAGACTTCAACTGGGAAAGGAAGTCCACCTGCCTTTATATGGTACCTGTGTTTAGGACCCCGAAGGACTGAGAGGGAGAGCGTGTTGAATCTCTTTATTTATAGTTATTCACCCTTGTCATTTGTTGGTGACAGCAGGGGAGAGGGCTCTTACGTGATTGGAAACCAATAACGGCAGGAACAGAATAAACCTTTTTCAAAGTTGTCCTTTTATTTTTAATGTTTTCGTTGTTTTGGAAGATGGAAAAAATAGCAACTAAAATATTAGAATTTGCACTAGACCCTGTGGGTGACAACTGCAAGGTGAGTGTTTGTCTTTCAGTGCTGTGGTCACACAGACTTCATGTTCCTGAGGGTCTCTGCCCTGAGAGAATTCAATTGCCTGGGCTTTTGGGAGATCTGAGAACAACTCTCTGGCTGCCTTTCAAGCCTGTTAAGAGTGCTCTTAATCCATCTCTCCTGAGCTCTAAGTAATTTCCAGTCACTGGAGCTAGAGTTGCTGCCTTCTGCCTCTCTAATCCCTGACTCCTGTGCCTTGGTCTTCAGACCCCAGTCCCTCTCCTGGTCCCATGCCCACTGTGTCCTCTTGTCTGGCCTCTCCTCTCCACACGTCCCTGTCCACCGTCCCCAAGCCCTGCTCCTGCCCACCTACCGCAGAGCATTTGCCAGGCTGTGTCCTTCCTGTCCCTTGTGCCACATAGTCTGTCATCTTCAGGGTCAAGCTGGCCAATCAACTGATTTTGAATATTAGCAAATGACCCTTGTTCTATAGTGGGAGGTTCTCAATTTTGACTCCACAGTGGAATCACCTCGTAGCTTAAAAAAATCCAGTGCCTGGCTGTCATCCCCAGAGGTTCAGATTTAATTGTTCTGAGCTGTGACCTGGGCATCTGGATTTTTAAAAGCTCTCCCAGGTGATTCCACGTGCAGCTGGGGTTGAGAACCACCGGTCAAAGAATTCATTCATTCCCCAAGTTGGGTGTATTCTAATAATAGCTCTGTTTGTTCCCCAAATGACTTGTATACCACAGCGTTTTAAATAGTTCATGTGACTATAAAAACATCAAAGCTATTTCCACCTCGTGTTAATTTGGTATATTTGGGGAAAGGAAATAGTACAGTTTTTTTTTTTTTTTAAATTGAATTTCTAGAGTATCTCTGGGCCCACTTGATGGCAGTACCAGCAACTGGCACTTATCAAGCCCTCAGCGTGTGCCGGACACCGTGCTAAACAGCGCTCGGCATGTTCATTAGGCCATCTTAATCCTCAGTCCCTAGAGTAAGCCTCAGTTTTCCTCTCTCTGATTAATGAGGATCCTGCACCCCGGGGAGGCTCAACCAGGAGCCCAGGGCTCAGTCAGGAGCCCAGGCACGTCTGGTGCCAAATCTTCACTGATCCCTCGGGAAGGAACAACTTACCTAAATAATTTCCCAGAAAATAAGGGTGTCCCTGTGTTAGTTTTGGGGTTGAACTCTCCTTGAATTGGGTTGCATTCTTTTGTATATCGAGAGCTTCCATAAATTTGATTTCAGGTTCACTCCCAAGTTGCCTACATATACGCAAGATTGGGAGCCCATGTCACAAATTCGTTTTCTTCATGCACTCAGCAGATGTTATTTTAGAGAAGCATCTTGTTTCTAGCGCCTCACCTCATAGAAGCCACCCCAGTTTTTACCTAGTGACCCTGATACTTCTTTGGGGTGGTGAATACGCAGGGCTATCCCCATTTTGTAGAAAGGGGAGCTGGTGTGCCAAGTATTTATTATCTGTTAAATAGCAGTAATAGCTACCCTTGAATGAGTACTTCCTAAGTGTCGGGCTCTGTGCTAAGCTCTTTCCAGCCTATGTGATTATCTTCGTTTTACAGCTAAGGAAACTGAGACCAGAAAATGGGGAGCTCCTTGCCCAGGGTGGTACAGTTAGTTAGTAGTTAGGTGCCTTGTTCCTTTGCTGCCTGTTTGTTTTTTAACTTCTGATGAGCAGAATGGCAAGATGTAGACTTCATTTTCTCTCTTGTGTTAGCCGGGCCGGCCCCTCCAGTATATGCGGTGGCATCTGGACAGTCATGTCTAGAATAAACCATTGAAGCATAAACTGGATTCTCTTTCTGTGTGTCGAATGGCCATGTAATAGCTGTTGTGAAACAAAGAATTTTCTGCCAACCTTGAATATCACACCGAGGTCAAACAGGCTCTAAATATTCCTTCTCCAGCCATCCCAGAACGAGGCTGCTTTGGTATAAACAAACCCTGAAGGTCAGAACCAGCTCGTGGAGCAGTCTCATTCTCCATCTCTGAGCTCTGCAATTTCTCAGCTTCGGATTCATGACAGGACCCTTGTCACTGCCACTGGGCCACTTCACAGCACGCAGGCCCTAAATGCTGAGGACAAAACCCACCTCTCCCCTTCTTGCTAAGTCTGAGTAGCCGCCTTATTTTCTCCCTCTGCAAGCAAATCCAGAGTCGGTAGCTTCTGGTTGGTTAATTGTGTGTCCCCATCCGCAGTTCTGCAGGAACAGTAACTGCGTGCGCAGGGAGACTGGCAGCGTGGTGAGCGATGGAGCGTCCGGGAAAATGAACTACCCGGCCGCCGGCGCCAGGGCAGCAGGTCACTAATTGAGTGCAAACCTCTTTTTTTCAATGTTGTTTATCCCCCTACAGGGCATACAAAACCATCGAGGATGACGACTTGAAGTTTCCCCTTATATATGGAGAAGGCAAGAAGGTAGGCACGCGCACCCGCCTCGCCCACCCCGACCCAAAGAGCCAGGCGCCGTCCCCGCACCGCCCCTGGCGGTCCCCGCGCCCCGCTCAGCAGCCTGGCGTTTTCTAGCCCTGACAGCTCGAAAGAATATCACCTTCCATCCTCCTCCAGGCCTCCTGTCGTGGGGGTCCCAGGAGGGGCAGGGGTTGGGGGAGGGGGAGGTGAGTGGTGAGCACGGGGAACAAAAGTCCGTTTCGTGAAAATAACACTGCATTTCTCAGATCTATTCGAAGAACTTCTTACAGCGTTTAACCGTGACGCCCTGCGCGGGGTCATCTCCGTGTGTGTCTGACGAGCCGCAAGGAGGCCGAGCCTGCGCTGCTAGGCCCACCTGGCAGACGAGGCTGCTGAGACTCCGAGGAGGGATCGGCTCCCGCAGAGTCCCGCAGAGTCCCGCAGCCAGCCAGGCCGGGGTGGTAGGGAGGTGGATTAGAACTCCCCCCCCCGCCCCGCCCCGCCCCGGCTTCTAGAACTCTCACACTCCACCGTGATGAAGCTCTAGGGTCCCTCGGACCAGAGCCCTGCCGAGCTGGCCAAGCGCGCTGGTCACGAGCTCCCAGGGCCCCGGTCGGAACCCTGATCGGCACGCGGTGCAGCCCAGGAAGGCTGTCTGTCCGTCTCGGTCTGGGAGCGGAGGCTGGAGGAGGTGGCCGTCCTGGACCGGAGATGGGGGGCGGGGGGAGCTTTGAAACAGTTTCCCAGCAAGAACAAACAGCTCTGAGTCATTGCATTCTTCCTCTGAATACGAATGCACTTCAGACTTTGTGCTGAGAGCTCCCATTAGAAGTGAAAAATGTGCTCACATTAAGAAGAATCTTCAACTGAATTTCTTCCAATATTCGATAGTTTTTTGGAGGAAGAAGTGACTCATAATAAAACTGAAGGGTGCCTTTATGGGCAGAACTTGAGCGTGTGTGTGCGTGTGCGTGCGTGGGCCTCTGGACGTTTGTGTGTGGGAGAGCACACAGGTTCAGGTTTGGGCTCAGCGGAGCCGTGATTTCAGTGAAAAGAGACATTCCATGGAGGGAAATGAAACACAGACATCTGATTCATAGAGGGATCATTTTTCAAATGAACTTTCCCTGCTCATGGAAATAGGCCGTCCCTCATTGAGAATCATGACGGGAAAGGACTCTGTTCCTGACAGTGTTGCATGTGCCTGTCCGGAGGATGGGTACCATTAATGCACGCCTCTCAGCCCTGTGACCTGTGCCTCCAGCTGCGGTGCTCAGTGGGGCTGAGACTCTCAGTATGACCCTCCTAAACCCAGGGAGTCCCAGTGAGCTCAGCGCCACCTCCTGTTCCCTCCGTATCCCTAGCACCTGCCCAGCCTGGTACCCGACCCACGGCTAGCCTTCCACAAAGGCATCAGGATTAAATACACTTTTCAGTTACGTACAGTATCCTTTGCCCCATACCAAAGGAAAATGGACTCATGTGCTCTTAGAAGATGGTCAGAAGAAGAGTTAAAGGAGCCAGGGGCTTTCCCAGTTCAGCAAATGTTCATTTCACCGGGACATCATGTTCCCCAAGCATTTCAGTTCATGAGGGCTTGACAGTTCTGTGAGAGGCAGCTGGCAAGTTCTGCCATTGTACCTGATGGCCTATTTAAAAGCCGCTGTGTCTCCAGTCTGTTCCGGGCTTGCTTCATAGTGAAGCGGCCCAAGACCCCGTCAGGAGATCCGTGATTTCTTGCGAAATCTTGACAACTGCATCACGTCCATTCTGTCAAGGTCCTTTGCAGGAGGTTTCTCTTTCCTGTCTGCGTACACCTACCCAGAAGTTTGAGAAGACTTCCACAGCCATAACTTCTCATTTTATTCCTGCCAATGCTTTTAAGGATTTAGTGTGGGTAACACCTACATACCTTGTAAACAAATTCAGTAACTAGCAGAAACATCAGATTTCTTTAGATGAAAACGCCCACCTGTGCTTTTCCAGCCAGAGAAGCTGCCATTGCAGCGGGGAGAGCAGAAGGGCCGCTGGGGCCTCAGAATTTTCACACTTAGAGTTGAACACTTCTTAGCCAGTAGGGACCTGGTCCAGCTCCCCAGCAGAGCAGAGCAGCAGAGCAGAGAGTTTCTACAGCCTGCCTGACCACAGGTCCCCAGGCTTCATATTACAGGCCTGCATTTTACCCCCTTTGAGTCTTGCCTTTAAAAAAATACGTCATGGTTTTGTTTCCACTTTAATGCATACCTGCCCATCTTCTTATCTGAAACCAGCTCTAAAATCTATCATCTTTTTGGGAAAACAGGATGAAAATGCTGGTAATGTTTTAGATTGTACTGTTTCTTAGCATTTATAATTTACTCTTATTACTCAAAGAGTAGAGTGAGGATTCAAGCTGGAGTCTTGGCACCATGACCCTACCCGGGGTGTATTACTGATGATCCAGGTGTTAGGCCATTGGGCCCCATTCGACCAAGAATGACTTTCACTTCATCCGTATCTGCTTACCTGGCTTAATGCTACCCATCCTTCTGCACAAAAATGTCATGCTACCACCTCCAGGAAACTTTCTCAGCAGAATGTTTACCTCCTCTGAACTCCTCTAACCCATGGCACTTGTGTCTTTCAGCACTTGTCCATATTTTACATATTTTATCTCCCTTCGCAAGTTCCTTTATATTAGGGACAAGTCCTTAGACAGTTGTCCCCCCACAGCATGATTTCTGCACATAGTAGGTGCTCGGTAAATGTTTGGCTAAGTCAGATCTGTGGCATCCGGGAAGATGTTTAGGCTGTGTAGGCATTAGTATAATAGTATTATTTCCTTAAAGCTTAGGGAAAACTAAACTGTTTAGAGAAAGCACAGGTGGTGAGGTCTCAACCCTGAGCTCTCTCTGTAGTTATAATAAAGTGACATTTTGTTCCTTTCCACCCAGAGGGAATTTGTGGGGATGTCAGCAGGCGGGTGACGGAGTTGCAAAGAGTTTCTTTTCTCTAGCCATGAAGTACACTGTGTGAGCTTTGGGAGGGTGGGAGCTGCTGCGTATTTTTTTACACCTCTCATTAGTGCCTAGCAGGAACCGGAGACATGGCTGGTGTTCAACAAATTCTTATGGGGGGGGGGTGTATCACAGACAGATGGATGAATGGACGGATCGTGCTGGATTTGATTTGAACTGATTGCAGTAGCTGTAGACATTACACGTGTTGGATTTAGTTTCCTGGATTCCCTTCCTTCCGGTCTTTACAAAAGAAAGCTGAAAAGAGACAGCAGCAAGCAGCAAGCAGCAACCCATTACACTTAGGATAATTGGTCGAAAAACCACTCCTTAAGTACATAAGTGATCTTGCTGAGCCCTTCCTTGGAAACAGCCACCCACATGAGTTAGTAGCAAGGGGCATGGAGAGGGACAGAAGGAATTGGAAAATGAATGCTTCTCTTGGCCTCTGGCAGCTCCGTGGTGATGGGAATGCTTTCTCTGTATGTGTGAGTGTTTCTGATGACCCTCTGCTTATACCCCTAGGCCCGAGTAATGGCAACTATCGGAGTGACCAGGGGACTTGGGGACCATGACCTAAAAGTGCATGACTCCAACATCTACATAAAACCATTCCTGTCTTCAGCTCCGGAGGTACCACATGAGGTTTTTGTTTCTGTTTTGCGCGATAAACGATGGTGTGTGGGATTCCTCCCGTGACTCGCACCCCACCTGCAGACAGTAGCCGGCTTGTGTCACAGAGACTCGTGCCATGTTCCTTTTCCCCCAGTCCATTCTCACTTTGACTGTCCTGGTTCCCCCCCTTCCTCACTCCCTGCCTGGGGCATTGCACAGCCCCCTAGTGGCATTCCTGCCTCCTCAGTCCATCCCACATTTTGTCATCAGCCGAGTGTTCCCGAACAGGTCTCTGACTCCAGTTAGCTCCGAAACCTTCAACCATACCCCATGCCTATGAGAATAGACAGACTCCTTTGGTTGGCATTTGAGGCATGTTATAATTTGGTGTGACTTTCTAAACCAAAAATTTGATCTTTGTTCCCCCCCACGAGCCGGGAAGAACTTGCTGTGTCCTTCCTGTGCACGACCTTCAGTTTCCCAGAGTTGCTTAGACTATTCTGACTAGAATGCCTTTCCTCCCCGTCTCCAAACATCCCGAGTCTCCTGTGGAGACTGCCCTGATCTCTCCCTTCCCCGACCAGAGGCGACGTTGCCCAGCTAATCAGTGTAAAGCAGCTGCCTTTCACCACCTTCCACATTCTGCCTTATCACTTCGTTGTCCATATATATACCTTACCCCTTCTTCAATTTTAATTGCCTATAGAATTTATATCATTCAGCTGATGTTTAGAGAAGTTAATTGGAAAACAAGTTGTCATCTTGGTTGAATTTGTTTTTTTCTCACCTACAACTCATGTTAAAAAAAAGCCAACAACCCATGTTTCTTATGATACAGGAAACAATATCGAGTTCTGTTTCAGGGTATATTTTTAGAAAACGTTTTGCCTCTAAGTTGTTGAGAAATCGAAGTAATAGTAGGTTAAGGGTCTGGTGTTTATTTCCCACACAGCAGGGAGGCTAGAACTTGGTGGCAGCTAGTGTGGCCTCGCACCCACCCCCAGTGTGTCAGGACTGGCATCTCGGCTTCGCTGCCTTTGCCTTCGTGGCTGCAAGATGATGGCAGTTGCTCTGAGTGTAGCGTTTCCAGGCAAGGCAGGGAGGAGGAGGCAGGCAGCCTGTCTGTCCCAACAGAGACTCCCTTGCACACTTGCATCTCATTGGCCAGAACTGTGTCACATGACCTCCCCTGGCCGCAAGGAAAGTTGAGGGAGAGAGCTTTAACTTTTCCAACTTTTACAATGGAGGGGAGCCAGGGAGAGGTGAGTCAGGAACCAGTGGTGTTTGCATTCTGTGTTAAAGCAATGCCTTGCACCGGAAATGCCCAGAACGTTTAAACAGAGCTCCATCTGCGTGTGCTGCCCAAGCATAGATGCTATTTTATCGAAGGCTCTTTTTGTTGGAGGAAACCAAAACCCACTCAAGCTAACTCAAAAGAGGAGGTGTTTGTTATAATAATAGTGGAAGAGATGTTTATGGTGTACACAGGAAGAACCCTGAACAGCCGGGCTTTATGGGAGGGGGGTTCTGGAATCAAGGCACCCCCAGTGAGCCTCCGCAGTGGGAGTCTGTCACCTTCATGGGGGTGTCCTGCCCTTACTGTGGCCAGTCATGTTCCATTTGTCTCTGCTGCCAGTAAGGCCAGTCTCTCAGTCTCCCGATTCCTGATTGCCAGAGAGGAATCTCATTGGTCCAACTCCCTTTTTATACCAGGCCACATGTGACTTCCCAGCCCATAAATTGCCCCTACGGCTGGTCCACCCCAGAGCCCTCGGTGGGCACACACAGCCACGTAGCCCCAGCCCTTTGGCAGGGCTTCGAGCAGGGCTGTGGTTCTTTTGGAGTCTTTGTTGGTAAAGCTGGCTTTTAAAATGTAGCCACAAGAGTTCTGGAAGTCACAGAGGGGACAGCGTCTAGTAGGTAGAAGGCCTGGAAGACACACACCTTTCCTGATACCACCCAGGATTACAAATGAGATCAGCCTGGTAGAAATAATAATTACCATTCATCAGAGCCTGTAGATGTTTTTTAGGCCTCACAGCGATTCTGCATGATGCGGACAATACTACCTAAAGTGTCCAGGATGCTCCAGAAGCTGTGGATTCCCAATCCTTCTATTCTGGCCAACCTCAGGATCCATGAATTATTGCTGAAACTACTCTTGGCCGGAGGAAAGCAATAAATACTAGACTCATGGACTCTGTATTCCCCCCCCCACCCGCCGCCCCACCCCATGAGAGAGAAGTATTTATCAGACCTATTAAATGGCGCCATCATCTTTCTACTTTGCAAAAGGGACAGATGAAGTGTGACACATGTTCTTGGCAGCAGTGGCGGGGGGGCCCTCTGAAAGCACTAATTAACCATTTTGCTTCTTAAAGCAGAGTGAAAACCTCCTTCTCATCTCCTTGCACACACACCTATGCTTTCTATATAAAGTGAAAAGAGGTGTGGTTTGGTTTGAAGGAGAATGAGTTCTGCAAACTTAGATTGTAGATCCTCTAATTACTTTATTGCTGTGGCTCCAAAGAAGAGACTGTAGGTTTAAAACTTGGGTGTGCATGGGAGACTCCCTGGGGACTGATGAGAAAGCCCAGTTGGTTGATCAGAAACCTGACATCACCTATCTAGAGTGATACTGATTTGCAGGCAACTGGGTTGTTTGGTTCAGCATTGGTGAGGGAGTGGAGAGGTGGGCACGGTGTTTAAAAGGAAACTGGCCACCTCTGGAAAAATGTAAGTGCTCTTAGAAAAGGTGTAGAGTTCAATAAGATGTAGCTTTTGTAATAACAAGTAACATAACAGGTTAACTACTTTGTCTGGGCCAGACAACTTACTGTGTTTTTTATACACAGTATCTCTTCTGATCCTCACAACCCCACCCTAGGAGGTCTGTATACATATTATACCCATTTTGCAGATGGGGAAACTGAGATGCAAGGAAGTAACTCCCACGGTTGTATGGTAATGAAATAACAAGATGGTACTGGTACCCGGGTCCATCTAGTTTGATCAGGGTCTGTAAGGGAGAGAAGCTGAGTTCAAAGAAATGTCTCTGGACAATGTCTAAGGGAGCCTCTGAGTATAGGTTCAAGGGTCTCTGAAGAGAATCTTTGTCCTGGGACCTCAGTGGCTCGAATTTCTCAGAGAAACACTGTGGGCCTCAGACCAAAGTTGTAGAAAATGATGGCATAGTAGAAAAAGTAATTGGGAAAGACAGTAATAGCCTTCGGTGTGTGCCAATCTAGGCCAGACAGAATTGTGTAAAATAAGATTGTGTGCGTATAATTTAGCTTAATGGGTATGTAGTGTAGACCCGAAGATTCCTTTGCACAAGATTAAAATTGTTGTGCATTTTAAATGCTTCCATATGGCGAGGGCTTAGCCAGAACTGGGAAAGGGGGAGGGAGGTTAGAGAGAAGAGGAGGAGCAGCTGGAATTGGCTACTATGGAGGGGTACAGGAGACCCCCTCATCCCCAATCTTAGGGTAGAAACTCTTCTTCCTTGGGTGCTAGTGATAAAGTTCAACAACAGAAACATGGTGAATGGGACTCTCTGGGGGATCTTTGAAAACCAGGTAAATTGAGCTAAACCATCCTAATGAAGAGTAACGGCCTCCTTTCCTGCCTGCATCCCCTTACCCCCCACCCTGCGCCTACCCTGGCTTTCTAACTGTGACTTCCTAAAAACATTCCCCTGCTATGCCTCATCTTTGCCAAGCATGGATCTTTATTTCACATTTGGGTTCTAAATTTCATATCCAGCTCAGTCTGGTAATTTTAACAGTTAGGGAGAAAATGCGATTTAGTTCTAAGAAAAAAAGGCTCCAAAATCTTCTTGGAAATCAGCATTGTTCCCTTCATCATTGTAGCTCCTAATTCGATTTGATGAGCTAAATAAAAATAAGACAAAAACATGTGTATCAAATTTACGTAAAAAATGCTCAGGGGTTTAAAAATTAGAGAAGGGTTTCTAGCCAAACACATTTCGGTTTCGCTGAACACAAGGCGCTGGAAAAATCTCGAGTTTGCCAAACCCAAAGAGCAGCCGCCAGGTTTGCTGAGCCTCCCTCCTGTCTTCCAAGGTCTGAGGCAGGGATTTCTGGCCAAGAAACGAATTCCACAAGGGGCCCCCGCCAACCAAGCATTGGCCTGACCATCGAATGTGGAGGCGTCTGCCTCTCGTCTGGTCCACAGCACTGTGTTCTCCCCGCGTCACAGTGGAAGATGCAGCCCCTCCCCGCCTAAGAGAAAGAGCCTCCACCAAGTATCCCACCTCCTTGCTCAATGAGGCTCATCAACAGTCACCTTTCTTAGACTGTCCCGAAAGAGTTCAAGTGGAGAAGGAAAGGATCGGGGAAGTCAGGCACTGAGCCCAGACTCTCTGCCTCTTCTTTTCCAGCATTTCTTCTCCCCGCCACAGTCCAGCACACTTCCTGCTGTGTCACTCAGGCACCTTGGCACAGGTCTGCAGCCTAAACCTCCAGATGTTCTCTGCTCCGCGCCCCTTTCTGACCTGTAACAGGCCCTCCCTAGAGCTAGGATTCCTCTTCGTGTTACTCGCGTTCCGGCCTGCGCTCCAGGACTGCCGTTAGCCCCCTTTCAGGCTCGTGGAAGAACGGGGTCTTTTTCTGTGTGGGGACTACTTTGCAAAGCCAACCCCTCCCTCAACGCCACATCCCCTCCTCCCACCCCTGCCGGACTGAACCACAAGGAGGCCCGTTTTCTCTTGGCTTCATTGTTCCTTTCCTTGGTGTTCAAGATTCCTGTCAGCTGTTTTTCTGTAACTTCAGCTGACTCATTCAGCTCGTTCTTGCTGTTCTTCCTCTGTTTTTTCTTCATCTGAAACTGCCTTCTCTAAGAGAAGGAAGACCTTAGACTCCAATATCTCAATGCCCATGTGGCCTGCACTGTGTTAGCCTGCCTTTCCCTTTCCTCAGGTGAGATGAAAACGCCTGTATTCACAAGGTGCTAGGAAAAGCAAGGAAGAACATCTGTGGATCTCTCTGGCACAAGGTCTGGTACATGGCCAGAGATGGTCAGGAAATGCTAGTCTTCCTTCCCCATCAGATTCTGGAAGGCTTTATACTTAGGGATTCCCAGTCATCCATATTAAGAGAGAACAGCTCTTCTTTGGGCCTCCCCTATTGTCTCCCATGAAAACATGAACATTATTTAAGGCCCCACTGTTGACAGCCTAACGTTTAAAGTCCTCTTGATAGCTTTTCATACCCCAAGCCAAAGTCACACTTTGGGAAAGAGCATGTTTGTATTGTGTACTTTCTGCAGTTCAATTCTTAAAAAACAATATTGATGCATAATGACACGGGAAAAAGCTGTACTGTATTAAGTGAAACAGAATATGATTGTATATACAAACAGCATGGTTGGAAGTTAGTTAGCACATGTGTATACAAATATACATGTGAAGGAAATTTAATGAAATGGTACCAGTAAATACCTTTGGGTAGTAAAGGAGGAAAAACTTGTTTAAAAAATTCCCTAGTACCCTCAAAAATACCTTAGCAGGTGGTTTGATATAGTACTTAGAAATTCAGACTGGTCAGCATCTTAACTTTAAGTTCTGTCTCTTCACTTACTAACTGGGTGACCTCGAGAAAGTTACTTTACCTAAATCTCAGCTTCCTCTTCAATAAAAAGAGGACAGTAGGGTTGTTATACCCAGAAACTTAATGGAACAAATTAATGACATATATAAAGTACTTAGTCAGACCCTGGCATAATAAATATTAGTTCCTTGCTCCTTCTCCTATTCCATCAAGACCACAAGATTTCACTGGCTCTTTACATAGAGATCATGAGTCCAATCATGTTTACTGAGCCAAAAACTAGGGAACATGGCTTCAAAAGAATTAGAATTTTGGAGCAAGCTGGAATGTGAGACCAGCAAAGGAATCATCAGCCATAAACGCCGCGATTCCTGCTTCCTAAGAGACGAGAATTCTGAAAAGGGAGAGAGAATCATATACTGTGAAGAAGAAGGACAAGATAGGTAGAGCAAAAAAAGAGGCAGGAGTGAGTCTGGTGTGAAGTAAAATTTGCCCTATGGGGTCACTGAGTTTGGAAGATTAGCTTGAAGGGCTGTGAGCTGTAATAAAGCTAATTATTGTGGAGGGCCTTGAGCTGGACCCAAGGCAGTAGGTAAGGTCTTTAAGCAAGGGGAGTAGCATGATAAATGTTGGGTGGAAGCCTGTTCACAGCACATAGATAGGGGCGGGGGTGGTGGAGGGGTGAGGAGAAGCAGACAGGAGACTAGAACTAGCAGCTAGGACAGGGCCTGCAAAAATGAAAACGAGGGGCATCTGAGAGATGTTGCAACAGAACAATGTAACAAAAACTGATGGCTGTTTTAGAGGATGCAGCAGAGTGAAATTTTCTAAAAATTAAAAATGCACTGCTTTCTAGCCTAGGGAAAGGGAAGGATGTTGCTTATTGGGGATTAAAGAAGAAACCTGATTTTATACCTTTCTCCCCTTGAGTTTTCTGAACAATGAAAAATATAGACACCCGTGCCTGGGATGAAGATAACTTTATAGCTGGTATAAAGTTAGACTAGAAACTATAGTTTGGATTTCAGGCCAAAATGGACTTCTTATTCTTCTACTCCACCCAGATAAAATGTATGCCCTGGATAGCTGTGGCTCTCTTCTCCCCACCCCACAGAAAGTGGTGTTCCTAATATCTGCCTGCTGGAGGACAGGAGCAGAGGGAAGAAGTGGTGCTTATGGACAGATAGAAACCAAGGAGAAAACTTGGGGGCTCTGTGTTCCATCCCATCTCCCCAGCCCCATAGGAGGAGAGGACCTAGAAGTGATCTCTCACACTGCAGTCCTTGTGCCTCTGTGGACTGCCAAACAACCCCCTCCTCAAGAACTTGGAGTCTTGACAGAACAGTGTATTATCTGTATTTATATTTCTTACCTTCCGTAGTTCTGTGAGTTGGCTGGGCTCAGCTAGGTGGTTCTGTCTGGGAGTCTCATGTCACAGCTGGATGTCAGCTGGGGCTGGAGTCATCTGAAGACTAGATGGGCCAGAAGTCCAAAATGGCTCACTCACGTAGCTGGCAGTGGACATTGGCTGTCAGCTAGGAGTTTGGCTGAGGCAGCTACACATGGCCTCTTCGTGGGGTCTCAGCTTTTCATAGCATGGCAGCTGGATTCTGAGAAAAAAACATCTCAAGAAACATCTCAAGAGTGAGTGGTTCAAGACTGCCAAGCAGAAGTTATAAGGTTTTTTAAGACCTAGCCTCAGGGGTGTCTGGGTGGCTCAGTCAGTTAAGCACCTGACTCTTGATTTCAGCTCAAGACAGGATCTCAGGGTGGAGAGATTGAGCCCCACCTCCGGCTCTGCCTTCAGCGGTGAGGCCGCTTGAGATTCTCTCCCTCTCCTTCTGTCCCCTTCCCTGCCCTTCTGTCCCTAAAATAAATTAATAAATCTTAAAACAAAAAAGCAACAACAACAACAACAAAAAACCCCACAAAATCCTCGCCTCAGAAGACCTAGAACCATCACTTCTGTCACACACTAGTGGTCAGGGACATCACTAAGTCTGGTCCATATTTGGGGAGAGGGAAATTGGAATCCACCTTTTCATGGGAGAAACAGCGTGCTTGTACAGGGAGGGCAGGAATTGATAGAGGCCATCTTGGAGGCTCTGTACCACACCTGGCCTGTAGGAGTACCCTCCCTGCTGTGAAATCCTGAGGATTAGAGTAATAATCATCTATCTTTCCAGTGCAAACTAATTTAAATTGATGAGCTAGCTGTTTAGTTAACAGAGGTAATCTAGTTATCAGTATGGAGGCAGATTTACAAAGAAGCTAATGAAACATAAATTATCAGGGCCCTTCACTTGGACCAGCCCTTACTGAGTTCTGGTCATTTGCTAGAAAATGTAGAATGTTCTAGGTGGGGAGGAGAGGCAAGGTTACAGTCAGGAATCATTTCTTTGTCAACATTTCTCAAAAGGAAGGGACCTCATTTTCTGTGGTTCAGGAACCTGGTACAGTTTCTTCCTCATTTATTATTATTTTTTTAAGATTTATTTATCTACTTGAGAGATGGAGCAAGTGGGGTGAGGGACAGAGGAAAAGAAGCTTCAACCAGACTCCCTGCTCAAGCCCCAAATTGGGGTTTGAGTTCGTGACCCATGAGATCATAAGCTGAAACCAAGAGTTAGGCACTTAACTGACTGAGCCATCCAGGTGCCCCTTCTTCTCTTATATTTTTTATTTTTATTTATTTTTATTTTTTTATTGTATTTTATTGTATTTTTAATTTTTTTAAATTTATTTTTAAAAGATTTATTTTTTTAGAGAGATAGTGCACATGTGCATGTAGGAGGGAGGGGCAGAGACAGAGGGAGAGGGAGAGAGAGAATCCCCAAGCAGGCTCCCTGCTGAGTGTAGAGCCTGATGTGGGGCTTGATCCCACCATGCCCTAAGCTGAAACCAGGAGCTGGACACGCAACCCACTGAGCCCCTCAGGCGCCCCTCTCACTCTTAATAAACACATTAATATCTGTGTTTGTATTCATAATTATTTCTCTATTCCTTTTGTAAAGAGAGCTTCTAACATTGTATAAATTTCAGGCCTCACAGGCGCCTGGGTGGCTCAGTGGGTTAAAGCCTCTGCCTTCGGCTCAGGTCATGATCTCAGGGTCCTGGGATCGAGCCCCGCATTGGGCTCTCTTCTCGGCGAGGAGCCTGCTTCCCCCTCTCTCTGACTGCCTTTCTGCCTGCTTGTGATCTCTCTCTCTGTCAATTAAATAAATAAAATCTTTAAAAAAAAATTTCAGGCCTCACAAACCACGGCTACTTCTACAAAAGGAAAATGGTGAGTTCTATCTAGAGATACTTTGATAGTCTAGAACAATTGTATTTGGCAGTTTTCTTTTTCTAGTTTCATTGAGCTACAACTGATGTGTAGCACTGTGTAAGCTTAAAGTATACAATGAGCTGATCTGATACACTTATGTATGTATATTACAAAATAATTAGCACTATAGCTCTATCACATCATAGCATTATTGCTTCTCTTTTGTGGCGAGAACATTGAAGCTTTACTCTCTGAGTACCTTTTAAGTATATAATACAATATTATATATAGATATGTATATGTTTTATGCATATACATATATATATATAATGTATATACACATACTGTATATTGCACAGCATATATAGATTATATGTAACTATAGCTCCCATGCTGTACTTGATATCCTTAGTCTTATAACTGCAAGTCTGTGCCCTTCAGCCGACATCTCATGCATCTTTTCAGTTGGAATTCTGTACTCTTGGAGGCTATATGCTCCCCTTCCACCACCACCATCACCACCACTTTGAAAATGTATGTGGGGGGCACCTGGGTGGCTCAGTGGGTTAAAGCCTCTGCCTTCGGCTCAGGTCATGATCTCAGGATCCTGGGATCAAGGCCCGCATCAGGCTCTACGCTCAGTGGGCGCCTGCTTCCTTCTCTCTCTCTGCCTGCCTCTCTGCCTACTTGTGATCTGATCTCTCTCTGTCAAATAAATAAATAAAATCTTAAAAAAAAAATGTATGTGGGTTGGGCAGGGAATCACATTAAGAGTATAGAGAGGCTGCTTTTATTTGACTAAGGTGCCATCTGACCCTCCATCTAGGAGAGATTCTGTGACCTCGCTTGTCCTCCATCTGCATCTCTAACTCTCTGGTCTAGCTGTAAAAATCACTTGTATGTGTGCATGTGACATTTTCCTAGCTTGTTTCCATTGGGAAGTGACTGGGGAAGTAACTAGCTATTTGAATAAAACCAGAATTTGACATTTACTTTGACACCAAAAAATCTGGCTTGGCGACTCGTAAAATTTATGGTCACACAAGGGAGCCAACCTCTATTGTGTCAAATATTTCTTCTCATTGGCGATTATTTCCCTCTGATCTCCTTCTGAAAAATAATAATTTCACTTAAATGTTTCAGTTAAACATGTAGTATCTTTTTTTGCATTTATTTATTGCATTACACATAGAAGAAGAGTTTGAGAAGTTTGTTTAAAAATGCAAATCCCATGGTGCCTGGCTGGCTCAGTTGGTAGATCATGAGACTCTTGATCTTGGGGTCCTGAGTTCAAGCTCCATGTTGGGTGTAGAGTTTAATGTAAAAAATAAGAATAAAAAAGAAAAACAGATTTAATTATGTTTAAAGAAGATGCATGCCTATGATCTCACTGACATAAAACGACATTCATACCTCAGTGGCCACCAAACCACTCAGCAGATCATAGATGGGCAAGCATGGCATCATCAGCTATGATGTTTGAAGACCAATCCTTTTTTTTTTTTTTTTTTGAGAGTGAGAGAGAGAGTTGGGGGAAGGGGCAGAAGGAGAGGGAGAGAGAATCTTTTTTTTTTTTTTTTTTTTTTTTTTTCA